>CAWUHX010000047.1:0-493257 GCA_963922205.1 Romanomermis culicivorax
ATATCTGTAAAACCTAGCATGTATTACAAAGGTGTAGACAACTAAATATCTCTGACTTTGACATGCTTTCTTGTCTGCATTGTAACTGATAACTATCAAATCATTACCCCGATTTCCCCAACTTGATAAATTTCAGAGGTTTTGGTAGGAAGTTGTAGTGAGTTAATTTGGAGAGAAAATCCCTGCAGTTCTGATTTCAAATCATCAATTTTTTAATTTCATGTCAAAAAATTACATTTATAGCTTTACCAGCTCTGAAACTCAACTATCAAATCTGGGTGGGTACCCTCTTTATGGAATCAGGTAATCAGTCTTTACTGTTTTACTCTTTTAAGATCCTCAACATTAGTTTCAATTTTTGCAGCTCAAACTCATAGAAAATTCCTTCCAATTTCTCGCCTTATTGGTCTTCGAAGGTATAAACCAGTGAGTTCCCAGCATATCTCTCCTTAACTAGGAAATACTCTTCTGTCCTTTTGGTCAGAAACCTTTCTCAAACATTTGTTTTACTTTGTTCAGACAAACTTTGTCCCCAATCGCAAACTTGAAACTTGGCTTCATCGATATAATTCAGAAAACTTTATTTAGTATTTCCTGCTCATTTTTAACTAAGACTTTGTCTAGGGACGTTCCAGTTGTTCAATGGTATGAACTGTTGTAATTTTCAAGTAGCTCATCCAAGATATCACTATATTGATAAGTATTGTTTTTCGTAAAGTATCACCACATTTTCTCCTTAAAAGTCCGGTTAAATCATTCAATTATGCTAGCCTTGACTTCATTTTTCGTATTGAAGAAGTGAATATATTTGGACTATAAATACTTCTGCAATGTCTTCTTAGTGAAATCTTTAAGCAGTAGGCTGTAAATTTTGCTGCCCACAATTGGGGGTCCATTGCTGCTCTCACAATGGCATACTTTTGTGCAGTTCTGCAAAAATGTGGAATGGGAAAACCGAAATAGTAAGCACAGTTCACCCCAACTCCAAACCAAAAATTACTTAGGAGATGCAAGGTTATTCATGTAAGTTAACATAATACATATGGAAAATGAAGCATTTACTGTACATGTTAAAAATTGATGATCATTTGATTTTTTTAATTTTCATTCAATTGAATTTTGAGATTATGATCTTGTAAATTGCTCCAAAGTGCATCTTTTCTCTGTCCAATCCCCAAAATTTTCTTCCTCAAATAGAGAGAGAGCCCAACATTTTTTCTCTTTTTCAATTTTTTCCCTGAAAAAGGCATGATTTGAAGAAGAAAACTGCGGCATGAAGCGCTGAAATGTTTCTAGATTCTGACCTTCCAAAATTCACCAAAATACATCTTTTCAGTTTTGAATTCCCAAAAATTTTTCAGGCAATGAGAACCTTGCCCGATATTTCATCATTTCAGTATTTTACCCTCAGAAGACTCTCTTCAAGGAAAAAAACTGTGGGCAGAGTCAGTTTTGAAAAAAATTTGATATCTAGTTGATGACATTCAGGTATCTACTGTTATTTAGTGTAGAATAGCATATACTGTGTCAATTGTAACTACCAGAACTGCAAAAAGTACTCCACTGGAGTCCTCATTGTGGGTCTCTAAACCACACTAAACCTCAATTTCTGGTGTTGGGTGACATGCGGGTCACAGTTTTTGAAAGCCACAAAAAGGTGCAGACACTGCACTGTTTTTTGCCCATTGTGGCTAAGTATGTTTAAGGATTTACCTTCATCTATTTGGAGCTTTGTGGGTTTCAGGCCTGATTTCAATATTTTCTCTAAACCATCCAAAATATCAGTGCTAGTTTTCTGTTTGAGAGGGACTGACCAGGCAAATTTTGAGAATGAGTCCATACAGTTCAGGAGGTATCTATATCTATCATTATGTTCTAGCAAGGATTGGAGATCAGCCAAATCAGCTTGCCATTGCTTATCTATACCACTGAAAAAACTATTCCATTTGTAGTGTTTGCAAGCAAATGTATGGAAGGGGTGTGGGGCCAGGTTTGCTATCTACTTTTCATCATCTGATCTTTTTATCTTTTGATTCAGGTTTCTTGCTCACCTACATAGATTATCAAATCCAGTATACCTTTTTTCAGTGTCCAAATACAATTTTTCTAACAATTTTTCCATCACTTTTAATTTTATTTTAAATTCATATTAATAATATACAATTAACATAATTTAAAAGAGAATTATCAAAGAGATTTTTGAAGAATTTTTTTCATTAGTATCTAAATGATTCCAAAGACAGAACTTCAACTTTTTTTTATCTCTCCTATTTTCCTTGTATAAGTCTTCTAGAAATTGCCAAAAGAGTACACCAAATTTTTGAGTGTCTTATATGTTGATATAGCAGCTACCCGCTATTTTGGACAATTTGACAATAAAGTCTTGGAAAACTATTTATCCTTGAGTTTCCATTTTGCCTCTTCCTATGCAGCTATCCTAGAATTTATGGACTTAGCATCTTGTTGAGCTCTGACCTGCTCTTGTTCCACCTCTGCCTTTGCATAATTTCTATAACTCCAGAATCTGCTTCTTGAACAACTCTATTGAAATCTATGCATCTGGGGCATAGTTGGATATGGAAGAAGAGTTCTTTGAATTCATTTACAGAACATCTCTTCCTGAGGATCTTTTTGGCAGAAAAAACAGAGATGGAGCATGAGAGGATACATGGACTTTTTTAGATTCCTAGCCCAAACTTCCACAGAAGGTCTAATAGACCTTCCATATGGTCTGCGTTCTTCTTGAGTGAAAGACTGATGTTTAATAATTACCTGTTCTATTTTTCACTTTATGTAACTAGAAAAAGTTAGTATTTATAAATTTCACTTTTGTAATTTCATTTATTTAAAAATACAATAAAAATGTATAGGTTCTTTTTAAGGAGAAGAGCTGTAGGTTGTAGAGTCAGATGCTATTATGCATAAATTAATTGGTTACTCTATGAATATAGGGAAAAAAAGATACAAGGTGCATTTCAAGTATTGACCAAATAAATTTGACATTATTTTGAGCAAGAAAGAACTGAACTTTTATGAGCAATCAAGATAATGAAAGATCCATTTACATACCTAGTTTCAGGACCAACCAAAGCTGGAAAAACACAGTTTGTTCGGAAAATACTTGATGAATATATTATTGGAGCTGTATAATATTTGGTGGTTTTATACGGAAGTTCATCCAAAAATTAAAGGTGTCAAGTTTATAAAAAGCATACCACATTATAGAACAATTTAAAAGGAAATTCCATCTACTCATTCTTGATGACATAATGCAGGAAATGAAGAACAATCTGCAACTTTCCCAGGTTTTCACAAGGGGCTGTTATCATTGGGAAATCAGTATAATACACATTATGCACAATGCATGTTTTTAAGGCTTGCAAACTTCAAGAATAAATAAAGAGTATTTAATTCTATTCAAAAATCCAGCAGACCAGCTGCAATCCCAGATATTAGTGCAATTTTTATGTCCCATGAACCCTCTTAGAGGCCTATGCATACGTGACTAAACCACCACATGGTTACTTATTTATTGACTTGACGCAAAAGACACCTGATGGACTGAGACTCAAGACAATATTTTTGATAAAGCCCCAACATTCTATATACCTAAATCTATAAATATGGAAAAATAATACAAAATGAAAGAAAAAATGGCTCCAGAAAGACTAAAACAAAATCTACCTTATCTACAAATATTAGCAAAAGCAAGAAATGGCACTGAAACACTATTATAAATAGTGCTACAACAGACTTAATTTCTGTGTGACTGTGCATTCAATTCCTAAAATAATAATATACCCTTCAAAGAAAGAGAAATAAGAAAATTGACAAAATATAAGGACAAGATAAGATACATGGGTCAGAATAATAGAGATAAACTGAAGAAGAAGAAGGAAATCATAGTTCAAAGCTGAGGTTTCTTACCATTACTTTAAATGCCATTGCTGACCATTGCTAAGAGTCTAATAGCAGAGGCTATGACCCCAAAATCATGAACCATACCAAAAAAGTTATCATTGTACCTCATAGTACAAACCAGACTATATGTTCTGTTATCAAAAAGTTAGATGAGGCAATGAAGATTGTTGTTGAGAATGGCAAAGCTCCTGTTGAAGTCAAGCTTGAACGATATAATCAACTATTATGTACATACACGTAGATTATGGAACAGAAGCAGATACAGATCCAGTTGTCGATCAAAAGTAAGCACTAGCTAGATGATAAAACAATTCTTCAAGATTTTCCAAAAATATATGCTAAAAGAGCATGTTAAATTTGAAAGAAAGAAATCCCTGATAGATATCCATGATGACAGCAGTATTAGCATAAATGGTAAAAGAATCAAAGATGCAAATATAACAAACTTGCTTTATGACTTTTCCATTATTAATAAAAATGACTAACCTTCAGTAGCTGAAGTTTTAGCTAATGTTCTGCTTCAATCTGTTGTTTCTACAGACCTGGTTGGTAATAAGAACAGACATGAACTCTTCGAAGAAGATGAAGATCTATTTTATGCATCAAGGTCAAGTATTATGCAGGCCAGGCTACACGTTCAACCAAATATTAATTATAAAACAGAAAAGTGTTTCTAATAGACGAAAAATAAGTTCCAAGCACAAAGACTGAATTGGACCTATTCATGGTCCCTGCTACCCTAGTAGTTGTCAAACAAAAGCATTTGGAAAGAAATACAACCAATGAACCCAATCATATATGAAGAACCATACGATTTTAGGATCCCTCCAGATCCTCATTACTCCCAACTGAACAATAACTTTGTTTTCCTGTAGCTGAGACTTAGAAAACCAGCTGGGGCAACAGTTCCCAAAATTGCACTCATCAACTTGATTGCCAAAACCTTCATCAAACAAGCCAAACTGTTATTAGGAGGAATATTAGTATCCAATAGTTCTGATAAATATGCCTAGTGGGTTTTTTTCAGACAGAGCTAAATTATGGTCAAGATGCAAAAGAATCATACTTGCAAGCCTCTGGGTACAATAAAGACTCAGGAGAAAATGTTGATACAGAAAACAGTAAGAGTTTTAATAACAGAATAGAGCTGTTGAAAAAGGAAAAGGTCATAGAGTGAATTGAATCATTGCATATTGATCTGTTCTTACAGGAAAGATATCTAATCAATTTTATTGACTTGCATTTGGAAGTGCATAGAAACTTCAATGAGTTCCTCTTGCAATGCTTTGACCAAAGTGCAAAAGATTTAGAACTGGAGGTTAGACAAATAAAGTTTTATGTCATGAAAGTTGAATTGCTAGGAAGCATCAATTGAGCCTTAGAAACCACACTTGAACCTTATCCTATCAAGTATTCTATAAGGAGAGTAATCATGACTAATCTACATATTCCAACAACATCTCGAGCAACTCCTCATCACACTCTGTTTTTAGATCAACTTCCTAGACAAATTGTTCTTCCATGCTTGGATGCAACAGCATATAGAGGCATGTATGCTAAATCACCATTTAATTTCGAACCTTTTTGTATCAATGATGTGTGAGTTACTTGTGGGGGAAAAACATTTCCAGCATATCCTCTGAAGATTGGTTTCAAAAATGATAGGTTCATACAGGCCTACAATCATCTCTTCGAAGCTCTAGATTTGGCTCATAAAAATAATGGAAACAATATAAATATTCTTGACAATAAAACTAGTCACTGCTTCTTTGGCTTTGATTTAACTCCTGATGAAGATGATAATGGTCACTGGGACTTGATCCAAAATGGCTCCCCAAGTATTGAAGTAGACTTTGGGGATGATGTACCAAGATCAGTCATTGGGAGTATCATAAATGCACAGTTTGATAATCTGATTTTTATAAATAAAGATCGTATCTGAGTTCATGACTACAATGCTTTAAGATGAACACAAATCAGCTAATTCATATATTGAAGACTGACCAAGCAACAGGGCAAATAATACTTGGAGTATTCCCTGAAGACTTGCTATTACAGAAAACAGCTTATCCCTCAGCAGCGATAGTAAACCTTGATCCAAGTAATGTGCCTGGCTCTCATTAGGTAGCTTTATATTTCACACTGAGAGGCACATGCAAATACTTATAAACACTATCCTCCACCAACAGTGAAGAACTAAATCAGGGAAAATGCATCTGATTTCATATATAATAACATGCAAGTGCAAGGATTATTCACTGGGCCATGTGGACAAATGTTCCCTTACTATTTGGTCTGGAAGGCTAGAGGAAATTGTGCAATCCATGCAGAATGATTTCATTAACCAGTTCATCCATGCTTAGTTCAGTATAAAAATGAAGATCTACCTGTAAAACTAATTCAATTAGTAATTCAAAAGGGGACAATACTGCCTCCACCTCTGAGACAAATTTACTTGTAAATATCATTCTAGATGAAGATTGGGAAGTTGCTTTAGCTGAAGTGATATATGCAAATAGTGGGAACAATGTCTTTGCAGGAGAGAATGCAATGTACTTTTACAATTATGAAATCAAGAAGAGATAGATGGTCAAGATTCACCTTACAGAATATGAAAAAATACTGGTGTGGATTGAAGTTTTAGCACTAGGCCTGAAAGAGTTGTCGGACAGGGCAAATACGGAATATAATGAGTTGATACTTATGAGCACTAATGCACACAAGAGAGCATGTCAAATTAAGATTGATTCGAAAGTCAGAGATGTTAAGTTGTCTACACTTTTGCAATACAAGCTAGGTTTTACAGAAATTTATATTAGAGGTGTAGACTATTCACAAAAAGCACATTGCTCTTGACAAAACATTCACCCAATGCATATGGAGGCTTAGATTATTTTTACATTTACTGTGACATTGTACAGCCTCAGATGGTGGTTAATACTTCAGCACCACTGCTGCAGATAGTTAATGTTGAGGGAGACTATATGAAAACTGTCAGTTGAATACACACTAGTCCACACTATGTACCAGTATTAAAGAAATTATTCAATGTAATTAATGTGGAAATAAAAATATGATCTTAATCAACCAGAAGAATTTGAAATTTTTGAAACAATACTGAAGCTACATTTCAGAAAAATCCGAGACATGGAATGAAAAAAATGGGACAAGGACTGAAAAAAGCAGGACATGAATTGAAAACAGTGAGACAATAAGTGAAAAGAGCAGAATATGAAGCGAAAAAAGCAGGACATGGAGTGAAAAAAGTGGAACAAATTTTAGAAGCATAGGAAAAATGAAAAAATTGGACAAGAAATGAAAAAAATAGAACAAAATTTAGATGCATAGGAAAAATGAAAAAATGGGACAAGAAATGAAAAAAGTGAAACATGAATTGAAATCATTGGGATATTTTTTCACACTCAGAATAACTTTTTTTGTGTAAAGTGACCACATCCATTCAATTCCCTGCAGTCAAAAACCTGTTCCACCAAAAAATCACAAAAATATGCTATTTGACACCCAGGATAACTTTTTTGTGTAAACTGACTGCATCCATTGAATCACCTGTGGTCAAAAAAGTTATATACAACACACATAGCTAAACCAATACTATGGTCCTTTTTCTATAGTAATAACTACCCCAACATGCCACACATTTATAAAATGAAACATGCATACGTTTTATGCTTTTGTCTTTATTATATTTTTGCATAAATCTATCATGTCAGTTTTTGTTATCATTTGCCAGAAAGGCCAGATTTTGGCAATGTTCTCTTTATTGGATTATCTTTCAATGTGTTATATTTTTGGCCTACAAATAAAACGGTATAGAAATTGTGCCACCTCACTGACCACCTGTTTATCCCACCATTTTCATCTGTTGCCATTTCTTTACTCATTTCATTACTTTTTTCATCTATATTTCGCCTTACACCTTACCTTGATCAATCTTCATAACAAACCCCAAACTGGAACTTTATTCCTCCCTTTCCTTTCCTTACCTCTTCCTCCTCTCAGTTTTTCCATCATCACTTTCTTTCCACCCACTACCATCAACCTATATTGCACTGGTGACTATACCAGTTCCATGGTATTGGAGAGAAAGGTAAGTAGGTAAGTATCGATTTTCTTATTTTGTTGTTTATTTGCACATATTTCTGTTTTTCTTTTCATTAGGAAGAATTTATTTGAGAAGGTTTTCTTGTGGGTGCCACAAAAAAAATATTATCCAAAATTACTTGGATGAAAGCCACCTATTATGTCAAAGTCAGCCAAAGCTGCTTTTTCACCCACTGATGACAACTTCAGTGATGCAAATGCCGATGATCCCCATGGATCCACCTCACCCGTGATGTCAGCAACAATTAGCGAAGTTCTATTGCAGCCCATATTGGATATGCAGGCCATTGTGACACCTGCAATTGACAAAGCAGACCATTTCAAAGTCATCACCTCTCAAATGGACAAGATAATGCAGCTACTGCTCCAAATGCAATGTCAAATTATAAACCAAAAGCAACAAATGGACAACTTGGAGTCAGGTAATTTCGCAGTAAGTCAGCCTCCTCCTGCAACATCTTTTTCTCTGCCTCCTATACAAATCGAGCCTTTTTCACCTGAGCAAGTGATGTATGGAAGTTCTTTTCCCCCATCAATCTTGCTGACTGTGTTGCAGCCACAAACTGACATCAGCAATGAAGGGTCATGGCTTACATGGAAAGAAATTATTCAAATTATCAAGCAAATTTGACGAAACCTCGCCAGCTTTACTCTGTGTATGCGTATAGAGCCAAATCAGTAATGCAATGTTTTATGAGTTTAGAAAGGTAGTTCTGAAACAATCCAAATCTACCTGACAGAATCAAATTAGATATTCTCAGGCATACCACAAATCCCAACATCCATCATTTTATAATTGATAACACTGATTATGAAGAGACTAAACAGATAATGCTTAGCTTTCTAGCTCCTCCAGGCACCTTGAGTGACTTGCATCAGGAATGGACAAATATTTCCCAAGGAGACACTGGAACTTGTGTGCAATTTGTTAACAGATTATACTCTTATACACCTGTTCTTTTTCAGCGAAAATCGGAATGTGAGTGGGATCAGAGGATTATTGGTGAATTTCACAACAAATTGTCACCCATGATACAGGCATATATGGATGATCAGAGAGGTCAAATTCTTTTGATGTGAGACCTTGCCACCTTTTGCAACAAAATTGAACAAGATTTGCAAATTCAGGATGATCTTTTTGAAAAAGGACTACAAAAGCACTGTTTGGCAATTAACAAGTCCAAGCCTGCTGATGAACTCAGTCATGTAATCAATCAACCACAAATCCAACCCAAGCCCACTTCAAAATATAAAGGTAATAATTTTAAAATTTCTTTTGGTAACTCATTGTCCAGGGGACAAGGTGGCCATACCAACTCCTCTCCACACAATAACCACAATTCTACACCCTCATTGCATCAGCAAGCGATTCCTCCCAGGCCATTACCTCTTCAACCTGTGCCACTGCAATCTACTCTAAGTACTGGTGCATTAGTGATGAATAATTTATTGGGTCAAATTATCAATCTGTTGCAAAAAGGGGCTGTGGTACCTGCAGTGCAGCCAGGTCCTGCACATCATTCAGGCCCAATACCTAGTGTTTCTAGAAGTCGTTTATACTGTGGTTATCACTGCATGTTTGGTCATTCTACTGAAAGGTGTGTTAAACTTCAGTAATATGTTGCCCAAAATCATGGAGTAGACATTTCTGGTTATTATCATAATACACCAGAAAATTCATATCAACCTTGACAACAAACTCGCCTTCAAAATCAACCTTGGGTAGCAACCCAGAATTACACTCGTGGAGGTAATGGTAGCAATACCACATCCTGCGAGGGTCCACCAGCATTGAAAGAAGTGATGCAGTACAACAACCAGCAGCATGGGCAAAATGTGCCAAATGTCAGTCAGAACATAAGTCAGCCAAATCAGTTCACCTCAGTACTATAATCCCAAGTATATGGTATGCCGATCCCCTTGACAACTGCCTTTAAATCAAAATCCAGGATAAAATGCTGCACTTACCATACAACATAATGTCGCTGACAATTTATGATTCCTGGCCCAGCCAGGAATTGGTCAAGAAGCCTCTGCAATTGGCAGTAAAGGCAATGAGACAATGTCTTTTCTTGGTAGTGAAAATGTGACACTGTTGACTTCCCAATTGGGAGGTCATAAAAGTAAAATTTCACAACATTCGACGATTTTTCAGGCTCAAATGGAGCATTCCAAAAATACAATATCAGTTTTGAACTCTACAGACAACTCTCCAGGTTACTTTTGCTATCTCAACCCATCCGAATTGATGTTTTTTCAGAAGAATTATTAAACTATGCCTCTTGAAATTCTGGCAACTATAGGCAGTTGGAAAGATTTCACCCTTTTGAATATCAGACCCACAACCTCTGTCATGGGTTGTGATGTGTACAAACACATTACTCATGCCAAGCACACATCACTTCCAACAGCAGGGCACATTACAGTGGCGAATGGATAGCTAGTTCCTACATTTGGATCTGTGAATTTTTATATAAAATTGGAGCACTTGGGCACACATAGAATACATTACACTGTCTTAGAGTCTATCATCATTGGAACTGACTTTTTGGCCCATGAAGACATTGCTGGCGTTTTCAACTTTCACACCTGAAGCTTACAAATTGCCTATTTCAAGGTAAATTTTAATGTTCAAAGACCTGACTCACCTGCCAGAGCAGTTAATCCACCAGCACCCAAACCATCGAGACAGACATTGCCAGCACCATCTACCAGTTAAATCATCTAATTAGCAATGTCCCAGCCTATTGTCACCACCAAAACAGTACTATTACAACCTCCAATAAATCAAGTAATACTTGGGCAAGTGTGGGGCAGAGAAAAATTCAGCAAGTCACCCCTGTGCATCATTTCTGCAGATGACAATTCAACCTTACTCTCGATTGAACCTGCAATAATTGACCCACAATTGGACCATTTCCCCGTTATTACTAACAACGACCCCTACGAACCAAAGGTAAGCAAAAAGGAAGTTATTGGGAAAACTGCAATGCTTGTGCAGGAGGTGATGACACCTCAAGCTGTGGACAAAATGGTAGTGAAAGCAAATCTGAAGGAAAATCAGAAAAGTAAGTTGCGAAAATTGCTACTTGCTAACCATCCCGTCTTCAGCTTAGAAGGTGATCCTCCTACCATAACACATTTAGTCCAGTGCACCATTGACACTGGTGATGCTTGATCAGTCGCTAAACAGTACTATAGAGCCCTCATTCAGCAATGCCATATTGAGAGAGAACATATTCAAGATATGTTAAACAAGCAGATAATTGAGCCCAGGTGGTCCCCATGGGCCACTCCCCTATTTTTAGTGTCTAAGAAAGATGGATGTGGTAGATTTGGTAGATTTCAGAGGTATCAAGGATGTCACCAAGGATGATACGTACCCTTTTCCAAGGACGAACGACTATCTGGACAGCTTGGGAGGGGCTAGGTACTTTACAACTCTCAATTTGAAGACGGGATACTGACAAGTCTCCATGGTGCCAGATTCCTGTGAAAAAACTGCCTTCATTTCACACCAAAAATACGCGAAACAATGGCACAATGAATCTATGTAAATTTATATTTTCTTCTCGCCACTTTTTGCTGCATCCACCAACTGGCCTGTGCACTGACCCCCAAGTTGAACACGTGCACCTACAGTAACCCTGACATTAGGAAAATATGCCTTCACTGTAGAATTGGAAATAATACTAAGCTCTTCAAATTCTCATCCTTTGATTCAAATTTATCCTCAATTTTGTTCAGTCTTTGTCCATCCATTCTGCTCCAATTTTTCGCTATTTTCACTTTCGTTTAAAGTTCACATATAATGAAACATATTTTTATGCTCTGATAGATGAGGACACTTATGAAAAGACAGCCAGCAACTTTTTCGATAAGTCCGGTTCTGCTTGAAAAGAATATTTGGAAAGATTGGAGAAACGAAATCATAAACTGGGCACAAAAGCAATTGAAATAATATAGTGTAGCTAGAAATTAGCCTTTACATGTTGCAGCTGTTCTAGGAAATTCAGTAAATTGTACAAGTAAAGTAACATTTATAACATGTGTCAGGATATGCAATATCTATTTTCTTAGCATTTGATACATCTACGAAAATTTTGAGATTTCGAAAAAATTTCTAATCCCGAGTGCATATGGTCATGAAACCACCTCGAATTTGTCCTCCACCAGTGGAGAAAGATTCATTGTTGGATGGTCAGTCTGTCCTGCATTATTCTTGAAAAAGTGCGAAAATTGTATAAAAACGAGTAGATCCCCTGAAAACAAAGTGTCAGTGTTATGAGCGTGTCAGCTGTTGACCATCTAGTCTACAATAACTCATTTTGATAGTTTTATAGTTTGTCAGGTTGAAAAGTTTTTTCATTTTTCGAAAAACGTCACCGGATGTGACAAATTCGAATTAAACTTAATTTACATGAAAAAAGAATTGGCCGTAGCATGTTGAATATCTATCGAACGTCTTGAATATGGTTCCTGTAATTATAGTCTGTTTTTCTTGCATTGCTTCTAAATAATAAAAGTAAAAAGCAAGTAGTATTTCATATTTCCACGATTTTCTAATAAACAATATATCATAGGGGAATGGAAATGTGTGAGCTTACTGACCTAACCTTCAGCAATTTTCAGAGTGAAAGCTTTTACAGTAAGAGTTCTATGTAAGTGATTCTGACAACGATTCTGATTTGTGTCACTTTTCTATTTGGAAGCATTTTATAAAAAACAGACTATAAATAATGATTGATTTGTTTGTTAGATGATATTTCAGAGTTTTTTTGCCTAATACTTGAAGTTTGTTGATTTGATGCAAAGCAGATCAAGTTGATCCGAAAGCAAAAAATTGGTAGATCAATAGTGATTTTTGATTAAATTCGATGCAAAGCAGTTGCTGGGTATTGTTCGCAGTGTGATCCGATGTCCGTAAATGTTTTATCCCGATCATATCAAGTTAATCCGCAGTATATCGACAGTTATTTTTGATGTAATTCGATACAGAGCAGTTGCTCGATATTTATTTCAATGTGATGTGATATCTGCAAATTTTTGATCTAGATGATATCAGGTTGATCAGGAAGTATAAAAATTAGTAGATTAAAAGTTGTTTTTGACGAAACTCAATGCAGAGCAGTTGCTGGGTATTGTTTTTATTGTGATCTGATGTCCGCAAAAATTTTATCCCGATCAGATCAAGTTGACCAGGAAGTATAAAAATTAGCGGGTGAATAGTTGTTTTTTTTTATGAAATTCGATGCAGAGCAGTTGTTCGGTGATGTTTTCAGTGTGATCTGATGTCTAAAAAATTTTTATTCGGATCAGATCAAGTTGATTAAGAAGTATAAAAATTAGCAGATCGATGGTTGTTTTTGATGAAATTCGATGCAGAGCAGTTGCTGGGTATTGTTTTCAGTGTAACCTGATGTCGGCAAATTTCCGATCTAGATCAAATAATGAATAAGCATGATCTGATGTTTAAAAATTTTTCATTAGATTCAGATCAGCTTGATATATCAACATGATAAACTTGAGACAAAGTAGGACATCAATGGGTGTTTTTGATGAAAATTGATGAGGAACACGTGTGCTCATGACAGAAATGTAATTTTGTAAATGAGAAAAGTAGAATGTAAGATTTTCGTGATCGACATATGATAGTCAAATTCAATAAAAACCACGATTTTTTGCTAAACGTTAATAGTTGTAACACCAGCTCATCCTCGATTTCTGGACAAAGTAAAAGATTAATAACATGATTTTTCGGATACTTAAAAATCAGATACCAGGAAAAAATGCCAGGGACTGGCAAGCTAAACCAAAATGTTTGGTGTGAGGCTTTCTTAAAAGTTGGTATGATAATCTTTTTGAAACACAAGACAGACGTTTAAAAGGCAGATACAAGTTGTGTTTTATGAAAAGTTCATCAAAGACGTGCACCTAAAAAGCAGAGACGAGGTTTCGTTTCTTCCACAAAAAATTTTTAAACAATTAGAGTATATAACAATATAAAATATAAATATATCAATATAAAAACAATATAACAATATGAAATAATTACAAATTGCATCACTTAAAGAATCACGGTTTTTCGTTGTTTTTTTGTATTTAATGTTCGGTTGTTGCGTTTCGCGAATTTCGGGAGCCGAACAAGAAGTCAGCCAAAATTAAACTTACTTCTCCTGTTGACATTGAAAAGTAGACTTAGTTCCGATTTTGCTCATGTTACTAGGTCTATTCGAACCAGGGCCGTGCCAAGGATTTTTGCGGCCCGGTGCGAAGTAGATTTTTGCGGCCCTATTTTTTAAAATTAGTAGGTATATACATCTATACAGTCCTAAACGTCTATGCAGTCATTTTCACATGAAATAAGTCTTAAATCGGAAATTCTATTGGTGTTGCACATCTCATATTGCAGAAAAAAGTTTTTTTCTTGCATCACGAATCAGGATACATAAAGAATAGCATAGGCGAGGCAACGAAATTTTCTGTGTATTACGTCCAACTGAATTCACACATTACTGAACGATACTGTGGCTACGTATACAAGTATACAAAAAAATTTTAAAAACGAACAAATAACATATTCACAACAATATTTTTCGAGCCTTTTGGGCTGAAAATTCAGATATAACTTCTGAAAAGTCAATATTGGAAGACAAAGATTAGTAAAAAACAGCAGTAATCTACATACAATACAACGTGAAGCTGGCGAGTATGATAACATTATAGGAAACAGTTGCATACGTGCTGAGATACATACAGACAAATGTGTAAAACTATCGATACAGACTTTACACAGTGAAACACAAAGGCGTGCTCCTGCCTTGTCGAGCATACACGTACAGTACAGTATGACACGTATGTAAGCTAGTTCAGCTCAAGTTCTTGCGGCCCCTAGTGAATGATGAAACATCAAATTTTCTGTTACACAGAAGTGCACATTATTATTTTTATTCGTGTTCGCATTGTCTAGCATACATATAGTGTACAATATATGTATACAAAGTACAAACTTAGGTCAGTTAAGTTTTTGCGGCCCCTAATTCTTTGCGGCCCGGTGCGGCTGTACCCTTCGCACCCCCAAGGCACGGCTCTGATTCGAACAGCCAAAGTCGATGAGAGAAACAGAGAGTGATGAAAGAATATGACTATGATGAAAAAATCAAAATGAAGAACAACAAAAAATCTATCTTCGCTACAGTAAATCTTTTACATCACTAACATTAAAAGTGAATGATTTAACTTGCGCATCAAGATGACTGAAATAAAAAAATGTCTGGGAGACAAAGGCGGTGACATTATCATGCACTAAAGTCAGTAAGCCACAAATTTCCAGTTACTTACTATTATATTAAGCATGCCATGCGCTTTTGTTTGGCGTAATTGTAAAATATGGTTGCATTCTTGTAATGCATTCGTCAAATGTCAACACCTTGATCTCTTGGACTGTGCTGGTGGGTCGGGTGGCATTCTCATGTGTAGCCCCCCATTGTTTTGCCAATCTACAGCATGCAGTTCTTATTTCATTTTCTTCAAATTATGCCGAAAGTTCAAGTATTTTTTAAATTGTTTGGGGCGCGAATGTGTTTTTCTTAAAAGGAAATTTTTTTTGCGGAAGAAACGAAACCTTGTCTCTGCTTTTCAAGTGCATGTCTTGGATGGACTTGTTTCTGCTTTTTAAGCGTCTGTCTTGTGTTTTAATAGGATTATCATATCAACTTTTAAGAAAGCCTCACATCAAACATATTCGGTTTAGTTTGCCAGTTCCTGACATTTTTTCCTGGTTCAATTATATCGTCGTCCAAAGTCCCACGAAACGCGAAATTCCCCAATTTTGTTATATAATACCTAGCTTCAAAAAAATAATTTTTTGCAGTTTCAATTGAATCGGTAGCCTTATTGGGATTTTTGGGCTGGAAGGGTTTCCGACCATTGGGAATTAGACGGACGCGGTCACTTAACACGAAAAATTATTCCGGGTGTAAGCAAGCGTATTTTAGTGATTTTTTAGTGGAAGGAGTTTTCGACTGTGGGGATGAATTTAGTAGATACTGTCACTTTACACAAAAAATTATCCCGAATGTAAACGATCATATTTCCGTAATTTTTTGGTGGAAGGGGCTTTCGACTGCCGAGAATTCAATGAATGCAATGACTTTACACACAAAGTTATATTGAATGTAAACAAATGTATTTCTGCGATTTTTGAGGGAAGAATGCTTCTGACCATGGGAAATTCAATAGATATGGTCACTTTTTACTCTATTTACAACGTTTTTCAAGTACTATGCTGTTTACACATCTTTTAATTTTATCGAAACTCAGAATTCGTAGCTTGAATATTGTTTTTTTGACGTGAAAATGACCAAATTTACAGGGTTCCTACACTACTGGCCAAAAAAATCCGCTGAATTTCCCAGGTTTCCCAGGTATCCATAAATAATTTCCCAGGTTTTTGACATACACAATTGAGACACAATTTTCGTTGTTTAAACTATATGCTTGCAGGTTTTTTTGGTTTTTTCTCGACAAGCCATTTGGTTCCTAAGGTCAAAATTTTACAGGCCAACAGGAATTTTAACAAGCCAAAACTAAAAAGTTTGTAAATAAGTGTGGTAATAAAAAACAAAGTTTTTTTGCAAAAAATTTTGTCAAAAACACTCTCTATAATCACAGGAAAAGCCCGCAAAGCAGATCAATCATCTTGAATACATTCTTAATCACACACAGAATAATAAGGCACACAAATTAGGTCAGTCATTATTCGAATCAATCATCAGGATTTTTTCACACAAAGCCAGGTTGATCTGTAACTTGGAGAAAAATTTGGTTGCACAGATTTTAATGGTTCTCGCACACTGGGTGGTAGCTTTCTACCACCGACTGCACAGCCCTGCATCGTCTGCTGCGACTGCAGCAGTGCCCCGTCACAAAAATCCAGGTCTGGACCCGTGACTTGGATGTCTACGGGTTCAGAGGAAAATGCACGATGGCACCTTTTGCGCATCGTCACAAGATTAATTTTTAGTTGCTCACTCTAAAATCGATAAATTTGCTTAATTTCATCAGAAAAAATGATCAAAAGTTACTTTCCTTGTATTTCATTCACTTCGTGTCAGTTCCTGACTTTTATATTGAATTTCTTGAGTTTTGAGTGAGAAGCCAAAAGTCTGGCTAGAGTAACTTGTTCCGTGCCTGGCGCCGAAAAATTTTGATTTCGAGGCCTCTAAAATGTCGGAAAATTCATTTTTCCGCACATTCTACTGAAACTGTCGATTACCGATCTTTTTCGTTAATTATGATTAACGTTTTAATCCAGTTTTTTAAATTGCTGTTCAACAATTTATAAGCAGTAGATATAAAACTTAAATGAAAAAATCAAAAAGTAACTATTTTTAACAAACACCGCCCTTCGGGGCCGATTCCACTATGCCTACTTTGGCCCAAAGTATACTTTGGAATGCGAAAGCTCCCTTACTTAGGCAAAGTCCGATTTCACAATGCATTACTTCGGAAAAAATTGCCTAAGTATACTGTGCCAAAGTATACTTTGGCTTGGGGCGCTCTAGACCGCCCCTTGGGCCATACTTTAGGTATTTTATTGTGGTAAACATCGCTCATCAGGTGATTGATGATATAGTAAATGGCGAGGACGATTTTGTGTTGATTCCTATGAAAAAATTCCGTGGTCACTAAAAATTCCGTGATCACACGATTCAATGAAGATGACATTATACAACAGATATCAATTTCACCAACGGTGATTTATTTCATCACTGATTTGGTTAGAGAAAAAATTTATTTAATTTTCATCCTTTTAACTTTTTTTTGAAAAAATTTATTTTCCGTTAATGGCGGTAATTTGGATTTAATTTCAGCCATTATTCAGATAGTTTTAAATTATAAGAATATACGATTCTGGAAGTTTTGACATAAAACAGTATGATAAAAAATATTAAGAAAAATAGTTAGAACTCGAATAAACATGCTATTGTTCAAAAAAGTTTGTCTTTCTCTCAAAACCAAAAAAATCATTCTTGCCAATCCAACTCTTCTATAGCCTGTTTTTTATAAGATGCTTCCAAATACAAAAGTGACACAAATCAGTACTTTCGTCGAAATCGTGAACAATATATCGTATACTACTGGAAACTTGTGAGCACACCGAGCTAAACCTCCAACAATTTTTCGAGTAAAAAATTTTACAGAAAGAGCTCGATTTTGATGACAGTACTGATTTGTGCCACTTTTCTATTTGGAAGCATTTTCAGACCAAAGTACACTTTGTCAACATCAAAGTATACTTTGAACAATGTAAAGCATAGTTTGAAAATTGCAAAGTATACTTTGAAAAGTAGGGTTGTTAGTGCCCATTGTGGAATCAATTTTCGAAGCCTACTTTCCATAGTATACTTTGGGCTCTCAAAGTATACTTTGGGCTCTCAAACTATTCCTTGACAAAGTACGCATTGTGGAATCAGCTGCCGACCTTATGTAGTCATACACCAAGCGCTGGGCCTTTTGTATGAACATGTGGCCCAAGAAAAAAATCCCCTTAGTTTCCCAGGTTTCCCAGGTGCTTAAAAAATACCCTTAGTTTCCCAGGTTGTGTAGGAACACTGAATTTAAAACTTCAATGTGCTTCTATGAAGGTTTTCATGCATGGTTGTGGCCCACTAAATAGAGGTGAACTAGTTTATTAGAAAATGCCATGATGGGGCAGAAAAAAAGAAGAATATACTTGCTTGGATACTTGCCATGCTACAAAAAGAAGTGGGCTAGATTTTTGAGAACTTGGTTAAAGTTGGAAAAAATTCACTTTCTTTTGGATTTTCATTCCTTCTCAAAAAAATTTTCCATGTCTGTGAAAAAGTATTTTCTGCAGCTGAGTGCATCAACACACCTTCCAGCCAAACATGTGCATCTCTGTAATTTTTAGGAGGGTACAGGGGTGGACCTTGGCTTTTGGGACAAAAAATAATAAAAACATTAACAAAAAAATTTTTTTCCATAACAAATTTTCCAGTTTCAAAACCTTTCGGGTAGTTTGTACCCTCATGTCCCCCTCACACATGTGTGCTTCGAACTGTGTTGAACTTCTTTACTGAATTCGGTGTCCACAAAAGGAATAAAATATGGGAAAGTGGCACATAGAATCCCACTCAGCTTTTTTAGAATAAGCTACAGCAGAAAGTCTTTTTAGAACTAAATCGATTTTACAAGATATGTTTGATTCACTCATTTCATATAACATATCGTATAGAATTCACTCCGTAAGTTCTACTTATTTCAAGCTGTAAACACATTTATTCTCTTCTATTTGACTATTCAACAAAACAGCATCATTGGCAGCTCTCGGATTTGAACTGAAATTTGTAGATTTGCGGAATTCCAGACGGGAAGCAATCCCAGGCACCCCGGCGCTCCCGTCCTGTTTTCAAAAAAGTCGTAATGTTGCCGTGGGAGTGTGAGTTTAGTGGCGGAGAAACGGGTACGGAATTTGGGGCACATCCCTAATATAGACATGGCTGAACAGGAGCATTTTTGTATGCTTTACCCCGTTCTCCCATTTGCAAATCGGTGCCCAATGACTGTAACCAAGGCCCAGTTGCACTAAAGGAGTCCAAGATCGTGCTCAAGATTATCTCGAACAAAAAAGCGACTCGGTTTGATCTCAAGTGCGGTATAATTTGAATGTTATCAGAACTATAATTAGCTCAATGTCAAGATTATCCCCAGCTCGAGCTATCGGGTTGCACTAACATTTTCATATAATTTTATTATCCCTAAAGCAAATGAATATATAATTTGTGCAATTCCCAAACTCGAACTTAAACCTCAGTATTAGTTAATCCAGAAGTGAATATTGTTTGTGCACTGGAAGAAAATAATTTGGACATTGTGAATAGCTCAAACTCAAGATCATCAATTTAATCCGTATGTTGGGATTATCTTCATACTGGGTTAGTGCAACCAACCCCAGGTTTCTTTCTAGTTCTGAAAATGACTATAATATGCCTCCCTCACTATTTTTTAGCTAGTGTGAGAGGCAGGAGTTTTGAATTGGTCGCGAGTTAGAATGCTATTGGTTTTTTTCTACATTTTTCCAGCTTGTCCCGACACATTTTTTACTGGGACGGCGTATACCAACGTGAGAGCTGTTCAGTACGGCCATCTTGGTCGATCTTTGATATGAATATGAAGATGTTACCCAAAAATTTCCTTGGATTGGATTCAATTCGATTCATTCAGCAAAAGTGACCCATTGGTGAAATTTTTTCAAAGTAGTGTAAATTCGAATCATGATTATATAATAACTTTAAGTGGATAAAATGGAAGTCGTAAGCTTCAATAGACACTCGTAAACCATCAAAAATTTTTTGTAAAAACTTCAATACTGGCCGGAGAAAAAACGAAAACGAGTATTTTTGGACTGGCCGTCGATCAAGGATTTTTCGTCATTCAAAACTTGTCCGTTGTCTATCGATTTGGCCCTGTGCGATGGCATCGGCGGCTGCCGCTCGTGGATGGGAGCCGACGAAGGACTGTTGGAGCAGTGAAGATCATCGCTTTCTTCTACGTGTAGTCGACAGGGCATTTTTAGGGACAATTTTTCTTTATTCGATTCGCAACTGTTAATAAAAATGTAGGTGAACTTTTTCGCTTGATAAAATTTTAGTTCTAAAAACGGCAGATAGAAATGTTACCAATCAATCTCAAGTCTGGGTTTTATATTCAGAGTATCAGCCGTAGAATGAGTTTTTCGTCATTAACCTGAAAAACGAGTGACAAAGATGAAAAAAGAAAAAAGAAACAAAAAAAGACCCTTACGACGAAGAAAATTGTCTGTGAACCGCATAACTCTCACGCTGTAAGATTCTGGCAATCTGCATATTTTTTGATCGAGCATTCCCATGGAGGCTTTATCTCTCGAAACTTGAAGGATAAAACCAAAAAGTCATGATTCCAAATTGAATCGGGAAACCGGGGAACGCGAAATTATCGGGTAGCACTAAAACACGGATCGCGTCACGGATCACGGATCCGGATCGGGTGACTAAAACACGGATCGCCGCGGATCGGCGGATTTTCCCTAAAATTTGCTTTTTGGGTGATTAAAATACGGATCGTCGCGGATCACGATGGATCGATCCGCTGATCCGGATCCGTTGCAAATACGTCTGAAACACGGATTTTCTTCATGGATCACCCCTGACGAATCGGCCTTCCATGTATTTTTTTTTGATCCGGATCAACTTTTTTGACCCGGATCAAATTTTTTGATTTTTGGTCCGTGACGCGATCCGTGTTTTAGTGTTACCCGACATTATCCGGCCATTTTGTTGGACTCGGACCCGGACCCAATATTCTACAAATTTTGGACCCGAACTTGGTATTTTCAAAATTTTCGACCCGATACTCTTATTCTACATTACTGTAACATTTCTGGAAGGGCTACAATCCCTTGTCCACAATTCAATGCATGAAATTCTTTACGTCAAATGACCAGGCGAACTGGGTCGTCGCATAGCTGGCCAAAATTGGAGGAAAGATTCCATAACGCAAGATCGACGACGATCTGAAACAAAAGCATGTAATGCGACTCTCAAGTTATTCGACGTCAGCAAGCTTCAGGGCAATAAATTCTAGTGCAAAGACTGCATAGTTTTGCGTATAATTTATGCGCGTTTGTTCCAACTAAATAGCAGCTAAAGTAAGCATTCGGCTATTTATTGTATAGTTCACTTGAAAATCAAGCAATTTTCTAGCCACTGAAAACTGATGCAGTAAAAAGTTTGCAGTCCAATAAGAATTCGCGAATAAGGAATTGCGAAAAGTGATATTAGAAAATTTTGACACTGATATCAAGGTAGTTTAGAATACTTGAAATGATTACTGTTAAATATTACACGCTACGCTTGACAGCTAATAAAACAAAACCAATTTTTAGCCTATACTTCAACAGCCCATAACTCGGTCGAAAATGTAGATGAAGAATTTTAACTCATGTTTTTTAGTAGATTTTGACGAGGTATATCGATTGATAAGAATTTTACCTTATTTTTTGGATAAAAGTTTACTACGATTAGTGAATTTTTTAAGATCAATCAATTGACTCACCTGATACGTCATAATTTTCTTCGATACTGATTTCAGGTACGACCATTCGATTGTTGGCGTATTTTTCTGGGATCGAAGCGGCCGCTAGTAAATTTTCTTGATCATGATTTCTCATTTGCATCAATTTTTGACTCTGCAAAACGTGCCTGACATGCGGTGCTGAATAGACGTTAGTCGGAATACTAGACGTCATACTGCTGGTGTGCTGAATAATAAACGACAAATTTACGGAAGCTAATATTATTAAACTACGACCTAATAAACTAATGAAGAAAAGCAATATTTGAGAATAATCAACCAGTCTGGCTGTCTACCCTGGGCTAATTTTATATAAATAGTTCAAAAAATGACACAACAAACGAAAGAAATTGGCAAGCTGCTATGAAGAAAAAAATTACAGGGACCATTATGCGTCAGAGAGGACGTTATCCGAGGAAAAAAATTTTGCCACCGATTAGGGACCTATTGAATGATGCTAATCTTCGAACACAAAGCAATTAGGGACCATTAAGCACACAATGCCAGGGACTATCGAAATTTCGAGGCGAAAATAGAAATGGTTGGATTATATTCTAGCCAAATGACGCACATTTTTGCTTTTTGATAATCAGGAGGGCGGAAAATGCGCAATGTAAGTTCAGTTAGATAGAAAAATTTGCAAGAATCCACTTCACCCGCCCACAACGAACCTTTCAAAGGTCCGATTCTAGGCTCAATTTCCATAGCTTTGGAGGACTTGTACAATTTCCAAGTTTCACTTCGTTTGCTATTTTTATTGACTTGGAGCGCGCCACAAAACTTCGTACTAGAAGTGTGTCACACAGTGATTGGTAAAGTTTCAAAATGAAATCATAGGTGGCGCGATAGCGTCAACCTACAAATATATTTGGCCCTCAAATTTCATGCCCCCTTCCCCACCCTGGAGCCAAAACGGTAAGAGCTAGAACCTTCGGGTTTTTTTCATAATTTCGGGCGTAGGGGCAAACTATGGGGTGCCTTCTGTCATTTCGCCTCTATCTGCAAGTGGTGCTCGGCGGGGCCCGAAAAACATGCAAAAACGCACTTTTCAAGGGTCCCCAGTCCCACTATGCCCCACAATGGGTGCGCCATATACAAGCTTCATACCACGGCTTAAGCATCTTGGAGGTGCAATCTCAAGTACGATTTTTCATTTTTTTTAAATACGGCCTCAATTCAATTATGGTGGTCGAAAGTCCCGGGAAAATTTTTTTGCAGCATTATCCACTACGATGCCAGAATTTTTTGCAGTTTCAATTGAACCGGTAGCCTTATTGGGATTTTCAGACTGTAAGGGTTTTCGACCATTGGGAATTCGATGGATGCGGTCACTTTACGCGAAAAAATATCGCGGTGTAACCAAGCGTATTCCGTGATCATTTGGGACAAGAGGTTTTGGACCACGGGAAATTCAATGAATGCGGTCAGCTTACACGAAAGAAATTATCCTGGATGTAAACAAGCATATTTCCGTAATTATTTTGAGGAGAGTGTTTTCAACAGCGAGAAATTCAATGGATGCGTCACTTTACACAAAAGAATTAGCGTATGTCCTCGATTTTTTGGTGGAAGGAATTTTCTACCACAGGGAATTTAATGAATGCGATCACTTTACACAAAAAATATATTGAGTGTAAACAAAGGTATTTCTGTGGCTTTTGGCCTGCGGGATTCTTGATCATGGTGAATTTAATGGAAATCGTCACTTTACACTCTGTTTACAACGTTTTTTAAGTTTCCATGGGGTTTACACGTCTTTTACTTTTATCGAAAGTGAGGATTCGTAGCTTTAAGATTGTTTTTTACTGTTTCTTTGATGTGAAGATGACCAAATTTAAAACTTCCATGACAAAGGTGTTCATGCATGGCTGAGTTCTACTAAAAAGAAGTGAAACTAGAAAATGCCCCTATAGAGCAGAAAAAAGTGGAATATACTTGCTTGGATAGTTGCCAAGCTAGAAAAAGAGGTGGACTAGATTTTTGAGAACCTCGGTATAAATTCACTTTCGTTATTTTGGATTTTCATTCATTCTCAAAGAAAATTTTCCATCTGCGAAAAAGTATATTCTGCAGCTCAGTGCATCAACACACTTTCCAACCGAACATGTGCATCTCCGAAATTTTGAGGAGGGTACAGGGGTGAACCTTGGTTTTTTGGCCCAATCCGTAAATTCTACTAACAGTTCAAGATATAACATAAGAATATAGAAAAAAATGGGACAGCGAACAGGGCGATTGGGAAACGGGTGAACAAGGTAAACAGGTGGACAGGATGAACGGGTGAACAGGGTGAACGAGTGAATAGGGTGAACGGGTTGAACGGATGAACAGGGCAAAGAGGGTGAGCCAAGTGAACTGAGGAACAGGGTAAAAGGGTAAAAATGGATGAACCGGGTGAAGGCGGATTAACAGGACTAATGGGTGAATAATATTAAAAGGGCGAATGGGTCAGTAGAGGCCTTGAGTGAATGCCTTGAATAGGAGAGCTATGTAAATGGAGGTGAAATGGGGACAAAAAACATGTTGTGAGGTTGGATGACAAATTATCTATGAAGGTTTTTCTGAAGAAATTTCAGTTGTTCACAAGATCTCTCACTGCTTGAAGTCGTTTCAAAGGTAAAATTTCGATTCGAACAGTTGCTACTTATATGTTTAGTCGAAAGATCACTGTGAGAACACCCCTCTGTTTTTCCTATCTTTTCATGACCGGCACACCTAAAAAGAAAAAACTACCATGGTACTGCAAATGAAGTCGCCCTCAGATATTGAAGGTCACAGCTATTCGGCTTCAAGCTCTAAGATATATTTTTCTCCTCGCCTTAACATTGTGACCAGGAAAGAAAGCTGCGATGCATAGTTGATCATAGTGTGTATGAGATAAAGTATTTGCTTCATAATGACCACTATCTTTATTGCATATTTTTTCTATTTTCTCCATTTATGTTTCATCATTTATTTCATAATTAGTTTATTTGTATCTTATTTGTTCGTTGTTTTTACAATTTGTAGTGCCTCGTATGATTTTTGCTTGATTTATTGTTTCCTTTTTCTTTTCTGTATTGTTGTTTGCTTGTTTTTTGCCTATCTTTCTTTTTTTACCTTTTGCTATGTATTATTGCTTTATTCCTTTACGTTTGACTTTTTTCATTTCATTGTTTGTTTCTTTGTCATGTTCCTACTGTCTTTTTTCTTTATTTCTCCATTTCAGCTTCTATTGCTTTATATTATTCCTTGTTTGACCTCTTTTTTCGTCGTTTCATTCTTTGTTTCATTTCTTGCATGGCTTCAGGAGCAATCAACGCCTGGCTGCTCACCTGAATGAATTTTCTTTTCGGCAGAATAACAAAGATAAAGAAGGCAAAGTATGGCATTCGTGGTCGGATTTTGCCCGACGATACGACGGCTGGTGGAAGCAAAATGTGTAGACTGTACTTTTTCTGTTTTTAGTGCATCAATTAAATTTATCTGTCCCCATCACCTTGTATAGTTTTCAAACGTCGAATGCTATCCAAAAACAGTTCACCTCATTCACCCAATGCATCCATGGAAGTTTCTTCTCACTGACAGAATTCTCAGCGGACGTTTACCCTGTTCATCCATCACCATGCTCACCCACCAACTCTGTTCACCCATTCATCCGTTGTATATGGCTTGTTCATCCCACTCAACCTGATAGGTTGGAACGTTCACCAATTTTCTCAGATGCTCTAGTAGGATTTTCGGGTTGACTCGGTTTTTTGGCGTTTTTTTTGAGACAAAAAATTCAAAAAAAGTTGACAAAAAAAACCTTAATTTTCATAACAAATTTCCCAGTTTCAAGGCCCTTCGGATATTTTGCACCCTCATGTTCCCCCTCACACATGTGTGCTTCCAACTGCGTTGAACTTTTTTACTGAATTTAGTGTCAACAAAAGGAATCAACTGTGGGAAAGAAGCACATAAAATACCACTTGGCTGTTTTAGAAGAAAACTACAGCACAAAGTCTTCTTGGAACTAAATCGATTGTGCAAGATGCGATTAATTCACTGATTTTATATAGGGTGAGCCAAAAAAAGGCGACCGGTACTGATTTTCATAGCTTTCGAATGGGTGAACTTTTTTTAATGCTGTTTCCTGCCGTCAATCGGCAAAACAACATTTGAACTGAAATTATTGCAAAAATGAGGCGCCAATTACGGTTATAAACGTTTAAGTTATATGGATATAAATGTATAACTTAAGGTTATGAATGACTGGAAGCGCAAGAATTAGGACGTGGAACTGACCAGAAGTTTAAGTTGGACGTTTTTTAAAATTTTTCGTTTTTTCGTCAGAAACATACCTGTAATTGGGAGGAGGTTGGGGGAGGGGACCCCCACCCCCAACTTGGTCAACCCTATACCCACAAATGTTGGGACCTCCACCTCCGACTTGGTCAACCCTATGCCCAACTCCACCCCCAAACTCGGAAAAGTTGGAAAAAATCAGGGAAAAAAGTTTTTTTTGGCCCTTTTCGGGAAAATTTTCGAAATTTTGTCGACTTTTTTGGGGTTTTTCGACTCCCTCCCCAAAATTTGGAAATGTTGAGACCCCCACACCAAAATTTTGGGTTTACCCTCCCCCAACTGGTCGGACCTCTCACAGGTATGGTCAGAAAATGGGAAAAGTATGGGGGGAGGGGAATCACCAAAGGTCGCAAAAATAAGTAAAAACTCAATGAAAAATGAAATTAAGGCAGAGAATTAGTGATTAACATTAAAAATGCTGAGAAACTTGAAAAAAGACTGAGTTTCTGCAATACAAATCGAAAAAACGCATAAGAAACCAAACACATGGCACTAATCTAAGGGAAAAAGTCAGTGCGACGTCAAAACGTTACGAAAGGAAAAAATCACATAAAATGCAGATTAAGGTCAAGATGAATTAAAAGTTAAATATTGCTGGAAAGCAGTGACCTTCGCACGAAGGGCAGCTCTAGCTCGAGCCTTCGCATTACACAGTAAATGAAGGTCGAACCTTCGACAAAAGTTATACCTTCGTTTCAAGTTTTTTTGTGCAACCAGAAGGTTGCAGCGAAGGTCGAACCTACCTGCGAACCTTCGTCGAAGGTAACAGTTGTGCAACCCGGACCTGAGCTCGGGCTCAAAATAATCTCGAACAAAAAGGCAACTCGGTTTGATCTCAAGTTTGGTATAATTTGAATGTCATCAAGATTATAATGAGCTCAATGGCGAGATTATCCCCATCTCAAGCTGTGGGGTTGCACTAACGTTTTCGCATAAATTTCTTATCTCTAAGGCAAAATAATATAAAAATGTCTGCAATTCCTAAACTCGAACTTACTCCTCAGTATTAGTTAATCCTGAAGCGAGTATCGTTTGTGCACTGAAAGAGAATGATTTGGACATTGCTTAAACTTAGGATCATCAATTTAATCCCGATGTTGAGATTATCCTCACGTTCGGTTAATGCAACCAACCTCAGGTTTCTTTATAGTTATGAAAATGACTATAATATGCCTCCCTCACTATTCTTCAACTTAGTGTGAAAGGCAGGAGTTTTGAATCAGTCAGGAGTTAGAATGCTATTGGTTTACCATTTCTTTACGTCTGAAGTCATTTGCACATAATTTTCATATAGAGTGTTGAGGCAACCTGTTCCTGCTACTCAGAGCTTCAGTAAAAGTTAGGCTCGGTCCAGGACTTTAACCTGGGACTTTGTGGCTACCATCCGCATGCTCTAACCAACTGAGCCAACTGAGCAAGGGGAAAGGCGCTTTATTTTTGTAACAATTTGTAGTTGAAGAGGTTGCTGTGACCACTCTCAACAAGAGAAATTTTACTTAAGTTGATACCAGGGAAGGACAAAATGCATGATCCTGCAGAACATACCTTTTCGCTGACACCGAATTTTTTTTTAGAGAAAGAATGAAGATCCAATATAACGAAAGTGAATTTTTTCCAACTTTACCCAAGTTCTCAAAAATCCAGTCCATTTCTTTTTCTACCTTAGCAACTATTCAAGCAAGCGTAATATAAGTTATTTTCTTTATTTTCTTTTGAGACTCTGGATCTTGTGATCCATCAAGAACAAGATTGGATTTTGAACCAACAATGATTTAGGCAGGAGTTTTTCCAAGAAGTTCAGACCTTAATACTAAAACTTACTCCACATTGGGCTCAGGCACATATGCCTTTTCAGACAAGAGCGCCAGGAAAAACCACTTGCAAATAAATTGAAATCGAAATTATTCTAAATCGCGAAATCTTTGATTTCATGATTTAAAATAATGAGTAAAAGCAGTGGTGATTAAATGGCATGACCAGTTTATTCGAGAGACACGACCAGATAATGCAAGATATAAAAACGAATAATAATATCACTGACCAATTTCTGGCACAAGACGCAATGACTACAGTAATTGCATCAAATGGTTTGAATTTAGATGGCATGGTGGGACATGCTCATCTTTGGCTGTAAAGATTATGAGAATTTAAAGTGATATTAAAACAGCTGTGGCAAACTGGAAAATACCACTACAACACCCCTCCCCTCTTGCAGTAGATCGCCTTAAGCGATCAAGCTACAAGGTGCATTGGAGTCATTGAAGTGGGAAAATTTTTCCTCTCCTCACTTGTGGATAAATGAGGGCAAGATGTAACAATGTCCAAAATGGCGAGAATGTGGAACTCATAGAAACTTACCCTTAATGCTTGAGATGTGGCAATGACAAACTGGTTGTGTGAAATTTGTCATCACAAGTAAAAATAGGCACATAAAAAAATTCACAGGACTGGACTGAAACTGTACAAAAGCTCTAAAAAATGAAAGTAAAATGAGGACACTAAGATTATATTTTTTGAGTTGAGAAACTAAAACAAAACAATTGCAGAAGAACTAAAAATGTCAACAGTTGTGATTAACTGCTGATCTAATGACAGGTGGTGTGGGAACCAGAACGTGAATGTGACTGGCCAGGAAGTGGCTGAGTATCGTCAGGTTGAATGTGGCATCAGTTGCAATGTGAGGATGATCAGGAGGTGCAGAATTACAAGGTAATAGCATAGGAGGTAAGTCAGAAACAGAAGTACATCAAACTGGCTGAGAATACAAGGGTTAATGGTGCGTTCAGCATTGGCGTTGGCTCGAACCACAGCATATTGCCTTAGATCTTCAGCATTAGTGATGCCAGTGTCTTGTGGATGCTGAAGAAGGCTTTCAATCATCTCTACAGAAAAGGTGTAAGCAGTAGCATAATGCATCAGACGTGACAATAATCAACATGCGTGCAAGAAGAGGGTGAGGGTACCTATTTGAACTGCAGAAGCTGCACCAAAAGTTTCAGCATATATTGTTATCAACTTAAGGATAGTTTTCAATAGGGTATCCGGAATGGCGTGATCAGTAGCGCTAGCGACATTTACATTGTAAGTGTCTCTAAACAGCTGGTACAGAGTGAGGACTGCATGATTAGCCTTTTGAGCAATGCCAGTTGGAAATGTGATATTTAAATGAGTCAGAATATCAAAAATGTTAGGATCCATCAATGTCTTAGGCTTGGTGTATCTTGCAGGCTTATCAGTTGGTGGGGCCAATGAAGGGTCAGATCATGATGTAGAAGGAGCTGAAGTAGTAGCAGACAGGGAGGGTATGTAAGTTGATGTTGTAGCAGTAGTGGAAACAGTAGCTGATGAAGTTACGCTAGAAGAGGGAAACTGAGAAACCACACTCATGGTGGTAGACAAGGCATGATACTATATTAGGAACTTGCTGAGCAGGTGGAGGACATGGAGGAAGTTGAGCAGCAGCAGTGGCAATTAGCTGATTCTGTTGCTCAAATTGATCAGTAAGTGAAGGAAAAGGGGTAGGATACACAGCTGGCAGTACCTGATAGACAATGGTGAGCTGTGGTTAGGCATAAGCTGCTGGAGGAGGAGGAAGTTGAGCAGGAAATAGATATTGAGGAACAACAGCTGGTTGATACTGTTGCTGAACGCAAGGCTGGTAAGCAGGCACAACAGCTGTGAGTGGCTGTTGTCGTAAGTCGAAACGAGATGGAAAAGTAATGGGAAACAGAGAGGGAATGGTACCTTTAGAAGCAATGCTTTTCTGAGATTGAGGCTTAACAACAGGTTTAGTAGAGGTGTGTGATTATAAGAAACACTGAGGCATGACTAGATAATGATGAGGTACATACTGTTGAGCAGTCAAAGGCATAGGTTTAGTTTCAGGTTTAGCCCTTAGAAGCCTCAGCACCTTTTGGAAGCTAAGAAGATTTGGAAGTTGGTTTGTGAGATTTTCCAGCTTTGTCCTGTAGCTCAATTTGTTGTTTCTTTAATTGGTTACAGAAATAGTGGAGAACATCCCTAAGAGGTTTACCGCTTATATGAATGATGTGGAAATTGATGAAAGACTTGGTTCCTGCTTAGACCTGAGCTAACACGTCCGCAAGTTCTTCATGAGTGAGTGTAGGACCAGAAATTGGAGTAACAGAATTAGCAGTTGCAGGCTTTGCGACAATAGTTGCCGCAGCAAACTTAGGAATGTGAAAGGGTTCCACAAGCTTGGCTTGTGAGGATGATTGAGGTGCAGAAGTTGGAGGTTGAGTTAAGCTTGAACCTGAGGTTGTGGCTCAGCACTTACAGTTTGAGGTTGAGGAGTATCAGTGACTGGAATGTTTTGAGAGTCAATAATGCTTTGTTGAACCATTGCTGGCTGATCTGTGGTTAGATCAGTAGCAGTAGGTAAGGGGTTAAAAATAGATTCATACAAAAAATGAAAATCATGTGATGGTAGGTGATCTAGCGCTCTTTGGGTGGGTGATGTACAAGAAGGTGGTAAAGTAAGGTTAGCCCATCTCGTGATCTGATCCTCTATGTGGTACAGATCTAGGTCAGTGGTAATAGGTTTGTCGAGGTTACTTGCCAAAGTATCCAGTAGTACTAGAGGCGGTTGCCGAGGTTGAACAGAAAGTGACTTGGAAATTAGAGGAGATGGCAAGGTTGTGGTAACTGATGTTGAAACTGGAGGAGGGGTGACCTGTGTTTGGGTCAGTGGCTCAGATGGAAGCATAGTAGGTTTGGTAGATGAAGTGACAGAAACTATAGAAAGTACTTGAGATTCAGTCTGTGTCTCGATCTGAGATTCCTCAGCTTCAACAACATTGATGATGGGATTTGAAAGTCACATCTCTTCCTCGGTTAAAGGATCAGATGGTGTATCAACTGTAACAGTAAATGGTTGAGACTAAAGGTCAGCATCAGACATGATGATGAAAACTTGAGGGCTCTTCCAAGGTGTGTGTAGACTCAGTATTGGATTTTATTTGAGTCAAAGTTGGTGATCTTTGGAGGTCATAGTATTATGCAAATTAAAGTTTAGTGTAAGGAACTATTTGATGATCAGTATTAGGTTGAGTTTGAGGATTAAGCGGCTTTAACCATTTACAATTTGCAGTGTTGTGCTTGTTGCTTGTATGAGCCTCACACCAGCGACTGGTGGATTGAATAGATAAAGGTCAGTTATAATCTCTACTTTGAGATTGATCATAATGAGAGTGGAAGTCAGAAGAATTGTCAGAATGTGATTGATCACGGCTACATCAAGCCGAAAAATCATGGTGGGCAGGATTATCCTGATGTCTATTAGTCAGTGAGAGCGAGAAGGGCGAAAATCAGAAGTGAAAAAAGGTTGCCTGTTATTATGAACTCCATCAGTAATTTACTGAAGAAGATCAGTAACCTTACCTACAGGAACAGTAGCTTCACTAAAGGATACAGGAGGTTTATCAATAGTGGAGTTATCAGAATTAGGGTTTGGAGAATGTGACTGAGGAAGATGTCTTCTATCATAACATCTTGGAGACAGAGGAGTATGAGGTTGCCGTTGAGGGTGAGGATTAGCTTGATTGATGAGAATGGGTCACTCTGCGGTACCAATCTCAGCTTTGGTAGCATTAAGAACTTCACAAGCTTTAGAAACAGCAGTGGCAAGCTCTTGAACAGCTGAAAACACCTGTGCATGGTCACCAATAGAAATTTGGTAGGAATAGGCATTTTCATCAAAAATGTCTTGACTTTCTGATGGCAGAATTTTTGATCCTTATCTTGGAAGATAAGTTGAACATAAGTCATGATTCAACTGAGAATGGGGGCAGGGTCTTCACCTGAAATTGGAGTCATCAAATCTAACTCACTTTGGAGAGTCATCTTATCACAGTTAGGAGTCAGAGAAAACATGAGCATATGCTTAGCTTCTTCATAATTGTTGATGTCTTGAGTGGTATCACTAGGAGCATCACAAGTGAGTCAGTGGAGCATGCTGATCTTGACATAATTGGTTAAGTCGAAACCTAATTTGCTTTCAAGATGAATGAAGAACCATAATAATTTCTTATCACAGGTGATGTCCCTAATGCAGAGAGGAGTCATTTTTTAACAATTAACTCTATTTGGCTTTCCTCATCACGATGTGATAGGTAATGAATATTGACAGAGTGGTAACCAAAATTATTTAAAAAATTTACAGGAGAAGAGTCCGAAAAACCAGGAGGAGGAGCAGTATGCGAGAAATTATGAGGTATCTTAGAGTGAGGTATATGCTCTTCTTCCATTACCGAAGAATTGCGGTGACTAGGAGGAGTAGACTGATCAGAATTGTGAGTTTTTAACTTAATCATAGGAGGTATAGCAGATATATGAGAAGTTATAGGTGTAGTAGTAGTGCTAGGTACATTATGAGAGGTGAGATGATCAGATTGAGGAACAGAAAGAGGAGGAATATTTGAACTACCTAATTGATTTAGGCCAGAAGAATTAACAGAATTATCAGAAACGAGAAGTTTAACTTGTTCCATTAGAATACTGAGAGTGGCAGAAATAGCAGCAGTTTGATTTTTTTGAGTTTCAGAAAGTTTCGTTTGCTTCTCTTGAAGTTTGTTCAAAAGTCACAAATTTTGTTCCTCAATTTCTCAGGTTTTGTCTTCGACAAAACCAAAAATTCGTTAATGGTGGCAGTAGTAGGAATATTCTGTTGAACTGACTTAGTAGCTTTTACCAGGACAGGTAGCTGTACCAAAGCTTCTGCTCGAAAATTCTCAATCTTGGCCATACAAGTATCACCAATGCTTTTTGACTGAGGTTACTTAGTTTTACGAGAGTGAGATGAGGAATTTAAAGATAATTACGAGTTGAAGATTCAGAGTCAGAAGAAAGAGGTTGAAAAGTAGTTTGTTGAGAACTTGAAATGGCACGGCATGATAGCAACAGTTGATTTTGGGAGATATTGTTTACTTGACAACTGGTAGTCACAATAAGGAGCAGGTGCCAATTGCAAAATCGGGCTGCAACCGACTAAGGCAGCGGCGCCAAGAAAACTGGATTAACAGGGGTATTTTGAGCTGAATTCAGAAGATTAGTTACATAAGGGGACTGAGCAGTTGAGTTCATTACTCGGCGCTCGATTTGCTAATAATTGCGTCTGATCCACAGTGTCCGGTGAACCCAATCTCACTGGTGGTAAAGTGAGGACTGATGGCGTCCCTATTTGTGAATCTTGTGGCAGTTGCACATAAACAGAAGTATTTGAAGACCCAGGCACAACTAGCGAGGCGCTATTCATGAGTGGGGTATGGGGAATTTTTGGAGTGTTGGGCACCCTGTTGATGCCAATTTCGTGTGGGGAAATCGACATGCAAATCGACGAAAAGGGACGACCAGCGGCGCAGACATTTGCATAGAATGGAGCGCCAAAGAAAGACGAAAAGTGAAAGTGAAATCATTCTTCACTTATTATCGTTTTTGTTATATTTTTGGTATATTTTGCTGGCGTCCCCAAATATACATTTCCCAGCAACTTGTGTTTTTTATGAGTATTGCACTGTGGTATACCCACATTCTTTCTACATATTTCGCCGGACTTATTGCTATACATATTCGTTTATTTGTTTAGATAATTCGCGTCGACGAAGGCGGAGGGCCAGAGGCCCAGGCGCCGGCTTACATCAAGTAAGTTTTGGGAAACCCCTTTCGGGTTATACCCAAGTAAGTTTATCCCTGAGGGGATTCCTTGTCTCATCTAGGAGACTGCGGAGGTCTTTGGTAAGGCCCCCGTATTCAGAACAAAGTGTATCTTTGTTGTTGTAGGTCTGGGGAACCGGACTGTTGCACAGATCACCGAGGCTTAGCCAAGGTATCAGTTCTAACAGGTCAGTTCAGACCCAATCTTTTCTTACGCCTCTTAAGGAAAGACCTGCACAACAGGAGTATTTGTTAGCATCTTACAAAGACCCAGAAAATAACCTAAAGCAGAAGTTCTACAAGGTCTAGCCTCCAAAATTCAGTTAAAATTTAGGAAACTAGGCCTCAACATGGTAAAGATAAGTACTTAGTAAACCTAAACGGATCACCAGTGTTATGTAGGCTTATTTTCTTTATTTTCTTTTGAGACTCTGGCTCTAGTGATCTACCAAGAACAAGATTGAATTTTGAACCAAGAATGATTTAGGCAGGAGTTTTTCCAAAAAGTTCAGACCTTAATGCTAAAACTTACTTCCAGTTGGGCCGATTCACATACACTTTTTCGAACGGGAGTGTGGTGAAAAGCCACTAGCAAATAAATCGAAATGGAAATTATTCTAATTTTAAATTAAGATTTAAGATTTTAAAAAACAAGTAAAAGCAGCGGCGATGAAATGGCGTGATGACTGATGAGTTCATTTGAGAGACAGGACCAGAGGGGGTAAGGTACAAAAATTAACAATAATATCAGTGAACAATTTCTGGCACACAAAGTAATGACTACAGTAATTGTGTCGCCCAGTTTGATGGTGGGGACATGCTCATCTTTGGTTTTAAAGATTGCGAGAATATAAAGTGACAAAAACAGTTGTGGTAAACTGGAAAATGCCACTAGAACACAAGTATATTCTTCTTTTTTCTGTCCTATCAGAGTATTTTCTAATAAAATAATCAGAAATGTTTTAACAAAAATTCAATCATGAATATCTGACTCCAATGTAGTATAGTAAATCCCAAATGCACGATTATCACAATTGACATAGAGAAAATGTGGCATTGTTTTCATCATCGGATTTTGCCATTTCGCAGGTGTCTTTAAAAATTTTTTATGATGCATTTGCGTGTTACTGTATGTGTCCCAAAGTGGACTCATATTTACTGCAACTCAACATCTAACGCAGAATTGGATGTTCTACTTCCAAAATGAGAAACATTCGTGTCAAAGTGTGAACCATCAAATGCTCATCAAAAAGGCATTCTTCATATTTTATCTAACATGCTATAACGAGTAATTGGTCAAGAAAGACTTTGTTAGTGGGCATACATGCACAGCATAGAAATTCTGCTGTGGGTCAGCCAGGAGAGGGGTGGGATAGAATTTTTTTTCGTTTTTGATGACGATAAGAAAGGTCTTCTGGCACCCAAGCAGCATATACTTTAAGCCAAATTAGTCAACCATGTGAAATTATTTGGTATTTCAGCACTTTTTAAAGTTTTAATGTTACTTCTGTGGAAAAAAGTATGCGTCGTTCAGAAAAATTGTTAAACTAAGCATCATTTCATTTTTATAACCACTTCATCTTTCTCTGTTCACTTTCATTCATCGTCTTCTCATCAAAATCTGCTTGGGTAGCCCCTCAAACCCTCCCCTGGCATACCAGTACCCCTCAAACCCTCCCCTGGCATAACTATAGAATCGGGGACCCATACTTTCTACAGCAATGGTTAAGCATTTAGGCGATTAGTAGAGGTGCCTGGTTAAATATCGGCCAGCCTGGTTCTATTTTTAGCATACTCTTTTCTTTGCATGCACTTTTTGCGCGCTCTTTATCGATTGTGAAATTTAATTACAACAAAATTATGAAATTTAATTAATTTCGATTCATCTCAAACAAATTCAAATTCTAAATTTTCATATGTCGCAGTCCTTATCAATTATGAAATTTATTATGAAAGTGTTTAAAAAAATAGGTGAACGAAAAAGGGAAGAAGGAAAATAAAGAAGATAAAGCATAAAAAGGAAGGAAAAAGAAACTGAGATATAAAAGAAGGGAAACCAAGGGGAAGGTTGTAGTTCACAAAACATATGCCAAAAACAAACTTTTAATCACCAAAATTTACATCAACACAGTTGTTTTTCGTTTATTTGTTTCAGCAGATTTTCATAAATCTAAAGTAGGGTCGAACCGTTCCCTCCACATGAATTCGTCCAGATAACCTTCGACAAAGCTCTCTTTTGTTCCATTCATTCTTTTAAAATAAGCTTTGGCACGTTTCCAATAATTTTCAATGTTATTTTTGTGAATGGCAGTCAAAGGGTTCACGAAATTCTGACTGTGATTCACGGTTTGATGAGTATAATTCATATTTGGTATTTGCGTATTGTATAGGTTATTGTAAATAATATGATGATTAGAAAAATACTTAATGGTACTCTGCTGATTTTTGCATATGTCTTGAAAAGTAAAAATATCCATTGGATCAGAAAAAATGACTGAACGGTTTTTGACTTGAAAGAATGCTGCACACGATGAAGATGCTTTTCTTTTCATATTTTTTGTTTATTACTTTCCCACGCCATGACTAACTGTTTCCACCTGCAAGAATTTCCTGCACGACTTCAGAACTTTACAATACATTATTTAGCTTCATTCATTCGAAAAAATTTAAAACGTCTAAAAAAATTGATAGAATTATCGTGGCAAAGACAGTATTGGTCTGCATATGAAAATTTAGAATTTAAATTTGTTTGAGATGAATCAAAATTAATTTAATTTCATAATCGACAAAAAGCGTGCAAAAAGTGTACGCAAACAAAAGATTATGCTAAAAAAAGAACCAGGCTGGCTGATATTTAACCACGCCCTCTCTACTAATTGCCTATATGCCTAACCGTTGCTGTAGAAAGTATGGGTCCCCGACTCTATAGTTATGCCAAAAACTGTTACAAATAATTTTAGTAAAATTACTGTGCTATATCTTTTTTCAATTTGAAAACATTTTGTAAAAAAACCCTATTGCCTGCAAGTTCATAGCATTCATCAACCATTCCGAAACACTTGACAAAAAATCAAAACATGATAAAATTTGGGCAAAGCAAAATATATATAATGAAAGAAAACATGTAAAAATTTGGGCTGTCAACTCTCAGGAGATACTCTGAATACATACTGTATTTATTCGAATAAAAGGCGCCCTCAAATAAATGGTTTCCTCTGATAAACGGCGCACTTTTGACCATATAAAAAATAATAAATGGTGCCCTCGTGGCACACCGTTTATTTAGAATCATAAGTATATCCTAAATGTAGACTTCACTAGAGGAAAAGCTTCCAATTAGCCACCTCAAAATAAATGAATCCAGGGTATGTTATTTTCCATTCTTTTTCCTTTGATTTCATTAGTTGTTTTTATTTTTCCTGTTTTCCTCTCATTACTTTTGTTTTCTCCTCTTTCCTTTTTGTTTGTTTTCTTTCCTTGGTGTAGAGAGGTTATGATATTTGCTTGATGATGAAATGTCACTTGTTGAGATTCCATGAAAGTGTCACGTGCCGATCAATTTTTACCCAACGTCATGTGATTTACATCATGTTGATACTTTATGTTTTTCGCCACTTTTTATTTGACAGTTACTTTCTTTTATTTTGTTTCGTTCATTTTGTTTTACATGCATTCTTGTGTGTAATTTTGTTGTTTTTCCGTTCCACATGTAGGCTACAGTGTGACCCCTTTAATCAGAATTTCCGCCAGATAAGCTCTACAAGCACATGGACATAATTGGAGCACCTCTTATCAGTAAAAACTAGCAACATTTTGCAATGGGATATTCATATGTTTAGCATGGGAGTGAAACTCAGTCCCAATGCTTAACGTATTCGAACTGGAAAATGTCTATGTGACCATAGGCATCTCCTGCACCGATTTCTGCTGGAGAAGTTAGCTTGGGCCACGTAAGCTCCACCCAGGCCATACTTTAGGCCTATGAGGTCCTTAAGGGCCTGTTTTGTTAGTTTTATGCTCTTTTGCTCATTCTCTGAGTTTTCAGCTCATGTCCGACATTATACTTGGTCCATGTCCACTATCGTATTATTTTTATAATAAATTTGAATATTCGCCTTTGACTTGCATTTCTACGCCAAATAAACATATTTGCTGCATCCACTGCATCCGCCACCTGGCCCGTATATAGAAAGAACACCCGTCGCCTCTTAGTGTTTGATCTGCCCCATCCCCTATCCGTCCGATACTAGAGCATCGCCCCAACCTCCCAAGACACCTATCACCAAACCCAGTGGATTGTTTACCCCCATTCGCCGACCATCATCCACATCCACAGGGACCCGCCGCCCTTGCATCAAATTGTACTTGAGAACAGGACTAAAGTAAGTCTTCTCAGGGGATTATTGCTGTTGAGGGTGTATTATGGGGAACCCTTTCCTTAGTCGGTTTTCCCTTGAGGTTCCCCTCAGTAATAAGAGCCCCTTGTACCTCTTGGGCTAGGGCTAGAAAGGGGATTTAGGTTTACAATCGGTTCCCCTATGTATATTGGGTCATTCTATGAGTGACCTTGTCCATCGTTCATACTGAATGGGACCAGGGATTGCCACCCCTGACCTGGCGGCATTGTCCATTACTCTACAGCAGAACCCCAGGACAGCACCCCTATAGGCCTTCCTATAGCCAGTACTAGCCGGGTCAGGTTCCCGAAGTAAAACCCAGCAAGCCACCCAATGGGGTCACAGCATGTCACTCACAGTGGATGGCCGTATTTTCTATCAATATGGCATGGATTCCTCCATCAATGTGATTGACATGGCTCGAATTTTGCTTAATGTGACAAAAGAATAAAAAACAAGATTGGATTAAAATGTGGCCGAATGAAGCGCAAAATTTTAATAAACGGCGTACCAAATGGACCCAAAAAATAATAAACGGCGCGCTGTTCATTGGAATAATCACGGTATTTATAGTGTTTTTTATAAAATGTTTGTAGATCGAACAATGACAAAAAATACGTACTGCACTTTAAAATCGCTTACACAAGGCTTTCACTGTAAGACCTTTTATTCAAAAATTGTGAGCTAGTAATAAGCTCACGAATTTTTTCAGCCCTATGCGACGTAGGGTTTTGCAGGAAGTAGCGGAAATACGAAATAGCACTCGTTTTCCACTTTTAATATTTGCAAGCATTTTAAGAAAAACAGACTATAGATGATTCTGCATGTTTCAGCTGAAGGTGGAAAATTTTTCAGCTGAAGGTGCAGTGTATGTTCGTAGAAATAAGTAGATGAGAACTATCACCTATCAATATCCTTCTTTGAAAAATAAGATATGACAACCATCGAGGACATGCTTCAAAAAACCAAAATTTAGCAACAAGATAACGCACATTAAATTCAATCATTTCCGACAACAATTACAAAAATCACAGGAAAAAATCAATATTTTCAGAGAATATATCCTTGGAAACTTTCTCTCCCATTAAACTTACCTGAAATGAAAATCGAATAAAAATCAAGCCATTTGATTAAAAGCTAAAAACTCTATGGAATTAAAAAAACTCGGTTGTCTAATAATATTCTCTGACAATTTTATAACGTTTCAAACAATATGGTTAACTTATGAATTTTCGTACATTTTTGCTCATCAAAGTTCCTGCTTGGACAACATTAGCGAGTAATATTTCAAAATTTTGGCAATTTTATCGTTTAAATCGAGCCAAAATTTTGCTTCGTCGCTGCCCGTTTCTTCTTCGTAGAATTTCATTTCGAAAATGTCTTTCATCGTTAATAGTACGCGTCTAGCCGCGTCTAAATCGTCCGTCGAACATATACTATAATCGACCGAAACGTCGAAAAAACGTAGAACTTTTTCGGCGACATCGAAATCGTTGATATTAGCCGTATTTTCGGACAAAAATTTGGAAACTATCGCCGGGCAAAGTATAGACTGATAGCGTAGGCGTAAAATTTCGACCAATCGAATTTCGTCGTATTGACGTTTTTTGTTCAAAATGCGTTCGGAACTTTCAGACGACGGCATGGCCGAATCGATGTAACGTTTTTCTTCTAACAAATTCGTTAGAAGTATGACAATTTTCAAGGATTGTTTCAAATCTGAAGTTTGAGACAATCGGTTGATCAAAATATCGAGCCTAAAATAGAAATCATAAGACGCTGTGTAGTTTTGAGATGTCCCGTTATAGACGTTTTTAGGTATTTCGTACAAAGTACAATCTTTTCGGCATCTGCTGTTCAGGAAACACATTTTTTAGGCTTTGAAACCAGAAAACAACAACAACTTTCCGGATTGTTATTTTACAATGCTTCAGGTTGATTTATCCAATTAAGCCTTGGAAAGTTTTTTTACTATTTAATGTATAATATTATGTTGCGCTAATAATAGTATACACATAAACAAGTACGATTTTGATTTTGAATAGGGAATCTATGTTCAACCATCAAAACAACCTGTATTGGAGATTTTCTGGCATTCTTCATAAAATTCTATAATAATAATAGGGACAGAAGCTGCAGTTTTCAAGATCATGCTATGAAGAGTATACATTTATGTGTGGCAAAATTCATTCTAGGGAAGGTTTTGAACAGAAATACATGTAAAATTCGCATTTTTTGCGTACAAAAATTTTTTCCTTACAAAAAACTGGTTGAAATGCTTGAAATTCTTTCCAAAATTTCTTCCGACGTTTTGATTCTTAAATTTCACTCGTAAAGTCTTCAAAGACTAAATAATCATCAGTTCAAAGATTAAATAATCATCGTTCACAATACACAATATTTCACTTACCCGCCCAATTCGATCATTTTCTTCTGGGCGAAAGGAAAATGAGTTAATAAAGCCGATAGCGCGTACAATAGTTTATTCGAGACTGATATTCGTTGATCATTAGCCAATAAATTCAGAATTATGTGCAAAAGACCGTTTTCGTAAATGGCGACTTTCACTTTGGGATTACTAAAACAAAAAACAGGCATAGAAATTTAAAGATACACATTTTAGTTGTCTTAGTTGATCGTATATCAGATTTAACAACAGAATATTCCCTTGATTTTCCGCGAAATTGTCGGTTTTGTACTTCATGACTGTAAAATCTGTTATTAAACAATATTACTAATAATACACATACTTTTGGGCCGCAGATCCTAAAATTAACGCTCCAAAAGATCTAATCGATTCGTCACTGTCATTCAAAGCCTCTTTAACTACGTCCAAGCCTTTCAAATCCGAATTGACAAAGTTGATAGCGTTGTCATACTGAAGAATAAATTTCTGGTAATTAATACCAACATTGATATAAACCATATAATCTACCTGATGAACGTGATATTCAAAATCTTCCAAAATTTGAAGTCTACGATCAATTTTTGTTCCAGGCGATTTGAATTCATCGAGGAGAGATTTCAAAATTTCTAAATCGGTTTTTATTTCCAAGTTCATTTCCTTGAACTCGCGTTTCAATTCTTCGTACGACCGAAACTGAGTTTTTCGGGACGCTTGCTAAAAATAGTTATTAAATGGCATCAAAACTGCACGTTACAGACGACAGCGAATAGAGAGACCTACATTCTTCAATATAATATCTAGAGAAAACTTGCTGACCGATGAACACGATTTCAAGCTTCTAAAATGAACGAACATTAAAAAATTACCTCCTCATCCGGCTTTGCATCGACATTCTTTTGTTCCAAATCTTTCAACGCATTTTTTATTTCGTTTGCCAGAAGATGTTCGCGTTCAACTTTGAACCTTGGTTCCTCGTGATCTAAAAATTTTAAATAGCCATTGGAAACAAAGAAGCGACATCTCCTACTAGGCATGTCGCGCGTTTCCGAATCGCAAACGGAAATAAATTCATTCTTCAAGAATCGGATCTTCAAACATAGCAGGAACACGATACAGAACCGATTGATTTTCGGTTGGATTGTTTCAATTTCATGTGAACATATGAATTTATATGTAAATAAATCTGTAGAATGTGTTTTGAGGGCAGGATAAGTTCGTATCACTTTTGGTTGTCAAAAATCGACAGATAAATTTTAATTCAACCAAATTGAACTTCAAGAATAATAATTTTTCAGTGGTTTCACCTTTCAATCTTGTTATAGAGGTTTGAACATCAGACCTGCTCCACCAATAACCCGCTCAGAGGATACGCTGGGCGCAGGAGCTTTCAATCTTTTCTCTAACTACTAAGTTCAGTTCAAGCGCTGCACAACTTTTGTGTTCAATTTCTAGTCACTCATTGATTCAAAAATGTTGGAGCCGCAATCTCTTAGTACAATGAAAGTCTGAAAATAAAGAATACCCTTTTAAACTAAAGAGGTTGTAAATTTTCAAATTTTCTAGCATTTTTTTGAGTTTCAATGCTATATTTTTGTGAGTATCTTTACACATGAGTCAAAAATTCAAAAAATAACACAGACTGTCAATGTGGAACATGTATGCACAAGTGAGGGGGATAAGGGGGTAAACCCTCCTACCTGAAACCCTGGAACCCCTTCTCTAGTCCGAAAAAAATCGTCAAACACCCTCTTAAACTTTTTCCAATACAGCTTTTTTAATTTTTATACATGCATATTTTATATGAAAAACACGCTTGTGGAACTCTTTTCTGTTTTTTTGCTCACCCACCCCCTCGATCCGAGGACCCTTCCCCTGGAAAATTTTCGCCGTGCACGTCTGATCTGGAACATATAATAGCTTATTAACTATGACTTATAATGTATCTTCTAACTAATTTATTTTGAACATTGATTCAAAAGTGCTTGACCAGGTATCAATCGCCAATGAAATGTTTGTCTTCAGTTTCATCATTTTCGAATGACATTTTTTCTTTCAATCTTGAAATAATTGTGAAAATGATTGACTGAATGACATTTCTTCGATGTTGAAATTACCTTTTAAAATATCCCTCACTTCTTCGCCTTCGTCTTTGTCCGACAATAATTTGGCTTCCTTTTTACCAGTTTCCAAATTTATCCGGTAATGAAGTCCGCTAGGAACTTGCATGCCTAAAAATTGTATGAAAAAGCAAAAAAAAGATATATCATAAGATACGCACACATTAAAAATACCCGGCAAAATTTCTTGCCATTCGTTCGTAGCTTTGAAAATTCCGCTTCTCCCTTCAACGTTTCGTTGGTGATTTAAAGAATTTTCCAAATTGACCTTGCCTTCGTCCGAATCAGAATCCGAAACGAATATTAACGAATTAGAATTTTCGGAATTTTGAAGCGAATTAGCGATAGAAAATAAGATGAATGTCAATATTCGCGAAATGAGGACAAAATTCGTATTTTTCAGGCCAAACATTATTTTACGCTGTAAAATAAGTGAACACGCACGATTTGGTACAGTTAAAAAATTGAGTTGAAATTTCTAAAGCCCGTTTTCAAACTAAAAACAGAGCCAGAAATATGATTTTTTGCTCCGTCTAGATTGTAAACTAGAAACAAATTTGATTGCAGTTGCAGATGAACTTCAATATATCGACTATAATGACGCTTTCCATCATTGTACACACGTTTTGAAAATTAGACTAATTTTTTCTACCAGATTCGAAGACGGTGGCGCAAAACACGAGGAAAGATTTAGCTTGTGGCCCATTGAAACGCAAATTTCTACCTTGAAATCCCGAAATTTTTGCTCAAATAAGTTGGGACAAGCCCACATATCTGTAATTGGGGGAAGCGCTGTAGGAACCTCCCCAAGAAATCTTTGGCTATATGGCCGACTATTGGGCGAACCGCCCAGAATTTTCTAATCCTGTGGCAACAGAAATGCACGGCAAGAATTTTCTAGGGGAGAGTCCTTGGATATTTTTTATCGAGAATAGCTGTCTTGGAAAAAGTTCCAGGAGGGTGTTTGACGATTTTTTTCGAGCCAAAGATGTGCCCCCAGAGTCTCATTGTAGGAGGGTTTACTCCACTTACCCCCATACCTGTAAGACCTTCGACCAGTTGGGGGGGGGGATAAATCCGAAATTTTGGGGGGGGGGGTAGAAAAAAGTCGAAATTTTTCCCAAAAAAGGCCAAAAAACATACACTTTTTGGCAAATATGGCTAGCCACAGGACATACAGGCTTGAAGGCAGGAGGGTTGGGAGAGCCATCGCCCCCCCCCGAAATGTTTCAAAATTTTCCTCAATTCAAAAAAAAACCTCAAAAATATACCTATAAGAGGTCCGACCAGTTGGGGGGGGGGGCGGTGGGGTAAATCCGAAATTTTGGGGGAGGGGGTCGAAAAAAGTCGAAATTTTTCCCAGGAAAGGCCAAAAACATACACTTTTTTGCCAACTTTTTTCAAACTGGAAGAAGTTTGGTATATGGTTGGCCAAGTTGGAGGATCTCTCCTTCAACCCCTTCAATTACAGGTATGCTCAAAAATGGTCGATTGAGGAAAAAAACTGTGGGGTCACCGTTTTTTTTTCCTCGAATATTTTTTCCACATGAGAACCAGACCCAAAATTTTTTCCTCATTTTACAAAAATTTTCCACATTTTTAAAAACGCTTATATTGTGGCTACGTATGCTTTTTTATGCATTTTAAGAGCATACCCAAGCATTTTGTTGTATTTGTAGTCAGAAACGTGCAAAAAATGGGGAAAAAAATTCCGAAAATACTGGTTATGTTAGTCAAAATGAGCTCATGAAGGATATATTGGTGTTCTACAGGAGCGGATAAAGCAAGTTAACGATAGAGTTCTCATGAATTTATCTGCTATCAACATTTCTGTGATTCCGATTAGAATGATCTAATTTTGTTTAGTTCTCTCTCCGGCGCGGAGCGCCGGAAAAAATTTTTTGATTTTCACTTTCTAAAACGCTGGAAAATGAACCTTCATAACGTTGGGAAATAAATTAAAATCAGACTGATGAAGTGTAATTTGCTTACCATTCCGGCGCGAAGCGCCGGAAAAATTTTCGGGTTTTTGTATTCTAAAACGCTGAAAAATAAATCTCTCCAACAGATAATTCGTGAACAAATGTTTTAAAATCCGTTCTAGAGTAATGTCTTCAATTTCCACCTTTAATAAACGCAAAAGTTCAGATTGCAAACGTTTAAAAAATTCCAATCATCGAGAGAAAAAATTGAGAGACTTGATGAAAAATCTCTCCGGCGACATAATTGACTGTAAACGATTAGAAAATGAAACGAGCTAACTTGATTGATAGAAACTGTTGAGCATTAATTAGTAAGTCGAACTAGATATGCTAACGGCCGCGCCTGATAGAATATAGTTATAATTATACCCATGACCGGCGCGAAGCGCCGGAAAATTTTGACATTTTGACCTTTTAAAGTCCACTAAAACGCATCTTTCCGGTTTAGAGCTCCCCAAAATTTTTTCCACAATGAGAACCATACCCAAAATTTTTTTCCTCATTTCGAAATTTTTTTCCTCAAAAGACCCCATTTGAGGAAAAAAAAACGGTGTGTGGGGTAAAACGGTGATATATCAATATGAAAGTTAACTACAGTAATCGTCGTGGAATCAGTAGAAACTTTATGCCTCGTTAAACTTGCGGAAAAATTCTCGAGATGACGTGTCCCCAAACTGTGAATATTTTCGGCTAAAATTGTGTATGAGTGTAAGGTGCGTATGAAGAAAACAGTCGTGCACAAAACATCAAATTTTGAGAGCGAAAATTTTCATTTTTTCACAAAAATCACTATATCTACTGCTAAAGCTCAAAAACACCAAAAATTAATATATAGAACAGACAATTTACGTTGTCCACCTGCTGATAAAATATGTACGGGAATTTATATACTTCTTGGGGTCGCACGATTTGGAGTTTGAACACTATTTTATATTACATGATCTGATAATTGCCACCTCCATTGCGGGGGACTATCACAGCGTGATGAATTTCAAAAATTAGAAATCATCCTACGCTAAATATTAAGATGATTTCCAAACTGAATAAAAATAAAATTCGCAGGCTGCAACATCTCAAAGCATTTTTTGACATTTTTCTGTCTATTTACGGGACTTGGGATGTATATGTATACGTCTATAGTTTGTTTTTTATAAAATGCCTCTAAATCGAGAAAGAACAAAAATCAAATATGTCGTCAAAATCGCGTACCCAAAGCTTTGACAATAGGATTTTTCATTCAAGAACCGTAAAATGTCGATTGAATAGGCTCACAAGTTTTCAGTCCCACGCGACGAATGATTTAGCAGAAAATTGTACATAAAAATCTAAAATAGTACTTGCTTTTCACTTTTATAACGTAAGCATTTTGAGAAAAACAGGCTATAGGCATTAACATTGTTATTGACCGTTCATTAGATACATGATACAATGCTCTTAGTGTGGAGCAGAGATGTTTTTCGGATTATACATTTTACACTTTTTAGAGAGTTCTAAAATGTCAAAAATGATACGGTGAATCCCAATTGAAGTGAAAAATCCTTCGATTTTTGCCGGAGAGTCCTAGGAACCATTTTTAGGACTGCCGCCCATATTTTACATGCTACAGCACTAATGTATAAGACCTGAAAAACATCGAGCGTGCAGGTTTATACAATTCTCGTATCTGGGAAGAGAATTTTGTTTGGTTATTTTCAGGCGCAACCTTATTTTGTTTTTTCCGAGGGAAATGTCTACACTCATTTTCCCAAAAATGTTGCTACTTTCTTGGTTGTGTCGCTATTCTCCGAATTTCCCGTTTCCCTGAAAAGCCCCAATTTCCCGGAAGTTCCGATTCCCCGAATGATTGATAAAATTTCCGCTTCTCCGAACAATGTATTAGTCTTTATTACCCGAACGTCGCGATTCCCCGAATACTGCTTAAAATGATATTCTCGATTCCCGGAATGATTAATAAAATCTTATGAATCGGCGAATGTCACCGATTCCCAAGATCCAAGGATTCTTCCGATTACCGATTCATTCCTTAGAATCGCCGATTGTTGCCGATTAAATCCTAGGAATCGGCGATTTCACCTCCGAGGGCTTAAAAATGGTGAAAATCTATGGTTACTTCCCACGAAAATGGATGTAACGAAAGGACCGAAAATTTGACTATGCAGACGAGACAGATTACGATGTCTCCTAGTTTCCTACAAAATATGACAAAAGTTCGTGTACTGCTAGGGAACTATAGTCTGTTTTTTATAAAATGCTACTAAAATGAAAAATTACACAAATATTAGGTGAATTGAAAATCCTGCACATGAAGCTTTCACTCTATATTTTTTCACTCAAAAAATTTTCAAGTGTTAGTTGAGTATCGTCACCAAATTTAAGCTCCATATGACGAACGGCTTGGTAGATGCTGAAAATGTAAAATAGAACTTGCTTTCCAGGATTCATTATTTGGAAGCATTTTATAAGAAACAGACTATAAATCTACAAACAGCGTTTTAGTCCATAAATTTTGATTTTCAATTATATATCAACAAAAGTTGGCTTTTCTTGAAATTTCATGCTCAGGTTAGAAGATAGTAAAGCATTGGGTGGGAGTGAACATGAACAGAAAAACAAGCATAACAAGCTTTTTTGAAGCAAATCGGTTGTAATAAATTATTTTCCATCTACAAATTATTGGAGTTGACTCACGTTTCATTTTTCTTCATGAATCCTCTGCTTCAGCAGAACTTGTTGGTCTTCACCAAGGCGATTCGACTTGCTTTTCGTGAAAAGAAACTTGCAAATTTGTCCTATTAGAAATTCATCAATGGTGTCACGTGCCGCTCAATTCTCCAACGTCACGTGATTCCGATCATGCCGACATTTTGTTATTTTTCATGTTTCGTTTATTACTCGATCATGCTTTTGTTTATTTCATCTTTACACATGCATTTTGTGTTCGTTTTTATATTTTTATGCATTTCTATGTTTCGCTTTGTTGTATTTTTATTTCTTTACAAACGCGGGCTACAGTAAGCCCTTTAGCTAAAAACTTCCGCCAGTCGTGCTCCATGAGCACATGGCTATTTTTGGTGCATTCACGCACCTCTTATCATCAAAAATTAGCATCGTTTTTGTTACGCAAAAACGACTAGCTAAGAAGTTTTAGCTAAAGACGTTCATATGCTTAGCATAGGCACTGCAGTCGGCCTCAGTGCTAAACGCATGTGAACGAAAAATGTCTATGTGCTCATAGGCATCTTCTGCATCGCGTCTAGCTGCAGAAGTTAGCTGGAGCGCCGAGAAACACCGCCCAAGCTGCAGCTGTAGCCAAACATGTCCTTAAAAGGACATGTTTCTTTAGTTTTTCGCTCATTCTTGGGTTCACCAAGCTCTCGTCCGGTTGTAACTCCGCGCCCACCGCCTCCTCGTCAATTTGCATATTTTATTGTACACCTGTGCGTCCGCCGCCTTATTCCCAATAAATTTGCATAAATTTACCCTTGTTCACTGCGTCCGCCGCTTACCGCCTACAGTACCCGCTGCCCATCAGTGCCAGGTGTCCGACCGCCCCCGGTTCGTGAAGAAAACGTTGGAGAATCGCCTCCCGCTCGCCGCCGCTCGCCGCTAGGACGTTTGTGGATCGCATCCCCGCCCCAGTGCCAGAAGACCGAAAGTATCCAGGGACTTGCCGCCCGTTTCGTCGAATCGCTTGAGAAACAGGACTAGGTGAGTCTTCTCAGGGGATTATTGTTATTTGTGGGGTATTTGCTGGGAAATCCTTCCTAAGTTGGTTTCCCAAGTCCACAGATAAGTCGGGCCTCCACCTCTCAGGTTCGGGCTAAAAAGGGGCTGTCTGGTTCATAATCGGGTCCCACAAATCAGGTCATTTTACGGGTGACCCTGTCCCCACTCTCACTGAGTAGGACTCGGGGATTGTCGCACCTAGCCTGGCAGCGTTGTCCATTACCCTACAGCAAGACCCCAAGGACAACACAAGAGAACCGACTATAGACCTCTCTATAGCCACCATTTGCCAGGTTAGGCCCCCAACGGCAACTTGGGAAGCCTGGGGAAAATGCCAGTATCCATCAGGAGTCACAGCCTATTACTCACTGTAATGGGATCAATCTGATATGGTTCACCATCAATGTGACGTCTAAAACACAGTATTACCTGATGAGATACCCAAACCTCCCCAGCTCTCCCAAGTCCAACATGTCATACACGTGACATGCCGTAAAATGTGACAATCGAAAGCAGTCCATTCTTGCACATAAGCGTCGATGTGTTTTCAGCATTGAACTTTTGTTTGAGACGAATTCCTTCATTGAATTTGCTCAGTAGAAACTGCATCTGCTCGGCAAGTCCTTCGACTTTTGAGCACCCATCCTCTTCTATAATGATTTTTCTGAATTGTAGAATGCCTACAATGTTTCTTGAAGAACTGGGAGTAATGACTTATTTCATTTCCTTGCTATGTGCATTTATAGCATTATTAGTTGATGATCATCATGTAACGTACCTGCTAAAGCAGTACTGTAAATATAAAGCATACTGTATGTGATAGACATTTATTAAATATTATTTCATTTTCGTATTTTATCGTCTCAAGGGTGTCTGGGATTCACACCCAAACATTCCTATAAAATTACGTGAAGTACTTTATTTTGATCCGTTCACACCCCGGTAGCCCAATTAAGATGCCCCAATTAATTTGCACAAACGGCAGCTGGTCCCCTAGAACCTACACTAAACCACACATTCCACGGCTACTGTAATCCCCCATAAAAATCGTAAACAACACCTGCACACAGTAAAAGAAGTAGAAACCCCACCAGACAGTAGTCTCAAGTGCAACGGTAGCAACAGTCCCACAAAACATGTGTATACAGAGAAACAGATACAGGAAGCATGAACAGAAGCACAGAGGTGTGGCTCAGCCCACCGTAGGAAACAAGCAAGACACGAAAAGCATACCGTACTAGAAAAGCATTAAGGGGCGTGACTAAGTAAGCATGAAAAGCAAGGCAGGAAGCGATGATTCGCGGAAGAAGATGGACAGAAGCACGACCTCCCGCGTCGCCCAGGGAATGGCCCAAAACATCGTATTTAAAGAGAAGCAAAGCGTGATTTTTGTCATTAATATTCGTAGTTTTAATTTTCATTGCTCGCGATCATCTCATAATTTGCAAGCGCCGTTTTTACGAAAGCAGTTAAACCGAGGCCATTAATTATTTGCAAGCTGAGACCACGTTGTTTCATTTATTGTTGTCGACATCTCAAAGCAGCCGTCAACTTGTACCCCTATTGCCCCGTATCATTGAACCGCCCATTTCCCCCGCTCCGTTGTAGCCATATCGGCCGTCCATTTGGTTAAAGTAAAGTGCTTCACAAAATCTGGTCATTACAATCGATTACTAGTGTTGGGGATGCACTTATGGTAGCAGGCATCCCATCCATGCAAATTGTGAAAATGGCGGGAAGGCGTCATTACGTGGTGTGACGATGCGCAAAAGGTGCCATCATGCATTTTCCTCTGAACCCGTGATGTTGATCATCCAAGTCAGGGGCCCAGACCTAGATTTTTGTGACGGGCACTGCTGCAGTCGCAACAGGCGATGCAGGGCAGTGCAGTTGGTGGTAGAGAAGCTACCACCCAGTGTGCAAGAACCGTTACTGTGGGCATGACTGCCTTAAGGCAATATGTGATACGTGATGATCAATCTTATAAATTTATGTGCATGTGCGAGCCGCCCGACCCACATTTTTTGTTATTGTTCTGTTATGCCAATAAAGTGGGATGGCTGATCGTTGTTTATTTATTGATTGTTTAGTGGCAATCGAGATCTGTATTGGGCCTCATACATTTTTCTATGGCAGCATCTCGCATCCCGGACTAGTGCGAGATCCATTGGGTAAGATTCTCTAGAGTATTCTGGTAGTTTTTCAGGTGCAAGCTGTTGGATTCCAGTTGCTGAACAGCGACTGAAGGATGTGTTTAGATCTGCTAAAGAACTGTTGCACGGTATCAGCCTTTACCAATAGGAAGCTCATTTCATTGACCTACGGTAGCTAGTTTGGTACAAGCCAATAGACTCTTTAGTTATTTTGCCTTTCTAAACATAACACTAGATGTTGGAGTATTACCATGTTAGTTTTGACTCATTCTTCTCCTGATATATCAAAAATACTGTCCTTGCATTGTAGATTTTCATCTTAAGGAACCTGCTGCCTGCTGAACCAGACGATTTATGTGGAGAAGATGGAGCAGAGGCTATCAACGACCAGACACAATATGATCCGAATTTGCAGATGATGAGTGGTTTATTCCAAACCAATAGCATTGTAAACTCGTGATGTATGTCCACACTCTAAACTTTACTATCATTTAAGCTGAAACATTAAATTTCGAGAAAAAACAACTTTTGTCGATCAAGAATTGAAAATTTAAATTTATTGACAAAAAAAATTAGCGGCTTTTTTGTGGACTTGATACTTTAACAGCACATGAACCTCAGCCATTTTTTGTATGAGACATAGTAAGCAAATTTTTGGACCTTTTGAGCTATAGCAGTACATGATAGTCATTTTCGTGGAAAGTAGTCAGCTTTTCCACCATTTTCACCGTCTCATTTTTGACACTTTGTAATGACCAGATTTGTGTGAGGTACTTTACTTCTAACCAACGGTCGCTACGGCGGGAACAAAAGGGCGCAGGTGGCACAATACACGGCGTTTTCACTGAAGCCATTTGGGCTTGACAACACTGCCTGCGGGAAAATCGATAAATTTCCACCCTTATTAATTCCTTCGGATCTTTTCTAGAATATACTGTAGCCAAAAATTGTTTGAGAATTTGAGCGCTCCGCTGGCTGCCCTTCTATACCTCATTTCATTTACTGATTCGGAATGTTCATTCAACGAGTTGTGTTTCAAAGGTTGAATAGCTTATGTTTCAGTCAGTATTGTCCTTATCCTGTATTTGTTGTTAATGTTGTGGAGCAATTTGACGTATTTGTAAAGCTCGTGTCGTTTGCGAGAAAGATCAGCAAGTTTGATTTGGAAAGATCGTGACGAGACCACCGAAGAGGCGTGGCTACAATGTGAAGAAATTATGAAAGTGTTCTTTCATTAGTTTGCGTTGTACTGTAGCCGAAAGGTTGTGTTTTTTGGTGTTTGTCTGGAGAGTGTGTGGCGGCTTTGTACATTAGTAAATTGTGAAAAGTCTGTTCTAAGTTGAGTCAAACTATTTGGAAAATAGTTTGAGTGAGCGAGTAAAACTCCTAAGCGGTTAAGAATTTACGGCGCGAGTTCCGGCATCCGAAAACCTTTGGCGACCTGAGCGAAGATCCCTGGATAAAATTGACACAGCGCTCTCTACGAGCCCGTCAATCTCCTGCGTTCGACTATCGTTGCGTTGATTCCGTAAAACACTCCGAGTGTTTCGTCTACAGCGTTCCGCACGCTCTTCCACGTTCTGTACGTCTCTTCTAAAACGCGCGATAAATCGTCGAGCTACACAGCTAAATTCTCATCTGCGTTCCGTCGTCTATCATCTCTAATTTCTCACGCACGACATAATTTGGTGACCGTACCAGCTCGTCTAAAGGTTGAGGAAACGCCGAAATTTGCGAAAAATCGAAAATCCGAAAAATGGAAGAAAACCGCACGCGTCGCTCTACTGCGCTCGGCTACGAAAAAGGTTCCTATAAGAAACTAGCGAATCCCGATAATCTAGAAATCGAAAATTTCGATTGCGAAAACGCGAATCTACCGCTTCTCTACGAAGCAGATAAGCGTAATTTCGATCTACCAGAAACGTCCGCTCCGTTAAAAACGCGAAAAACCTCACGATCTCTATCTCCGAAAATCGTCGAAAATCGAAAATTCAACTTTCTAAAACCGAAACCGAAGGATACCGATCCTCGAAAAATCTTCGATAATGAGGCGTATATCGACGTAATGCAAAAATGCGATGCCGAAATGATAAATTTTCGTGGCGACGCTACTAACGCGTTAAGCGAAATCGTAACTATCGCGACTCAACAGCGAAAACTTCTCGATGAGTTTAAAACCAAAATCGAAGCGATGAGAGCTCAGAAAGAAGAGCTAACGAAACCGAATGTTCCCGAAATCGAAAATATCGCGAGACCTACGAGCTCTTACGCTCAGTCTCTGAAATCGAATAAACCGAAAAACGTCACTAGCGATCGAAAAAGTCAACTTAGTTTTCGTGGAATAATCGACGATGATGATGATCTAATCATCCCGACACAAACGTTTGACCGCTCTAACGCGCTAAACGCGCTAAACTCTCAGATAAATTTTCCGTCTATCCCACCTTCTCAGGTGCATAGATCTTTCGCCGATGACGAAACGAGAATTAAGACTATCTGTAAAAAGATAGCGCCGCAAAAACTAGATAATTCGACCCGAAATCAACAAGTGTTGAAATTCTTCATTGCGCTCGAAAACGAGTTCGGCCTTGATGCGTCTGAGTATGTAAAACTTCACACTTTGCGTCGCTTGACTTGCGATGGTGCCCTGAACACCATACGTGATGTCCGATCCTACGATGAAGCGAAACAGATTTTGATGTGTATGAATGCACCGAATTGCGACCAAGATACACTCCAATGCGAGCTCCAGTCTATCGCTCCGTTTGAAACTGAAGATCCGTCAGCTTTCTTAAATCGAATCAGCACTTACGTACATCTACTGTACTATGACAGAAGCGCTCAGTATCGCCATAGAAAAGTTATCACAACTTTTCTTTGGAAAATGCCTGAAATTTACAGAGTCTCGATTGACGCGAGTACTCTAGAAACGATCACTGACTTAGCTATAGCCGTCGCGAAAGTTCAGAAAATCCAAAGAGCGAATAAACAGTCGACTGTCAGAGTAGAACAACCTATACTGGTTAACACACTCGAAAATCCATCGGAAGAGCAACCAGCTCAATCGCGCTTCAGAAATGATTCGAAACCTCGTTTCAGAGATAACTCTCAATCCCGAAATAGAGACGACTCTAGACAGCGAAACAGCGCGAGGTTTCAAGAAAATTCGACTCTAGCGAAGACGAAAGAATTGGAAGAAAGCATAAAAGGAGTCCTAGAAAAGTTCGGAATCCGAGAAAATTCGCAAAACGCTAACAATTTCGAAAATCGAAGATCGCGATTCGATCGCGGGACGAGTCCGAACTTTCGGAACAGAGAAAACATTCCTATACGGGATTTCTCTCAGAATCGAAATTTCCAACGAAATCAGTCACGTGAACGACCCGTAAAATATTGCACCTATCATGGTCAATGTAAACACGACAGCTCCGAATGCTATCAATTGAAACCACAGGCTTCTCAGCCTCGGCAACAGCAACTGAATCATCAATGGCAAAATAACCATAATTGGCGTCCTCGTTTTCAACAAAATACGCGTAACTACACGCTCAATCAGAATCAAAATTTCGATCGAAATAACCGATTTTTCAATCGCGATAATCGAAACTATCAGAGAGATGTTGCAAACATTTCTCTCTGCGATTCCGAATCCCGACAAGAAAAGATAATCGAAAAGCACTACTACTATCCGATGAATAACTCACAGTCTGTACAGACTCAGCTAACTTCTCCGAAATCTTCGCAACAAGTTTTGCCATCAGAAACCAAAACGGTGATTAACACACCTAAAACTTTCGTTCCGATGAAACCGACAACTAGTACAGCTAACATGCTTGAACCGACAGAAGCTTCTAAAGCTACAAACTTCTTCGTCGCTCCCGGAATCACTGATTTCACAATCGAAAAACCTACTGAACCGTGGATCGCGAGATCTAGTGTGTGTCGAATCGAAGAATGTTCGCAAAAGGATATCAAACTGCTGAGCTTATACGCTCCTACTCGTGCTTTTCACATCGATGCCGAAATCGGAAAAACCAAAACGAAAGCGTTGATCGATACCGGTGCTCAGTGTTCAGTCATTTCCTCATGTCTAGCTCAACGCTCTTTGGGGATTGACTATGATACTTTGGAAACATCCGCGCAGATAAAAGTAGCCGACGGAGCTATCGTCGATGCCAGAGGTCCGATAATCTTCAAAATCAGCTCATCTTTCGGAACGCATCTAGTACGATGCTGGATACTACCTACTACAGGAGAGCAATGCCTCCTAGGAACCGATTTCCTAGTGCATCCGAGTGTACGAGCCGTAATAAACTTTCGCGAAAATTTCATCAGAATCGGAGACGTTCAGCAAGAACTAAATCTAGTTTTGAAACCGATCGAAAAAGCGCCCTATGACGAAGTATTTTCAAATACTTCTACGGGACATAGTCAAACGCAAATCGTAAAAATCGACAGATCGCTACCGATTTTGAATATTTCGTCATGCTATGTAGAACCGAATTGCCAGACTTGGGTAAACAGGAAAGTCTTCCCTTTCACAAACGAAAGCTTCAAAAGCGTCATAGTTCAACCCGTGAACTTCGGAAAAGAAAACTGCGAATATCCGATCGAACTTGCGATAATCAACATAACCGAAGGCAAATGTCCACTATTATTCGTCAATAATAGTGCGAACGGTATCCATCTAGAACCTAACCAGCTCATCGCTGAGGTTAAATTCAAACTCGAAGAATCGAACATGACCGTCGCGTCGCTAAGCGATCATGAAGAAGACTATGAACCAGCAACGTTGGTTAAAGACCAGTCAACTATGTCGGAAGAAGAAAAACTTCAACACGCTCTCAAAAAAATGACCGAAAAGTCGAATATCGACGATGAAGATAGAAAAATCGCTATCGAAGTCTTCAAGCAGTATCGTGATGTTTTTAGTCTCCCTGGAGATCAACCTACTCTCACTCACGAGTTAACGGTCTCTTTAGACACCGGTGATGCAAAACCAGTCGCAAAACACTATTATCGTGCGCCGATTGAACAAAGACCAATGGTTCGTCAGAAAATCCAAGAAATGCTAGAAAAAGGCCTCATCGAACCTTCGCGATCACCGTGGGCTGCACCTATGTTTCTGGTAACAAAAAAAGATGGAAGTTGGCGACCCGTAGTCGATTATAGAGGTATAAATGAAGTTACTCCTAGCGATAAGTTTCCGATCCCGAGAATCGATGACTATCTAGATGCTCTAGGCAACCCAAGATTTTTCTCAACTCTAGACTTAAAAGCAGGGTACTGGCAAATCCCTTTAGACATCGCTTCACGCGATAAAACTACTTTCGTCAGTCAAGAAGGCTTGTTTCGTTTCAAAGTTCTACCTTTTGGTTTGAAAAACGCTCCCGCTGAATTTCAAAGACTAATGGAACGGATCCTGCATCCATACATCTGGAAAATCTGTTTGGTCTATATCGACGATATCATAGTCTTTTCGCAAACGTATAACGATCATCTAGCACATATCCAACTGATCTTTGATGCTCTTCGTGACGCGAATCTAACGCTAAGACCAGATAAATGCGATTTTGTACCGAAACAAGTAAAGTTTCTTGGTCACTTGCTAAGCGAAAATGGAATCTCGCCTGATCCCGAAAAGGTCTCCGCGATCGTAAACTATGAAATGCCAAAAACGGTAAAAGATCTTCAAAGTTTTTTGGGCCTTGTCCAATGGTGTAGACGATTCATACCGAATCTTGCCACTCTTTCCCGACCGCTCTATCAACTTCTACGAAAAAATGCGAAATATGAAATAAGCGAAGAACATCGTACAGCGTTTAACGAGATTAAAACATCTCTAACCTCAACTCCTTTTTTGCGATATCCTGTATATAACGACGAAAAATCGAAATTCATCATCCAAACTGATGCTAGCACAACTGCTATTGGTGCGATTTTGTATCAAGAAAATGAAAATGATCAATGGGTCATCGCGTATAATAGTAGAGTTCTTTCTGACGTAGAAACCCGATACAGTACGACTGAGCGCGAATGTCTCGCAATCGTAGAAGCTTTTCGGTGGTACAGACACTATGTCTATGGACAAAAAGTAACGGTCAGAACTGATCATAAACCTTTGCAATGGATCAAAGAAGAAAAACATCGAAATTCGCGACTTCAGAACTTCGCAATAAAGCTTCAAGACTACGACTATCGTGTTGAATATGTAAAAGGCAAAGAAAATGCTTGCGCTGATTTTCTATCACGAAATGAGCCTCGCGCTAAAGTGAAGTCAAAAACAAGCGAAGAAGTAACAAATGAAATATTCAGACCAACGTTTCGCGAAGAGAAAAAGACTGTCGCAGCGGCAATAACAAGGTCAATGACGCAAAAAGAAGAAAGAAATAAAGTGCCGAAGTTCGAAGAAGACTTTCAACAGCCTGAAAAACGGCTAGTAACTATAGAATCGCCGGAAGAAATCCGAGAAGCTCAAAGAAAAGATCCGTACATCGCGAAGTTGATAAAAGTCCTAGAACAAAACCAAATCTCTACGATTTCATCTGCTTTCCATACCGAAAACGAAATAGTGTACCGAACATCAAAACAAGCTCACACAGCTTCCGCGATAGTAGTCCCAACTACTTTGATTGAAAGTGTTTTGTATCAATTTCACGGCGCGAAGATTTTGAGCCATCAAGGTCATAGACGCACTACAGCGATGATTCGTCAGCATTTCTGGTGGCCGAAAATGGAAGAATCGATAATAAAGTGGATCAAAACGTGCAAAACATGTCAACAAACAACTTCTCAGTTGCCGAAACCTCCTCCATTGATGCCGATACAACCAAAATATCCATTTGAAATCGTCGCAACCGACATAGTAAACATATCCCCTCTGGGTGAGAAAAGATCATACGTCATCGTATTTCAAGACTACTTCACTAAATGGGTAAGCGCTCATCTGATTCCGGATCAAAAAGCAGCCACTATAGTTGAAAGTTTCGTAAACAACGTAGTTTTGGTTCATGGCAGCCCGAAACACTTCTATCAGATCAGGGTTCAGGATTCACTTCAAACTTGATGAAAGACATCGCGAAACTTCTAAAAGTTCAGAAAATCAATACCACTGCGTATCACCCGCAATGCAATGGAATGGTAGAAAGATTCAATCAAACGCTGATTTCCCAACTCAAAAAATTCACCGCTGAAGACCCCGATAATTGGGAACGATATCTACCTTTCGCAACATTCGCCTATAACGCTGTTCCTCACACAGCTACTCACTTTTCTCCGTTTCGACTTTTGCGGGGTTACGAACCTAGAATCGCTATAGATTTCGACTGCGCGAAAAGTCTAACGTTACCGCTAAACTACGATGCGTATCAGTATATCTTCACGCAAGCGCAACTAACGCTATATAACGAAGTTTTCGAAAACTTAAAAAACGCGTCCGAATCACATAAACGATACTTCGATAAGAAAGCGAAAGACCAAAAATACGATCTAAACGATCTCATACTGTTGCTTAACAACAAAAAAGCAACTAAAATCGACAAAGACTATATCGGACCCTTCGTAGTGGTCGAAAACTCCGAAATTACGAAAAACGTCATAACTATCGATAGTTTAGATTGTCCCGGACAATCTCAGAAAGTCTCACTTTCTCGCGTAAAGCCATACATGCCTCGCACGGCATCGGCAATCTTAGAAACGGAAGACAATGGTCCTCCAAAAATTTGTAAACATTAAAATTAATATTTTTGATATATTTTAACTAACACTAATTTTTAATTTTGATAAATAAAGTCTAACTATTTAATATTTTTGAGCAAAGCGATGAGTACAAATTTTCGAATATTTAAAAACGCGCAAAACGCGCTCATACAGATTCTATGTGGAATGAATGAAAGGAATGCGTGTGATATTATTATGTGATTTTGTACTTATTCACGTCCATTTCGAATAAATTGACCTTCCATAAGTAGTTGCGCAGAAGAGAGATTGAACAGAAAGCGCGCGCTGTAGGAAAATCTTCCTCTGGTCCCACCCAATCTGAACTTTACACTTTTCGCCATGTGCATGAAAATTTAAATTCATGGTTTAACAACTTTCCACTTTACACCTTCATTTTTATAGCAAGATAGTTTGGCTTAAATTTTTCATTTCGCAAAATTGAAACGATAGAGAACGGTCGCATCGAATTTGAAATTCTTCAAGATCAAAGTTGAAAGATAAAAGCGATGGCTAGTGAATCGGAGGCGACGACGTCGCAAGAATCGGCGATATCAACATCGCTTATAAATCCGCCGCCGATATTTCGAAAAGCTTTCAACAATCAAGACCGATACGTGGCGTATCAGAAAAAGCAATACCGTCAAGACGACAGATTTTTCTTTGCTGATGGTAAGTTCTGCACTGCCATATAGACTAAAGTCTTTAAAAAGAAACTCTGGGTTTCACTTCCCCTGGGAAGAGTAAAGTATCGATCCGTCGATAAGAAAATGGGAGTCGCGGTAACTTCGCTAGAAGATTTGCACGCCGCGATTCGAATGAGTGACGTTTCCATGCGAAACTACATCTCACAGAAATTAATCGAAATTTTATGATATTTTTTAGAATACAATATCAAAAGAATGATCCGAATCACGGAATTCGAACGTTGGTTCGAGAGGGTATATGCGAGACCGCTCAACGTGCTACGCGACCCTCAATACGTTGAGAGCGGACAATTGAAAGGCGCCCTATCGGCATACGCGAAACCGAACTTCCGCGGCCATGTGCTAGTCGGATTTGACGTCGAAAAGATCTCGACTACTCAACTGTACATACACAAGAAAACGAAGATGAATATAGTGAACCAGAACGCGACCCACGTCGCTCGGTTCGTCCAGCTGGGTTTTCCCACTGGATACACTATAATGTTCGACGCCTTAGCGGCGACACCCGAGGACTGGACGGCTTTCTACGAGTTCGTGTCGGCCCCTAAAACGATCGTAATCAGATTCGATCAAGCCGACGATTGGAAATGTCTCAAAGACATGCACGGACGAGAATTTTACTCATCCGACGCTCGAAAAACGCACTCTACAGTGCTCGCGCCTAGTATACTGGTCGACGTCCAGATTATACTAGAAAATATCGAACGCTCACCCGAAAAGTGGGAGAGAGCTCGTCTGATCGGTTTGTGCCCCGAAAATAAAAAATTGAAAGGAATCGTCGCCGACGCGTTCGCGCTAGACGTAGAACGCTACACGTTGTATTTTCCGCAAGCGAACGATCGCATCGCCCAAGCAGGCAAACCCGACGATCAAGTTTTGACGTACTCGATTCTAGATGCGTACTATCCGATACTAATGTTTTTGGCGTACGGGCGCTACGGCTTCGTAGACAGCGTCTACGACAGCATGCAAATCTTCCCGCATGATTTCTTGCCGCCCGAATACATCCACATCGCTGCGCAAAACTTGTACGATAACACCAATATCGATCGCGAAGGCGACGAAAAGGGCGCTTTCGGTGTCGTAGATCCGACGCTCTCGAAGAGTATGCTGCATGCGATCATGCGCGACGAAATCTTGGCGTTAAATCGAATCGTATACTACGACTATAACGTTCCGAATATGCGATACTGTACGTATAATCACGTAAACGTGGAGCACTCCACTAAACTGCTCGGATTGAAAATGCATCCGACAAAACTACCGACGATAAAAGGTAGCAAAAACAACACGTCTTCGTTGACCGACGACGGAAAGATTGAACCGTATGACGACGCCGCTGAATGCGCGAGAGTAATTGAGCGAGCTCTACGCTCCAATGACGTAGTTAGCATCCATCACGAAGTCGGTGCACCTATGTCTTTGCTATTTCTTTCCGAAATAGACCAAAACATGGTGACAAGTGATGACGCGAAACAAATAAACTTCGAATTAATCGTAAACGATCCGTTCACCACCTACGGTCCTCCAGAAACGTGGCCTATCTACGAAATAAAATGCGACCATCAGATCGCCGAAAAGCCGGCTCTAACGCCGCTCTACTCGGTTCCGAACCATCATCAATGGATGAATGCTGTTCGCGGAACTATGCCGCTAGTTGCTCACGTCTGCTCCCCACACTCCGAAATGGAACTGCGAGCAATCCTCAAAAATGAGATCTCGAAACTGTTATCGAAAAGTGACAGTATCGACATAGATCTTATTTGCGAGCAAAATTGGGTGAAACGAGACGGCACGTTTGAATTCGAATTAATGGAATGGACCAGTCGCTTACCCTACAACGAAAAGAATCGCAGCGACAGCAAACGACCGATATATGCGAATCGATACTTTATGCGACAGATCATATTCAAAAACGACTGTTTTCCAGTCTCTAACGAAACAGATCTTGTTACGAAAAAGAAGTATAGGGAAAACCCCTATTACTACTTTTCTTACAATTCGCCAATTTTAATGTCGAGAAAATGCGAGCAACTCATTTGCTTTCCGCCGAGTCATACTCTAACAATGAGTTCAAACTTGCCCGTAATACCGACCGCCATATTGTCGGGAGAAAGTCCCACAAAAACGCCTACACAGGCTCCTACACAATCCACCGCGGAAACCGAATTCGATGCGGAAACGGCGATGGCCGTCGATTCGTTGCTCAAACAAACCGCCGAAGAATCGTTCGCGGTAAAAACAGAACTACCGTCCGAATCCGACGTCATACAACTCGAAAGCGAAGAAGAAGACGTATCCACAGCTGATACTACTGCACCTGTAACAACGACCAAAACAACGTCCTCGTTCACTCCGTTATCCAAAAACTTGTCGAGCAGTACATTCGAATTGGAATCGGAGGAGATAAAGAAACGAAACATACAAGAGGTAGCCGCGTTGGTGAAAACCTCATCGATGTACGATGTTTCGCGTATGGAAGAGGAAGAAGAAGACGAATCGAAAATGGTACCTCCAAAAATCATACCTACACGATATCGGATACCGAAGAAAAACGAGGAAGACACTTCTACCCCGATAAGTACCGAAACCGCCACTCCAGTTTTGGAGGTGAAAGACGACCGATTGTGCGATGAACACGGCGTACCTATTCGCAACGTTAGAGCGTATCAGTTTTCACTGTTTCGCAGACGAAATGCCATCGATAAACAGTTGCGCACAATACAGGATTACCTGGACACGCATCCAGAAGATCCTAATTACGTGCCCCCATCCAAAAAACGCCGCGAATCACGAGAAGACACTCGTAGTAGAGAACGAAAACAAACCGAATCACGGTCACGAGAACGACCCTCGCGGTCTATTGCTCGCAAAGAAAGCGACGATTATGACAGTCGAAAATATCGGCATGGTGAATACGCGTCGAACGAGCGTCCTAGAAAATTTCACCGAGACCGCGATTATAGACGAGAACATCCTAGCGAATCGAAAGATCGACAAAAAAGAATCGAATGGGCTAGCGCCTTGAAACGCGATCAATTGAAAAAAGAACAGTTAGAGAGCCAACAGCCTCCGACGGCTGGCTCCGAACCAATGATCGAGGAACCAACAACGTCGCAACAAGCGGAAGCGGCTAGCGAACAACAAAAGTCGCAAAGAACCGTTCGAGAATACAAAGTTGCGCATCGACGACACGGTAGACAGCGTACACCGCCGGAAGAACGGTACCCTAGCGTACCTACAGCACCTATTACGGCTCAAATCCAACCGAGAACGACCGATGACGTAATTATCATTAATTACTTCAATCGTGCTCATTTGGATTTTGATCCCCTAATTCTACGTCAAGCCACCGCGGCTTCGCAACAAATAGCACAGGACTTTCCTGACTATTTTCAAGCGCGATATTTGCGACGAGATCCGCATTGCACAGAAGAACTCACTGCAGTTCTTCTGAGTTGGATGTGCGATTACTATAAGTACTACGGCGCTGAAAACGCAATCGTAATAACACAGCTCACGCTGTTCCTCTTCCACGCCAGGCAAGCCTACGACTACAAAACTACCGATAATTCGTACTCGATGGCTCTGCGCTACATCTTGCAATGTCTCACCGACACGCGAGCCCCGAACTATCCGGCAACTGAAGAAAGAAAGAGTATCATTCGAGACATACATCGCGAGTATCAAATCGAAATGGACAAGCGAGCCGAAGAAAAGAAAAAGAGAGACGCCCAAGCCATGGCAAAAGCGGCCGTACCGCCAAAATACCAAATGACACCGGCTCCGATCATCACTATGGCAACGACAGCGACAACTCAACCGTCGATGGTTGGAGTGCGAACCTCACTTGGAGCCGCGCAGCGAGCTTTGGCCCCGCGAGCACCGACCACGAGCCAATCGATACAGATGCCCCAGCCGGGTATCCTGAAAGCGGGCAAAACCCCGGTCAAAGTTTTGCCTAAAGGTCGCGGATTTCCGCCGAAATGAGTCGAAAGGGATAAGTATCACGATGCTAACGCATCTCATTTCCTTTTACTAGTTTATTCTTTTCCACTAGAATCTTTCTTTGAAATCTCTAAAAAATTTTAAATTCTCGGTGCTAAATACTAGTTTTCATTTGCTCATCACTTTGTGCTGTAACATTTTTTGTGATAACATCGTTTAAATTTTCTTTGTTTGTGTAGTATGTGCCGCAGAGTAGAGAAACGAACAAATCGTCGAAAGAAAACTTGCCCAAAACGAGCTAAACGCTCTCATTCGATCAATACGCAAATTCACCACGACACGTCGAAATCGCTTGAGGCGATTTAGATCGAAAGGGGGAGGAGTGTTGTGGAGCAATTTGACGTATTTGTAAAGCTCGTGTCGTTTGCGAGAAAGATCAGCAAGTTTGATTTGGAAAGATCGTGACGAGACCACCGAAGAGGCGTGGCTACAATGTGAAGAAATTATGAAAGTGTTCTTTCATTAGTTTGCGTTGTACTGTAGCCGAAAGGTTGTGTTTTTTGGTGTTTGTCTGGAGAGTGTGTGGCGGCTTTGTACATTAGTAAATTGTGAAAAGTCTGTTCTAAGTTGAGTCAAACTATTTGGAAAATAGTTTGAGTGAGCGAGTAAAACTCCTAAGCGGTTAAGAATTTACGGCGCGAGTTCCGGCATCCGAAAACCTTTGGCGACCTGAGCGAAGATCCCTGGATAAAATTGACACAGCGCTCTCTACGAGCCCGTCAATCTCCTGCGTTCGACTATCGTTGCGTTGATTCCGTAAAACACTCCAAGTGTTTCGTCTACAGCGTTCCGCACGCTCTTCCACGTTCTGTACGTCTCTTCTAAAACGCGCGATAAATCGTCGAGCTACACAGCTAAATTCTCATCTGCGTTCCGTCGTCTATCATCTCTAATTTCTCACGCACGACATTAATTCCGTCAAAAACAGCCTTTCGTGGAAAAAAATTTTGGGCTGTTCTGCTATTGGTTTAAAATCTGAAGTGGAAACAGAGTTTTTTGTGCCAGAAACATGAATTTAGGCGCGCACAAAATTGGAATGGCACACCAAATTTTGACCGTTTGTGCCAATTGGCATAAATTTTTTGACTTTTAAGGCTAATTTCCTTGATTTTCAGTAATTTTAAGGGCTGAAAAAGCAAAATTGTGTTGGCGCCCCTTGGCACCTAGTCAATCCGCATATAATATCACCCTTATTTAGCCTGAACACAAGGACATTTTTCTCAAATAGTATGTTCATATTACTGCTGCAAAATTATGGGTTGACTAAAATATGAATAGAAATTTTAAACTCTCCCCTCTCCCTTTATTGAGTGAGATTTGCAATTGGAAAAAGAAATTCTTATTCTTGATGCTTCATTCAAATAGAAAAATTAACATTCTTGGTACGATTTTTCGGTCGAGAGTTTATGCAACATTTGGCTTCATATTCTTCTGATTTCCAAAGCACGGTTCTACCCAGCAAGAAAATTTTTCCTTATTTTCCTCAGGTCGTTTACATTCCTAAATTCTTAGAGTTGCTCATTCATCAAAAATGAGGAAAAAATGAAAATTTTTGATTTTAATGTAACAGTTAAAATATTGAAATTATTTTTCAAATAATCCAAAAGCACACAATGCCTTTGAATTATATAAAGAAATCATTAATTAAAGTCGGGGAGGACTAGAAGATATTTTTTTGAATCGTAAACTGTTGTCTCAGACTGTTTTTTACAGTTGGGCCTTCCATGACATTATTGAAATGTCAGCCATAAACTTTGTGGCCATTTTCAATAACATTTTTAACAATTAATTTTTAAAACCATCGGCGTTTTTTATTTTCTGCTCTGTATCGGCGTTTTTTGTGCACAGACAAAAATTTAGTAATTTACGTTATGAAAAACTACATTAATCACACTGAATAAAAGTAATAATCACGCTCACATTATTTCTCGAAGAATATGACAAGAAAAACTGTCCGAGAAATGCTCTAGGATCCAAAAGAAATTCTAGTCATTTTGAAAAAAACTTTAACGGTTGTATTATTTGGCGGAAAAAAGCACTGCTTCTGCCAAATGATCGTTATAATTTTGATCATCTAACTAAAACCTACTATTATTCCATGTTCTGATAGTTGATCTTCATACCTACCCTCCCCCATTTTGGTCGGACTGGGTAAAAATAGCTTGTTTGGAAAAATTTTCAGTTTTTTATTTTTTGGGAAAAATTGGTACCAACACCCACTTCACAGACTTCGGGTTTATCCCCCAAACTGGTTGGACCTCTTACAGGTATTTTGATCCCTTATATTTTGATTTGATATTATATGGAGGTTCTTATTACCCCCTTGACAAACTATGAGAAAAATGCACTCACCAACTTTTCAAACGTCTTCAAATGTTTAGTTCCTTTTTTGACATGATTTGAATTCAGAAACTTCGTTAAGTAATCTTTAGAAATTTTTACTCTTCCTGACTCATACCTTTTTCAATCAAACTCATAAAGGTACATGAATACAATTTTTAAAATTTTCAATATAATGGATGTACGAGTTATCGTTTGTGGTTATTTCATCGTTAGTTGTTATTTTGTATGTTGAGAGTACATTTGTCATCAGTAATTTGATTATTTGTCCTGCGCTATTAATCCGTATTGATGTTTGTAGTTTTTGCTTTGACTTTCTCATGGGCTTCTTCATAGTCTTGCACACATCGAAACGCTGTTTTCTTCATGATAATAATCAGCGATAGATGTGTTCTTGATTATAGAGATTGAACCAAAAGTTCATTTATCATTCATTGTTATATGTAGCTTGTATCGACCTTTTTGTTTCTAACTTATCGCTTTCACCGAATCGAATCTTCTGCTCCGAATGGATTTTTTGTTGCAGAGTGCAACCTTCGTTTTGGTTACGTTATGGATTTCCTATTCGGAAATTCATTGTCATGCATTTTAAAATGAAAAATCCTGAAAAAATTCTGGCGGCTAGCACTGGATTTTAAATGATTTCTAGTTCACAGTTGAAAAATTTCGTTCTATCTTATGGTTACAGCTTTTAAACATTAATACATCATAGATAAATGTTTGCACTTGTATTTCTTGACATAATTGAATAGAATTGAGATTTTTCTTTATCCTTTTGTTAAATTTTGTTTGCAGTATTTAAATATTTTTGTGTTTCATGAACATAACTTTTTCCCATTTGGAATATGATTCAGGCATTATCAGTGTGGGAGAATGACAAATAATATTTCCATTCGAGGAATGAAAAACATCGGTTGAGTGCCTAACTTTAATATATTGCACCATGGTGAAGTCACTGAATTCCCTGAATAAGTAATTCTTTTATCCAGGAAATTAATGTTCAAAAAATTCATTTCCCTACATTTTAGAATATTAAAATTTTGAAATTTTTCTGGCTCCAAGCGCCGGAATAAACAATTTTCAACTAAAAGATGGAATATCTGCTGCTGAATTCTTTGCCACTTCCATTCTCATGCATTATATAAATCACACGATTCCTACACAACCTGGGAAACTCAGGGGACTTTTTTCAGCATTTGGGAAACCTGATTAACCTGGGAAACTCGGGGGATTTTTTTCTTGGGCCGCATGTTCATACAAAAGGCCCAGCGCTTGGTGCATAATGCATAATGGTGCATAACTACATAATGTCGGAGGGCGGTTTGTTAAAAATATTTATTTTTGATTTTTTCGTTTGAGTTTTATAACTTTGCTGCTTATAAATTGTTGAACAGCAGTTAAAAAAACTTGATTAAAACGTTAATAATAATTAACGATCGGTAATAAAAAAGATCCGTAATCTGCAGTTTCAGCAGAATGTGCTGAAAAATTAATTTTCCGACATTTTAGAGACCTCGAAATCAAAATTTTTCGGCGCTAGGCACCGAACAATGTACTCTAGCCAGACTTTTGATTTCTTGCCCAAAACTCAAGAAATTCAATTTAAAAGTCAGGAACTGATACGAAGTGAATCAAATACAAGGAAAGTAACTTTTGATCATTTTTCTAATGAAATTAAGCAAATTATTAATTTTAGAGTGAGCAACTAAAAATTAATCTGTGTAACCAAACTCCTCCCCAAGTTACAGATCAACCTGGTTTGTGCGAAAAAATCTTGATGATTAATTGTAATAATGACTGATCTAATTTGTGAGCCTTGTTATTATGTGTTTGATTAAGAATGTATTCAAAATTATTCATCTGCTTTGCATGCTTTACCTGTGATTTTGGAGTGTTTTTGACTAAATTTTTTGCAAAAAACTTTTTTTTTACTACCACGTTTATTTACGAACTTTTTAGTTTTGGCTTGTTGAAATTCCTATTGGCCTGTAAAATTTTGACCTTAGGAGCCAAATGGCCTGTCGAGAAAAAACCAAAAAAAACCCTGCAATACACACTCAAAAAGTGTATAGTGTAAACAACGAAAATTGTGTCCCAATGGTGTATGTCAGAAAACTGGGAAGTTATTTATGGATACCTGAGAAACCTCGGAAATTCAGGGGACTTTTTTTGCCAGTAGTGTAGGAACCCTGAAATCATCCAAAACACTCTTTTAATCAGTGATGTTCGTCAGATATCCAGGTTTTCCGATATTCATATATGAAAAAATATCCAGACATCCGAAATTTTCATGAAAACTTCTAATATAAATGGCAAATAAAAATAGCAAAGTTAGAGCAATGAATAGATTGAATAGATTTATTGAAGAGACGATAGTGAAATCAAATCAAATCAATTTTCAGATGACATAAATGCAATGTGATCAACTAAAAAGCTGACAACTAATGATAAACATGCCATGCCTTTATTGACAGAATTGCAGTTTTACTGTTTTTATTTTCGGTTTATAGTCGTTTTTGACATTTCTGCTTGTTTCTCGGTTTTTTATTCTGATTTCCTTCATTTGAATACATTAAGAGTACCATTGCTCAAGTGTGCAATTTTTAAATTAATATTTCTACCATCGCATGTGCGCCAAAGTAGATGCAAGACGCTAAGTAGGACAACAACTTGTGAAACAATCTACTGGACGTACCAAACACAGATACAATTTTTTGTTGTTTTTCACAAATGTAGAAGGAAAAGTCGGCCGCTGGGAAAAAAGGTGTCTCCTGGTGCGTTTTAGAAAGTCAAAATCTTTAAAGATTACAGCATTGCGTGCTAGTTTCAGACATAGTTAACATTATTAATTTAAATTTGGCTTGAAGGCGACTCTCAGAAATTCAATTACCATTTTTCAATCAATAACAGTCACTAATCGTTGATATTCAACGTTTAGTATTTGATTCTGACTTCTCTGATGATTTTATTCGTACTTATTTTCCACTTGATGGTTCTTAAAGTAAGGCAACTTGAAATAAAGAAATTTTTAATATTTATCGTCATCAATCATGATATCAAAAGAATTCAGAAGCTTAGTTTTCATAAACTTTGAAAACAGACGACACAAGTTGATTTTGTCACATATGACCAGATATGTAAGAGGTTTGACCAGTTGGGGGGCATACCTGTAAGACCTCCGACCAGTTGGGGGGGGGGGTAGGAAAAAGTCGAAATTTTTCCCAAAAAAGGCCAAAAAACATACACTTTTTTGAAAAAAAATTTTTTTTCCAAACTGGGGGGGGGTGTTGGGGGGGGAAATGATTTTGGGTACAGGGTTGGCCAAGTTGGGGGGGTCCCCCCCCCCAAGTGCAGGTATGTTGGGGGGGGGTCGGAATAAGTCGAAATTTTTCCCAAAAAAGGCGCTTTTTGCCAATTTTTTATAATTTTTTCAAGTCTGTGGGGGTTGGGCAAGTTGGGGGGCCCCCAACTCCCCCTCCCAATTACAGGTATGGATATCCGGATATCCATATATCCGATCTCTCCAAAAACCGGGATATCTGGATGTCAACAAATACTCGAGGATCATCAATACTTTTGATGCCTTATTATGATGATCTACATGCTAACAAACAGTGATTGCGATTGACAACCTATAGTTGTAGTTGCTGAAGAATAAGCTGAAAAATGCATTTTCCGAAATTTTGAAAGCCTTGAAATAAAAATTTATAGGTAGTCTAGCCACATACTTTCCATTGCTTTCCTTAAAAGCTTATGAGATCCAGTTGGAAAAGTAGGACTGGCACGATTTGAAAAAAGTTTTGGAAAATTAACTTTTAATCGTTTTTTCTGATAAAAGTAAGTAAATTTATCAATTTTAGAGTGAGCAGATGAAATTTTTGGCCAAAGTTGCAGATTCCTACCTTGCCTGTGCAAAAAAACAGATATAGTTTGTACTGTTATGATGTATACTTCCAACTAGAGTTGTAAATATTACCTACAAGATTTGAAGCGGATAGAAAATAATAATTCTACGGAAATGGGAGGATTGTATGGAAATTATTTTTGCTAGAATTTCGTGTCATATTGATCGACCAGTACGGAAAAAGAAAACCTTGGTTTTCACCCCTGATCAATTTTTCGGTTCATAAGAAAACATTTTGGACCGGAAACTGAGACATATTCTGGATTTTTCATCACCAGAAAAAACGAGTAGTTCTTGCTTCGGTTTATATGTTTTTCTGAACGAAAAATCTGGAATAGGGTTTTCTTTTGTAGCACAATGCTAATAAAGTTGGGCCTGTGCTAATGAAAGTTTTAGTCCTGCAAAGAGAAAGTAACACAAATCAGGGAATGTTAGTGGCTGTGCTGATGGGACTCTTGCTAAAAAAGAACCATGAGTAGGTACCATGAAGCCTGTCTAAATGAGCTAGATAATTAATAAATAGTATAACAACACTCATCTTTCAAAGTTTTGTGAATATGTCATGCTGAATATTTCTCGGAATTTCAGGCTTCGTTTTGTGCTTATATCGTGATGTCACAGCCTATGCTGACCAAAAATGTAGTTAATCAGTCGATATTTTCCCTGCTATTTTCGTCTTGAATATATGACCTGACTGAAAATTCAATTGATTCTGCCTTGCAAAAATTCCGTTTTATGCTTTGTGCTACGTTTATACATAATGTAACACAACGTTACAATTTTAAATACTAAAATTATTATGAATCGGTCTCTTCTTAGAATGAACTTTTAGAAAGTTTTATGTAAAAACCTTTGATAGAGTCATAATTAAAGATACTTTTCATTGCACTAATTTACATAAAAATCATGCCTACCTTATTTTCATCTGACCACGTCAGTGGGATAAGAAAAACTGATGAAGAAAATGGTTCATACGATTCGAAAAAATAAGATGTTGCGAGAATTCAAATATTCCTACAGAATCAGTAAAGAAGTTTTATTTTTCTTCAATTTTCAGCAAGGAATTTCTTTCTAATAACAATGTAAATATTAAATTAAGGATGTCTATAATTGCTTTCTCCCAAAAAACCTAATTCGAAATTTGAGTAAATTCTTGGTCGAAAAATTGTGACAACAATGTTAATTTTTCTACTTGAATCAAATATCAAAATAAAATTTGCTGTTCCGTCAATGTCTCTGAATGAAAAGAGGAAGTTAAAAATTTCTATTCATTCATCAGTCATTGACAGCGTAAAAGTTTGGTCCTATAATAGAAATACACCCTTCGAATAGAACCCACTCCGGTTTGAGGCAAAAAGAAGTAGTTTACTCATTGATTCGGCGCCAAACCTTGAGAAAATTTTGATTTTTTAGCCCCTAAAATGTCTAAAAATCAAGACAATTTAGTCTCCGACCACTCGAAGAGTTAGTGCAAACTGGCGCAAACGCTCAGAATTTTTTGTGCCATTCCAAATTTTTGTGTGCCAAAAACTTGGCGCGAAAAACGCTGTAGGAAACTTACCTCCACTTACCACCAGGATGAGAGTAAATTAATATGATTTATAAATCACAGACCATAAATTTAATAACATAAGCATCGTTATTGAAGAATAATCTAGCCAACTGAAGTCGCAAACACTGATTGGCTGAATTTTTCAAAGTGCTTTGTGCAAAACAGCCAAAAAGTGATCACAACCACATTTGCTGATAATGATGCTGGGTGAAGCTGCGTACTAATATTTAAGATAATTCGTTCCGCTTTTCCATGCATATCAATCGTTTATTGCTAGAATCACTCATTGTTCAAGAGGGCTTTATAACATATTCGCCCAAAACACTAACTCAAAAATTTTTGAAGAAAAACAGAAAAATTTAAAATTCAGTTGATAATTTGACGATTTCCATCCAACAAACAGAGTTAGTTTGAACTTCAAAATAATAAAAGCGCGTAGCATAGAAATAAAGAATGTGCGATTGGAAAAAAGGTCAAGACACAGAAATGGTTGTTGAAAAGGATTAACGCCAATCATCAATTTTTCTACAGTAGGCTATGATCGAGCAAAAAAGTTTCATTGAGACGCAGATCATGCTTCTGTGTCACATGGAAAAGACTCTAACGTCCTGGGGAAATTCAGAGAAAATGCGTAGGACAATCGATAGCCCTTCAAAAACTATATATTCAGTAATTTTTTTAGAAAATTTGTCCTACTGGTTATCACGAAATTTCTAATAGAAAATTGTTATATGTTTTCTATAGGCATGAGTCATGCCCAGTGATGGCTGTTTTGTGCACAGTGTAGGAATGCCGTGAATATGGGCGATAATACACGAATGATCGATGGTCGCTTGAACGTCGAATAACAAAACGGGACGGTGCAGTTGCTTGCAAATAAAATATATGACACGGTTTAATTGCTTTCGAAGATGGTTGCTTGCAAATAAAAACGAACGGTCGCGGATCAAAATTCACAAAATAATGACTAACTAAATCACGCTTTGCTTCTTTTATACGACGTTTTTGGCCACTCCCTGGGCGCCACGGGAGGTCGAGCTTCTGTCCATCTTCTTCCGCCAATCGCTGCTTCCTGCTACAGTTTCTATGCTTTCTTAGTTACGCCTTTCTAATGGTTTTCTGGTACTGTATGCTTTCCATGCTTCGCCTGCTTTCTACGGTGGGCTTGGCCACACCTCTGTGCTTCTGTGCATGCTTCCTGTATCAGTTTCTCTGTATACACATGTTTTGTGGGGCCGCCGCTACCGTTACACTTGAGACTACTGTCTGGCGGGGCTTCTATGTATTTTACTGTGTGCAGGTGTTGTTTACGAGTTTTATGGGGGATTACAGTAGCTGTGGAATGTGTAGTTTAGTGTAGGTTCTAGGGGAACAGCTGCCGTTTGTGCAAATTAATTAGGGCGTCTTAATTGGGCTACCGGGGTGTGAACGGATCAAAATAAAGTACTTCACGTAATTTTGTAGGAATGTTTGGGTGTGAATCCCAGACACCCTTGAGACGATAAAATATGAAAATGAAATAATATCTAATAAATGTCTATCACATACAGTATGCTACATATTTACAGTACTGCTTTAGCAGGTACATTACAACTTTAAAATTTTCAAAGTGTAAAATGCAAAATCAGAAAATCATTTTTATTGCACAGCAGGTCATTGTATCACATAAACGACCAATACTTCATGCTTTAGCCGATGCGTTCCAAGTCTCGTAAATAGACAGAAAATGCACAAATTCGGACATTTAGCACAGGAAACTTTTCCTGATTTTTCAGTTTTGAAATTTATCAAGCTGTGATAGTTCCCCATAATGGAGGTTATCAGAAAATACGATTCTAAAATAGCGTCTGAAGTCCAAATGGTTCGGTACCCCAGCAGTACATGAATTTCCGTAATTTTTTATTACCAGGTAGAAGACATGGAAAACGATTTATCCTATATAGAAAATTTTGGTGCTTCTGACATTTAGCAGTAGATATAGTGATTTTTGATAAAAGAATGAACATTTTTGCTCTAAATTTGATGTTTTGAGCACAGTTGTACTCTTATAATCCACACTCATAAGTCCCACAGTAAACTCTAGCCCATTCACTCACCTAACATCGGGTAGATTTTACAAAACACAATGTCTGACTCTGACGTACCAAAACCCGAACAAGATGAAAGAAATGTATGGCAAAAATCGAAAAAAATTTTAAATTGTTATACTGTAGCTATACGAGTTTTGGATCGTTCCTAACGCATCAAGTTAAACCCAATATATGATTTCCAGGCAGGGTTTCTTTACTTATCACAACTATGTAAGTTGAATCCAACCAGAAATCGTGTCTTAAAGATGCAATGAATAAAGTGGCCAAAACCAGTATGAAATCGCAAAAAATTTAAAATCAGAATGAACTTTTTTTGGAATCAATAGCTAGGTTTTGGCAAAAAATAGTCCTTTCTCAATTTGAGATGTTCAAGGAAAAATAAGGGCGACTAAAATATATAACAAGAAATATGTCAAATAGCATCACTATTGATTTGACGAAGATTGTCAGTAGACTGTCCAAACTTATCGTGTAATCAAATCTCGACTCAGTTCCACAATATTTTTTATAGTACAATATTCCCCAGTTCGTTGTTTTGGGGACGCGCCCATCAAATGCAATAACACCGTTGCACTGATCAAAAATATACCAATATTATTAATTAAGTATTATAAACTTAATCATCGAGCGAATCATTGTCGTGATCGGATTCAGCTGGACCGGGACAATTACGTTTCATGTCTTCTCCATCTAAAAATATAAACTTTATCGAGAAGTAACTTATTCCGAAATTTTCACCACAAGGTTCACTAGAAAAAAAAACTCATTGTAAGATTTCCGTTTTCTAAAAAATCGCACTCATATTTTTCCATTGAATCGAAATAAATTTTGTTTTAAGGATTCTGGAAAAATTTTGACAGCAAGAAAACAAACTCACAAATTTTTTCAAAAAAATTATTTTAGCCAATATATTTTACCTCCGTATTGAATAGCACACCAACAACAATAGGAATATTTTTCTCGCAAATATTTATTAATTTCGATCAACATATCCGTCGTCGACGATATTAGATATTGATAGTCTTTCTCATTTTTCACTTTTTCGTCATCCTGTTGTTCGATATCTCCGTCATTTTCTTCTATCTGTTGAGCATAGCGAGGCCAAAATTCGGCTTTCACCGGTTTAGGTATATCCTTGCAAGAGAAAATGACGTTAAGAAACAGTGAATGAGTAGCAGTTTCTATTACAAATACAAAAAAAATTGCATGCAATTAAATTCTACTTAAATACTCTGGCAATGATATTTCAAATCGTAAAATCGATGAGAATTCTAGCTAATTTTTACGCATACTCACATTTCTAGAATCCAGTTCATAGCAAATCTTTTGCAAAGTCTGAAGTTCCTTGGTCAACGTCTTAAACTTCGCTTTGTCTTTCTGGCTAAAGAAAGAGCAGATTCTTCCATCTAAACCTTGTTACAAACATAATCTAAAAATTTACCATTGATCGTAAATCCGAGACAAAATAATTTGATGTTGATGTTGAACTTTCCGACTTTTTTCCAAAGCCAAAAGTTTCTCTTTTTCTTTAGTCCCATGACCTAAACCTTTACGATCGTGCTTCAGGTCAATTTTGATCGGTTCTTTGATCGCCGACGATGTTTGCGGCGTTTGATCATCGTCGTGAACTTCATCGCCATCGGCTTGAACGACCGCTTTCCTTTTTCCCAAAGCGGCGCCCGGTTGAAAACCCATTTTCACCAACATTTTGAAACCTTTGTTACAATCATCCAAAGGTTTTTCTAAGGCTAGCAAAGTTCTTTCTTGTTCCGTAACGGTTCGATTTTGTTTCGATCGACGTTTCGAATCGGCCAACACTTTTTGTCTTTTGACTTCGAGAAAATTTGATCGTGCGGCTGCTCGCGTTTTGCAGACGCCGGGCCGGATGTCGTCGCTACAAAAAGACGCAATCGAATGATAATAATTGTAGTCTAGTGAATAGCATGCTAAGAGTTGAGGGCCTGTCATACTTCACCGCCAGGTACCGCCCGGTGCCGCCTGGGACGTATGGATAGATTTTTCTAATTTTTGCGGCGCCGGGCGTTGCCGCTTTCAAAGTTCAAGTCAAATGAAATTTTCGAACAACTCATGTGTTATAAAGCTGTAATAAATTGTTGCTATAACATATCGATGCATACTATAAGATCTGTACATGCAGTTCAATCATATTCCTTACATGCATTGTGAATTATTACACTCTCCAGATATTATTTTATCATGCCTCTTAATCATACATGCACAGCGTAGAAATTCTGTGGGGACTCAGCCAGTACAGGGGATGGGATAGAAATTATTTTCCGTTCGTTATAACGAAAATAAAGGTTTCCTAACATCCAAGCAGCATATTTTTCAACCTATATTAGTCAAATATGTGAAATTATTTGCTTGGGCAGCATTTTTTAAAATTTTAATCCCATTTTTTTGAATCAAGTATATTTCGTTTAAAGAGATCGTTTAACTACGGTATCATTTTCATTCTTAGGATGACTTTCTCTTTCGTCATCTTATTAATCATTGCTGGGGAGTCGATACCCCCGAACCCCTCCGCCACGTGTAATGTATGCTTACATCCTGAAAAAAATTATCATACATCCTGAGAAATCCATGATTGACAAGTTTCGGCCATGCACTCGGAAATTTTTCCAGAGAAGTTTTTCCTGTAACTTTATCTCAGAGGTATTATTAATGATGTTTTCAGAACTAGATTTTCAGTAGGATTGGAAATATGTATAGTTTGTTTTTATAAGATGTTTGTAAATTGAAAAATAGACAAAAAATGAAAACCCGCCGAGTCACAGTAAGTATAATGTTAACTACTCTTATTTGTCTCAAAAAACGCGAGCGAATTCCATTCGTTTGTATTATCCCAACAGACATTGAGATTGTCAATGACTGGTGAGAGAATATAAATGGTTAACTTCTTTTCTTTATCCAGAGGGATTCGACCCCGAAACTTTTATTTTTGTGTTGAGGCAACCTGTTCCCGCTACTCGGGGCTTGAGTAAAAGTTAAGCTCCGTCTGGGACTTGAACCCAGGACCTTGCGGCTACCGTCCGCACGCTCTAACCAACTGAGCCAACCGAGCAGCGGGACAGGCGCTCTCTTTTTGCAACAATTCGTAGTTGAGGTGGCTGCTTTGGCCACTCTCAACATCCCTCCACCATCGAGTTTGACGGACCGTCAAGGGCCACCAGTGTTGAGGCAACCTGTTCCCACTCGGGGCTTCAGTAAAAGTTAGGCTCGGTCTGGGACTTGAACCCAGGACCTTGCGGCTACTGTCCCCACGCTCTAACCAACTGAGCCAAGTGGGAAAGGCGCTCTCTTTTTGCAACAATTCGTAGTTGAGGTGGCTGCTTTGGCCACTCTCAACATCCCTCCGCTGTCGAGTTTGACGGACCGTCAAGGGCCACCAGTGTTGAGGCAACCTGTTCCTGCTACTCGGGGCTTCAGTAAAAGTTAGGCTCGGTCTGGGACTTGAACCCAGGACCTCGCAGCTACTGTCCCCACGCTCTAACCAACTGAGCCAAGTGGGAAAGGCGCTCTCTTTTTGCAACAATTCGTAGTTGAGGTGGCTGCTTTGACCACTCTCAACATTTGGTGTTTGATTCGAACTGAAAAATTTACATTGTTGGCACCATTTTTCACCCCAAAATTTAGGCGACTCTAGACATCCTTAATTTAATCTTTATATCGTTGTCAGGAAGGAATTCTTAGCCGAAAATTGAAGAAAAATATAAACTTCCTGACAAATTCTATAAAAATATTTGACTTCTCGCAGCATTCGATTTGATTACGAATCATACAAACCGTTTTCTCGATCAGTTTTTCTTATTCCACTGACGTGGTTAGATAAAATAGAGTACGTAGGCACGATTCTTATGCAAATTGTAGCAGTAAAAGTATTAATTATCTTTTATCATAATTTTGGCCTGGCATTAAACTTTCCAAATGTTTTCAGTATTTTATTAGGATGAAAAATTTTTTTTGTGCCATTGGCACAAATTTTTTTTGGCCCTTTGCACCAATTGGCACAAATGCTCGTGCACGAAAAAACACTGGTGGGGTATGCCCTGTATACGGTAAATCCTGTATACAGGTATGCCACAGCTCCAACTTGGTCGGACCTCTGGCATACCCGTATACAGGATTTTCGAAAAAGGGGGGTTTCCAAAATTTTTCAGAATTTACTGAATAAAAAGAAAATCATTTTTTTCAGTGAAGACGACATATTTTCAGTTGGTTTGTGTGTGCTTGGGTTCAGCCATTTTTAGTTGCTCGCTCTAAAATCAATAAATTAGCGTATGTTTATGGGAAAAAATATCAGAAGCTACATAGCTTTCTTGTATTTCATTCGACTCACGTCGGTTTTCAACTTTCAAACATACATGTAGGCCCCCCATACCTGAGACCCTGGCCACCCCCCTGGCCAAAAATAATCGTCAAACAACCCCACCTGAACTTTTTCCAAGACAGCTTTTTGTGCATATTTCGTATGAAAAACAGGCCTGCAGAACTTTTTTTTTGTTTTTTTGCTCACCCACCCCCTACCCCCAGGGAAAAAGTCCATGGACCCTCCCCCCTGGAAAATTCTTGCCGTGCATGTCTGCTTTCAAAACCCAATTTTCTGAATTTTGGAGAGAAAATGAAAAAGGTATGATATGAATTAACTTGTTCGGCGAGTAGCTTCGGAAAATTTTCCGGATTTGGACATTCTGAAACGAAGAAAAATGAATCTTTTAACTTTTTATTTCCTAGACAGAAGGTTTAATTTTTATGTAAATAAAGTTCGATGAATTTTCAGTCGGGCATACTACAATTTAAAAACTAGGAAAGCAACCAAGAATTTCGACTTGGACTAAAAATGTTTCAATCACATGAGTGTCAAAATTTTTATAAACATGGCAAAAATCATTTTGGGAAAATAACCCAGAAAAATTTTCTTTCCGTTAAATTCTCCAAAAAACAACACAAGATCATACCTTTAACCATAATATGTTGATAATTAAAAGCTATAAGTATTAGCTAGAATGACATTTTCTAACCGTGCACTGGACCAATAGAAAAATTATTGAATAATTAAAATTCGGAGCGAAGCGCCGCAAAATTTTTACTATTTTCCATTTTATAACACAAGAATTGTGATGTATAAGTACAAGGGTATTGCTGAAAAGATAAAATGTAAAAAATTTAGGTGAGGAATTCCCGCTTCCCCCTCTAAATACGGGCCTGACCTCTGGTGACCCAAATTTTGGGACCCTTCGACCCAAACTCGAAAAAAATTGAGCTTATTCAATAATTGGACGGAATATTTTATTTTTGTTTGTACAAAAAACGCCACTGACTACGTCTTTGGTCCAGTTGAGTCGAATTGGCACCATACCTGTAAGAGGTCCGACCAGTTGGAGGGAGGGTAAACCCGAAATTCGGAGGGGGGTCAAAGAAAGTCGAAAATTTTCCAAAAAAGGCAGTTTTTTGCCAATTTTTTCTTGTTTTTTCAAGTCTGGGGGGCACTGTTCTTTTCCACATTTCCACTATAATGTGGGAAAAAAATCTGGAATGTGGCAAAAATTTTTGGGGCCTTTCCAGAAATGTGGAAGAAAAATTTGGGGTTTTCATATTGAAAAGATGCATTTTGGTGCATTTTAGGAAGTTCAAATCTCAAAATTGTCCGGCGCTTAGCGCCGGTTATAATTTAAATAATCATTATTTATTACCAAGCTCAGGCGCGGCTTTTAGCATGTCTACCTTCACTTACCATTCAATCTTTAATAGTTTTCATCATCTTAGACGTATTATTTTATGTTTGATTGGCAACCTTTCATATTATATGTTTATATTTAATGAAGATCCGCGCATTTTTTCCTTCATAGATTTTTTGAGAAAGATCAACACATCAACTTTTTCAACTTTTTGAAGCGTTTGTTCTTTTCTTAACGTAAATTTAATTCAAAAGCTTCACGGAAGTATTTTTAGAAAATTTCTACGCTTCTGACTCGCAGCTTTTCGGCCAAATTTATGAAAGGTTACGAACAAATTGATGGTTTTAAAATTTTTCGAATGATAAATTTCTAGAAATTACGATTTTTGAAGACAAAATTTAAATCTAATTTTTGACATATATATTCAGAATGAGTATCAGAATGTTTTAAAAAGCTTAAAAACACTTAAATGAAGCGTTTATGAGCATTTTTAAGCGTAAAACGAGGATTTTGAGACCAAAAAAATATTTTCCACATGTGGAAAAAAAATTTGACGCCTTTCCACATTTGTGGAATGTTCGTGGAAAGAAAAACAGTGTGGGGGGTTGCAGAGCACCCCATGGAGGTGGTATGGGGGGTTACCCCGGTCTTAGATTTGAAAATTCATTTGCTACCCCCGTAAAAACAGCTCACTATTGCAAAAAAATTTGGTAGACCTCATCCTCTCCTCAGTAGGTTATAATAATTCGAGAAAAAGTGCACAATGTGTGCTTGAGAGGAATTACTCAAATGTAGAGATGTACCGGGTACCCGGACCCGAAATAGGACCCGAAATTACCCGACCATTTTGCTGGACCCGGACCCGATATTCTCAAAATTTTAGACCCGGACCCGATATTTCCAAAATTTTGGACCCGGACCCGAAAAAATTATCACAATTTTGATTCGGGTCTATTTTTCCGGAAATGCTTCTGAATTAGAAAAATGGAACTTTTTGACTTTTGCCAAACCATAACTCACATAGAGCTAAAAATTTGTGGATTTATACAACTAGCCTTCAACAATTTTCTGAATGAAAAATCATACAGTAAAACCTTCCTGTGAACAATTTAACAGTATTGGTTTTTTGTCATTTTTGAATTTAGAAGTAGTTTATTAAAAATAAACTATAGTAATTCAGCTGAAATCAAATCAGGGTTTTTTTTTTGACCAACAAGTCACAAGCCAAGTGGCTTGTCGACCTTAAATTTTACAAGCCATTCCAAATTTTTGCAAGCCAATTTTATAATATCAGTATAGGTGAACAAATTCCAATGCTAGGTTATTTTTTAAAGAAATGATTGAGCATCACGGCGATCGATCAAAAAAGATATGTCATTCAACATTTATTCAATAACATTTTAGAGCCCTTGATTCGCTAAAATTCAGGAAACATTTGAAATTTTTGAGTTTGATTGAAGTCTAATCTACAAGCATTTCGGAAAAAATTTTCCAGCAAACTATCCAAGAACATAATGACGTTGAATTACATGAGAAATCGATGGTCAAGTCCTCTATGATGACAAGTGAGAGCCCAAAAAAGCTATTAATCTTTCCTGCCTGAAACGCCGCAAAATTTTTTTGGGTATTGACATTCTGCGATGCTGGAAAATCAATTTTCCAACCGCTTATTTGAAGAATTAGTTTCGAATTTTCTGTTCAAGGGTCGTAATTTCTGGAATTTTATGTTTGAAAAATTTTAAAACCATTAATTTATTCACACACTCTAATGAACTTGGCTAAAAAGATATGAGTAAGAAGAGTAGAAATTTCCGAAAACTACTTCCATGAAGCTTTTGGATTGATTTTACGTTAAGAAAGGAATAATCACTTCCAAAAGTTTACAGACTTGACGTATTGATCTTTCTCAAAAAATGTGTCAAGGGAAAAATGTGAATCTTCATTAAATATCAAGATGAAATATTGAAGATTACCAATTAAAACATGAGATAATACGTTTAAGATGATTAAAACTATTAAAGATTAAATGATAAATGAAGGTAGACATGTTAGAAGCAGCACCTGAGCTAGGAAATAAATTATAATGCTTATTTAAGTTATAGCCGACGCGAAGCGCTGGAAAATTTTGTGATTATGACCTTCTAAAATGCACCAAAATGCATCTTTTCTGTATCCGATATGATCAAACACATGACTCAAAAAATTCTGACAAGCCATTTTGGCTTGTTGGACTAAAATTCTACAAGCCATTTTGTCAGTCCAACAAGTCATGGCTTGTAAAATGCTAAAAAAACAATGAATCAAATACTCACATTGAAGAATGTAATGACACATCAAATATTCACTATAATATGAAAAGTAACAAATAGAAATTTAATGTTTAGATCACTATGAGACTGACTTAAACTTAAAATGTATAGCAACCACAAAATAGCGCAGCATGTGTAAAAATATAACGGACCCGGACCCGAAATTACCCGACCATTTTGCTGGACCCGGACCCGATATTCTCAAAATTTTGGACCCGGACCCGGAACCGATATTCTCAAAATTTTAGACCCGGACCCGATATTCTTAAAATTTCGGACCCGGACCCGGACCCGATTTTCGTAAAATTTTGGACCCGATACATCTCTACTCAAATGTTTTTTTGACAGATTTACTGAGCAGATGACAATAGGAAAGTATGCAACTTCTGTGCCCTATAGCGATTGTTAGGAAAGGATATCAGCACATTAATATATACTACTTGTAGGAAATCATTATATATATAATTGGGAGATCTAATAATGAGTTATGTAAATATGTGATTTATCAAAAAATCGCCCCTTGGGAAGAAAAATATTATGTTCTTAAAATTCTTCCTCTTCATCCTCTCCTTTCCTTTTTACCCCTTCTGCGTTGGGTCTTCTGTGCGCATATATTTATATTTCTGCACCCAAGCTGTGGTATACTTTCCTGCTGTGAATTGAGGCATGCGGGGTCCGTTGACGAGCATCAGGAGTGGTACCTGGTTTCAAACTCGTGGTTCAAAATCTAATGGGAGATTAATAATACTAAAGCCACATTTGGCATCAGAGCTTTCAATTGGAAGCACTGTTAAGCTCATATTCCTGAAGATGTTGGTTCAAATAATGTTTCTCCAAAAGTATGTTGGCCCGATTCTTGAAATGTGCAGGAATCAGTTGACACGATAATCTTCAAAGTCTGACTATTCTCTGCGTATAATTAGTACATTCAAGTTGCATGATTGGGGGCTGGAAAATGAGGTTGAAATAGCAAATGATTTTTGACTGTAAAAAGCCTAAAGTAAGGGCATTATTCATTTTTGTAAGTTGTAAGTGAGAATTGTTTTGTGGTGAAATAGTACACCACCGCCCTCCGCAAAAAACCTGAGCAAAAAAAGTAACGGCATGGCGCGGCATGTTCCAAGTACTACCCCTACAATTTATGGTTTCACTCATACCTAAAGTTTCGACCTTGGGGACCTCTGGGGCATACCTGTACTTGGGGGGGGACCTCCCCCTCAACTTGGCCAACCATGCACCCAAATTCATCCAACCTCCTTCCCAGTTAGGAAAAAATTAAAAAAATTTGCAAAAAAGTGTATGTTTTTTGGCCTTTTTTGGGAAAAATTTCGACTTTTTCCTACCCCCCCCCCCAACTGGTCGGAGGTCTTACAAGTATGCAGTGTGACCCCGCCGTAGGGATGGCCACATTAGTTTTTCCTTTAAAATTTTCCTTAGGCTTAGGCTTAGGGTACAGCACCTGCGCCCTCGGGCGCAGCGCTGTTGAAGCTCTTCCAAATGAAGTTGTTTAGTTAAAATAGTACCAAGGGTCTTAAAGGAATTATCTCTAATTTTGAGACTGCATAATAATTATTCAAATTTTTCCCATAACTTTGCTTTGGCGCTTTTCCCATGCAGAATTTCGCTTGTTCTTTCTTCCCTTCATCATGAAAACCCCCAAAAACGGGCATCAGAGACATTTCGGCGTGGCCACCGTCATCCGTAAAAACTCTGCCAATTTGTTCAAGTCTGGGGGGTTGGGTCGGTTGGCCAAGTTGGAGGGGGGTCCCCTCAACCCACCCCAATTACAGGCGTACCTGTAAGAGGTCCGAACATGGGGGGGGAGGTTAAACCCGAAGCTTTGGGGGAGGGGTTCGACAAAAAGTCGAAATTTTTCCCCAAAAAAAACAATTTTTTTGCCCATTTTATCTAATTTTTTCAAGTCTGGGGGGGTTGGGTACATGGTTGGCCAAGTTGGGGGGAGTGGTCACCGTTTTTTTTCCTCAAATAGGGTCTTTTGAGGAAAAAAAATTTGAGAATGAGGAAAAAATGTAGGGTATGGTTCTCATTGTGGAAAAAATTTTGGGGAACTCTAAACCGAAAAGATGCGTTTTGGTGGACTTTAAAAGGTCAAAATCTCAAAATTTTCCGGCGCTTCGCGCCGGTCATGGGTATAATTATAACTGTATTCTGTCAGGCGCGACCGTTAGCATATCTACTTCGACTTAATAATTAATGCTCAACAGTTTATATCAATCAAGTTAGCTCGTAAAATTTTCTAATCGTTTAACAGTCAATTATGTCGCCGAAAATAGAAATTTTTCATCAAGTCTCTCAATTTTTTCTTTCGATGATTGGAATTTTTTAAACGTTTGCAATCTGAACTTTTACGTTTATTGAAGGCGAAAATTGAGGACATTAATCTAAAACGCGATTTTAAAACATTTGTTCACGAATTATCTGTTCGAGAGATTTATTTTTCAGCGTTTTAGAATACAAAAACTCGAAAAGCGCCGGAATGGGAAGCACATTACACTTCATCAGTCTGATTTTAATTTATTTCCCAACGTTATGAAGGTCCATTTTCCAGCGTTTTAGAACGTGAAAATCAAAAAATTACTAAATAAACCAAGAACTAAGGAATCACAGAAATGTTGATAGCAGATAAATTCGTGGGAGCTCTATCGTTAACTTGCTTTATCCGCTCCTATAGAACACCAATATATTCTTCATGAGCTTATTTTGACTAACATAACCAGAATTTTCTCAATTTTTTCCTCATTTTTGCAGGTTTCTGACTACAAATACGACAAAATGCTTGGGTATGCTCCTAAAATGCATAAAAAAGCATCCGTAGTCACATTATAAGCGTTTTAAAAAATGTGGAAAATTTTTGGAAAATGAGGAAAAAAATTTTGGGTCCGGTTCTCATGTGGAAAAAATCTTCGAGGAAAAAAAACGGTGGGAGTAGTCCACCCAAAGCATACCTGTAAGACCTCCGACCAGTTGGGGGGGGGTAGAAAAACGTCGAAATTTTCCCCAAAAAAGGCCAAAAAACATACACTTTTTTGAAAAATTTCTTAATTTTTTCCAAACTGGGGGGGGGGGGCGGGGTTGGGGGGGGAATGATTTTGGGTACAGGGTTGGTCAAGTTGGGGGGGTCCCCCCCCCAAGTACAGGTATGACCCAAACCGCCCTCAATTACAAGTATGATTGGCACAAATTTCCGCGCATGAACAGCGTGCCGCAAAACAAAACGCACGTTTTGTAAGAAATGCATTATTTACATCCAATTCCTTACCATTGGCCGATTATAGTATCAGACATATAGTCGATTTCTTCTTCCATATTGGATGGGTGGGATATTCTGTTTTTGTTTCAACAGTCAAGACAGCGCAGTGAACAGAATGACGAAACAAGCGACAAGCACCAAGATCATTTGCACAGTAAAACTCACACGGAACGCGGCTTTATGGTGCTGGTCTACACTTCTATTTCGAATCAGAGAAACCACCACAATAAAGCAAAACGCAGAATCCTTCTCAGTCCAACAGTAAGAAGTAAAATAATGCATATTGAAAAAATCATCCTCAAGTAAATTTATATTCCTTAAAAGTCATTCTTTGATACGCTTCGACAAATAAATATATAAACAGAAACAAGATGACAAACATATTATAAATTATGCGAAATTAAATCTGGATAAAGCGGATCAATTGGTACGAAAACCGATCACCGAAGAATTTTTTTTTCATTTACTATAATAAATTCTATAATACAAACATTTCGAACGCCACAAAGAATATGTGTTATCGAATTTCAGTAAATAAACGCCCCGACCTGGGTAAACGTGGCTACCGGCGTGCACTTCTTCGTGACAATCGCGTCGATAGACGGGCACAATTTCGTCCGTTTGCGGTTTGCAACTCTGCGCCTCTTGGGCACTTTTTCCCACTTCCACGTCGCCTTTTTTGTCTTCGTTAGCTGGAAGATGCGAAAAAAACGTTGAATTCAAAAAAATCTTCAATTTATGAGAAAATTTCTAAAGTATGAGGGATGAAAAATAATTTGTCTATACCATTTTCTTCAAAATCTTCTTCGTCCGATTCAGTGACATGAACTGTAACTGTATTTGATTCGGCTAACGTCCATTCGAAATATAATCCGAAACCGAGGTCGTAATCGTCCGTGGCGAATTCCCAAAATAGGCAGGTGCCTTCTTCGTGCGTTGGCACTCGAACCTTGAAGAAAAAATGTTACATTTAAGACACATTTTCTGAGAACTTCGATGTTAAAAATTAATCATGTTTTTTCAACAATTTTTCACACTATGTATTTATCGAAGCGATATTCTTTGCGCACGAAAATCAGAATTCGCGGTTGCAGTAAACAAAAATTTGAAAATTTTCACTGTTCTATGGCCTAGAAAGACATTACTTTTCACATGGATATTCATCATGTTCAAAAGATTATGCTTTACAGTTTGGCATTAGCGATTTCCAATAATCATGCATTGTATTCTTTCTAGGAAATTGCAAAGTACCTATAAAAAAAGAAATAAAAAAATCTCCAAAGCCAATTGATAAAAAATTAGACAATGTCCACCAGAGTGTCCCATGGGTAGGGGTATGAGAGGGATATTACCCCTACCTAACGTCCTTAAAATCGATTACTGGCTGCCTAACTTTGAGACAAAATGACGTGTTTAATGAACATTTAGCTATATTACCTCCGCAAATCTTCAATTTTATTCCTACCTAAAAAATCTGACCTTGAGAACCTCTGATGTCCGCAAATGTCATTAAATCTATTTACTTAGAGATTCTGTAGGTTCTTAATTCTCATCCGAACAAAAAATGTCAAAAAAATGCCAACTGAAGTACTCCAAAAAATAATTTTAATATTTCTGGAGTTATTTACGTGCTTGGCTGCTGCTGAAAACTTTATATTCCACTATTCTTTCGCAAAATGACTATATTCTTGAATAACTGATCAGTATATGATTTTTCGACGGTATGTTGCTTTCCGATTTGAAAAGGACTTGCTTCGACTCTCATAGAAACACTTTTTTCAAGACCGTCGAATTTTTCATCAAATTCACGCCGACAATCGTGAGTCAAGAAAGGATGGAAGCATGAGTTTTCAAACGGATCACAAAAATATATAAATCTTCTACAAAAAATAGAGAACTTTCACTCACGGTTACAGTTTCGCCGTGACCGACTTTAATTATGCTTTCTGGACTTTCTTTATTGATCGTTGCTTTAAATTCCTTGATGTCTTTCCTCGTCCATATTGACGCAGGAACGATTTGAGAATTGGCTAAAAGTCGAAAGATAAAATTTCGCTGTTTAAAAATCAAAAATTGTCCAATCTTGTCCTACGAGGGTACCCAGAGAATGGTTTTCTTGCAGATTAAAGACATTTTGCCCACATAATGCATAGATATTCAAAATATTCTTTTTTAAGCGGTCGACTGTACGCATTCATCAGGTTTTCCGAGCACAAAGAACAATAAATCTCATTCTAGTACATAGCATACTACAACTATTAGAAGACAAACCTACAGGGCGTTTCAGTTGCTCCTTCAATATCGCTCGATTCTCCGGCTTCCTCTTCCGAAACAGAATTATTCAACGTCGGCACGTCGCCCAATGATCCATTTTGCGAAATGTGGTTCGAGCTTTGTTCTTGTTGTTCGTAAATTTGCTGCATATATTGCACGTAATGTTGCTCTTGGAGATGCTTGATCAATTTCAGTTGCTAAAAAAGTGAGAAAAATCCACATTATATGTACATAACATTCTTTCGTACACAACTTGGCCCAAAAGTTGAAAATCGAACGATGAAAGATGAAGAGGTAAAACATTGTTGTAGGAAACCGAACGCAGAATGAAATGAAGTATTATATTACTTCCTCAGGACTATCCGGATGTAGCTGTCGAGCGTAATTCGTGAATTGCTCCAATGTTTGTTTATTCAGGGCTTCTTGAATCTGTTTTCGTTGCATTTCGGCTCGAAGCTTGTAATCTTTTTCAGCTTGTCTGAAAAACGATAATAAGCATACGCAGATATTCTCGATATCTTATTGTCTAGAAATCAAACATACAGTCCTCACAAAATGAGTTTTCGAAGAAATTATACCTACACTGTAGCAAGGCATTTTTCCTCACAGTGCGAATTTTTTTGGCGGATAAATTTGTGAGCATTTTATGCATTTTCAATTTTTTGGCATTCCTACTGCTGGCATGGTGCGAACAGGCCTGTAGGCAGGGGGGTCGGGGGCAGTGGCCCCCTCGAAATGTTTCAAGTGTTAAAAAAGGCAAAGGTGGACCTTTGGTTTTTTTCTTCAAGAAAAAGTCAAGTCAGAAATGCCAATTTTACAGTGAATTCCCCCCTCCGAAAAAAATTCCTGGCTACAGGCCTGGGTGGCAGACGTCTCCAGGCTCAGATTTTCAGGTAGGGGTATATTTAAAAAACTGCGGGGGTAGCGTAGCAGAACGTCCACCAAACACGTCATTCTTTCCCAAAATCAGGCAATCAGTAATCAATTTTTAGGTCTTTAGCTGGGGTAATACCCCTCGCATACCCCTCCCTATGGAGTAGTATGCTGGGTGGAAAAGTGCATTTCGGTGCTGTTCAGGTCAAAATCGCAAATTTTCGATGGCTACATATAGCATTCATTATAATCGAGCAGTAACGCTGCATTTCATTTGTGTTTATTGCTTCCATGTACATATTGCTGTTTTATCTCCTCACAGAACCAGAATAAGTAAAACTCGGAGCTTTCTTCGAAAATATAGTGAAAATTGGGATTTTTTGATACTGACGAATGTGAAGTCGTTTTTATCTGTCATTTATTTATTCACTTTCCAAATACTTGTATTTTCAGCTCAGAATCCAAACCAACAGTACTAAAAATTATCGCATAAAATACGTTTTTCGGAAGCTCCCTTATTAAAAAAAAAGAATTTAACTTTCGATTGCTTTCATTATCTCATTTTGCATCTCATTCGGTATTCTGTTTGGATTCCGTTAGAAAGTAAGATTTTTTGATTGATTTGCGCAAACTTTCCGTATCGCTTGAAGTTTTCCGAACTTTGTGGACGCATTTTTTGGGCGGAAACGATGAAGACATTCTAGATTTAAAAAAATTTTCGTTGAGGCAAAAGTTTCCAGCGGCGCGAACGAAAATTATATGAGAATTAAAAAAGATACATACTCAATTTTCGCTTGATCCTCAATCTTTTGTTTCTGAGCTTCGACAAATGCAGTGAATTGCGGGCAAATTTTGTCCAATAATACGACAAATCCCGCCATAGCTTCTTCTCTAGAAATTGCTCCCATATCTTCCCAACAATCTCTTGGTAAAACAAAGCTTGCGTAAATCTATATTCGATTGAAATCTTCATTTAATTTAAATCTAACTTTAAATCGCTGCCTATAAAATTGAAAAATCCAACGTCGTTGTTGTTATTATTGTTCTCCTTGGTCGAATTTTCTAATTCTTTAAAGTTGCCGTATTTTACGACTTTTGTATACGCGAAAAGTTTCGTTCGATCGTTGTAAGAAACGTGAAATGCTTTATTTTCTTTTTCTATAAAAAGGAATTGGAAAAAAATATCGAAAACTGTACATGTAGAAGTTTTGTTTGCAATCTTACCTCTATAAAACCTGACGGAAAGACGGTAAAGATCATTCAACGTGAAATATTTAGATAGAAATTTCTCTCGTATTCTGTCTACATTGGCTATTTCAGCGTCGATTACAACGGATGAATTTTTTAAATCAGTGATTCGGTCGTCACCGGTGTTGTTTTTTTGCGCGATATCGTTCGAATCACCATTTTCCATACCGCCATCGAATACTAGCGCCATAACAGACTGTATGAAAAACATAATAATGGTAATTGTAGAAAATCGAAGACTCGATGGTGTTTATTCATTACTTTTAAATCAAAGGGTGGAAGAGGCAAAAAATTATCAACATTAAACAGAGAAGCTGCACGTTTGTCTGTTTTAAAAGAAACAATCGCTAGATTTGTCTACCCAAAACATGGCTTTCGGAAAAAATTTCGAAACGGAACAAAATTTATGCGCGTTAACCATTTAGAGAAAAATTTTTTGAAGATTTGGGGTTAGAAGGCATACCTGCGATGGGGAAGGGTTCCCCCAAAAATTTTTAATCGTTATTTAATCGTTTTATTTACACTAGTTGTCGACGACTCTCCCTCCGGCAGGAAATTAACAAAAAATACCTTATTCTTAGTATTCTTAGTCGAGAATGACTTTTTTGAACGAAAGTCGGTTAAACAGTCAGGGGTCCATTTTTTTGGTTTGAAAAAAAACTTATTTTTGGGCACTGGCTAACCCCCTTAACTTCAGAAAGTTGGCTACTCCATCCCCCTAAAAATAGCTTTTATCGTGTACCTAAGGGCGCGGACCTCTTAGAGGTGTGTTAAAAGGGTGCATTTTAGAATTTGATCATCACTTGCCCATGATTAGCCCAAACGTAGCTACATACCTTCACTTATCAATTAATCTTTCATAATTTCAATTGTCTATCTCTACATGCATACCTGTAATTGGTGAGAGGGTTGGGGGGAACCCCATTCCCCAACTTGGCCAACCATATACCCAACCACTTTAGACTTGAAAAAATTGGGAAAAAAGTGCCTCTTTTTTGGCCTTTTTTGGGAAAAATTTCGACTTTTTCCGACCAGCCCCCAAAATTTCGGGTTTACCGTTTCCTCTAAATGGTCGGATCTCTTACAGGTACATGTATTTTAAATCAGTAATCTTCGATATTTTTTCAATGATTGGAATTTTCATAAGATTTTTCTGTTAATGTACAATAAGATAATGATAGACTGACCAATTGATTCCCAACTTTTTTGTAATCAATATTTTCTAGCATAACGCCGAGTTTGAGTTTAAGGTTGTCCTAAGTAAACGTTTTCAGAAATTTCAACTTTTGACATGCAATTCTTGCCGGTTGGAAGATCCCAATTCTTAGTCGCTTGCGTAATTTTTGAATTTTAGTTTGTCCAACTGAAAATTCATTAAATTCACTGAGAAATCAAATCTTCTGTCTGGGAAATAAAAGCTGTAAAGCTTCATTTCAAGCGTTCTAGAATATATTGAAATTCAGGAAAATTTTCGGCGTTACGCGTCGAACAAATCACTCTAGTCTTAACATTACTAACACACACTAGTCTAGTCATACACTACATTTTCTCTTCAAACCTCAGCAAATTGGTTTTAAAAGCCTTAAACCGATGCGAATCGAGTGAAATAAAACATAACTAGCTTTTGATAGTTTTTCCGATAAAATTAAGCTAATTTATTGATTTTAGAGCGAACAACCAAAAATTTATCTTTGCAACCAAAACTTTTTTCCAAGTTGCACATTGCAACCTGACGTGTACGAAAAAAACCTGTTCCGGGCAAAACATGCACAACAATAATTTTCTAGGGAGAGGGCCCTTGGACTTTTTATCCAGAGGGTGGGGGGGGGGGTAAGCGAGCAAAAAAAAACAAAAAAAAAGTTTTGCAAGCCAGTGTTTTTTTTTTGTGCCAAAACATGGTTTTTGGCACAAAAAAATTTGGAATGGCACAAAAAATTTTGAGCGTTTGTGCCAACTGGCACAAAATTTTTGGCTGGTCAAACATTAAATTTCCTTGATTTTAAGACGTTTTAGGGGCTGAAAACGCAAAATTTCGTCGGCGCTTAGCGCCGAGTCAATCGATAATATTTCCTATTCGTATATTTGACCCGAACGCGAACGATTTCTCTTCGAACAGTGTATTAGTATCGGCACTTATCCACTTTGGTCCACCTGCGGCAGCGTCAACCGTTGGCGTCGGCAGTAATTGAGCAGCTATCCTGTGTATACATCAGTAAAAGCATTAATTTTCTTACACAATCTTAGGCTTAGGGGCGTAGCGATGCGATGCTCCCGAAGGGCACAGCGCTGCGCTGGCACCCTCGGTGCCTCGGCTCGGCTTACGCCGCTGGCTCCGCTTCCTTGTGTCTCTCATCTTTGTTGATTATTGAATTGAATTGGGGATGCTCGAATGGAAATATGAACAGTAGGTCCGCATTTCTGTTCAACAGGAATCGTCAGCTCTCTTATTGTAGACGCCAGCGGTTGACGCCAAAGTACTAGGTGGACCAAACTGGATAAGTACCATAGTATCGTTGCAGCAAACTTTATAGGCTGTCAAATTACTGATGAATGAAAAAGAATTCTGAATATTCTCGGTTCATTCAGTCAGATCCAGATTTAAAACTAAAATTCTTACTTTTTGTGTTTAACTGATTCAAATAAAAAAATTGTTATCGTTGATTTCTATGTTTCGACCGAAAATGTACACAATTTTCGGCTTTATTTTTTCGAGTCTTTGCATTGTCGTTAAATATATAGATATTCATAGTCGAAAATGGGATCAATCTGAACTTCTTGTACAATTCTGGAGTTTACTTAGATTTTCTCAGGATTTTATTTCTGTTTGAGTCGTCGTTAACAATTTTCTCGCACCGTTTTTCTTATTTCACGGACATGATTAGCTGAAGCATAGGTTGGGCACCATACCTGTAAGACCCCCGACCAGTTGGGGGGAGCACTGTTTTTTTCCACGAACTTCTCTCCACAAATGTGGAAAGGGGTCAATTTTTTTCCACATGTGGAAAAATTTTTTTTTCGTCTTAAAATCTCTTTTTTCGTCTTAAAATTTGACGTACTGATCTTCCTCAAAAGGAAAAAATGCGAATCTTCCTTAAATATCATGAAGATTACCAATTAGAACATGAGATAATACGTTCAAGATGATGAAAACTATTATAGATTAAGTGATAAATGAAGGTAGACATAATAAAACCCGCGCCTGAGCTACTTAATGAATAATGATGATTATTGAAATTATAACCGGCGCGAAGCGCCGGAAAATTTTGAGATTTGGACTTCCTAAAATGCACCAAAATGCATCTTTTCAATTTGAAAACCCCAAATTTTTCTTCCACATTTGTGGAAAGACCTCAAAAAATTTTTCCACATTCCAGATTTTTTTTCCACATTAAAGTGCAAATGTGGAAAAAAACAGTGGGGGGGGGGGTCGAAAAAAGTCGAAATTTTTCCCAAAAAAGGCCAAAAAACATACACCTTTTGCAAATTTTTTAATTTTCTCAAACTGGGGGGGGGTTGGGTGATGTTGGGTACATGGTTGGCCAAGTTGGGAGGGGGGTCCCCCCCCCAATAACAGGCAGGGTTGGCAAGGCTTTGGTTTTTTGGTTTTGTTTTTTTAAAAAACCCAAAAAATTGGAAAATCTCTGGTTTTTTGGTTTTTTTCCAAAATCATTGGGAAACTGTTTTTTCACATCAGTCGATCTTCTAGGCATGTATTGGTGTCTATCTAAATTAACAGAAAAATCAATTTAGTTGAATTGACTTCACTACAAAGAAGAAAAGAGTCGTATTTTTATGATACATTTCGCACACAAAAGATGTGATATTAATCAATCGATATCTTCCTTTGTATCCATCTTGCAAGCACATATTTAGTACATGAGTTGAGTTTGCTATAATTTGCTCACAAATAAATTGGACGCTAAATCTTTCTTAGAGTGTACTCGGACCATGCGGGGTGACATCCATTGATCCATATCATCAAAATTTTACAAAATATGATTGAGTATAATAATCCTGAATTCATTGTTACGGTAAGCTTTTTAAGTTTCTTAGCACGAAATTTCAAAATATAAATGAGACAACAATAATGAAATTTTGTACAGATCAGTTAAGCATACTGTAGGTTAACAAAGAGAAGAGCTTTTGAGTGGCTCATTTTTATGTGATTTGACGTCATTACTAGGTAGAAAAAAATCGTACAAAAATATGTATCTATCATGCAAGCGAGGATAGTATATATAATAAGACCAATTTGCTGTAGTTACAGACAGGTTTGAAAAGCAAAAATTTGGAAACATCTGAAATGTCTATGTGTGACTTTCAACTGCAGTTTGTAATATTAATAACATATGTAATAATCTATCAAGTTAAAACCCTCTTATCGAAAACGGTATACTTAAAAGTTGTGTCATTTCAACTTTCCTGTGCATTATGTATATATATTTATATATATATATATATATATATATATGTGTGATGCATTGATAGAATTCTGTGGTTGATTTTTTATGAGTTTTGATTACATACATTGCGTATTGTATACATTCCCTTTATTTATAATTTTTCTTCTTTTCCTTGAATTTGCCCCTTACATATCGCATGCTCTGTTCCAGTTTTACTTTTCTTATGTTCTTCACTCATCGTTCCTTTCTTATGTGCCCGCAATTACTTTTTATTGCTATAATAGGGATTTCGTATAGCATAAAATAATGACACTTCGGGTGAGATTAATACTTCTAGCTGCCATTTTAAGGCTCCCTGAGTAGTCATACCTGTACTTGGGGGAGGAGGGTTGGGGGGGGACCCCCCTCCCAACTTGGCCAACCCAGTACCCAAAATCATCCCCCCCAGTTGGGAAAAAATTAAAAAAATTTGCCAAAAAGTGTATGTTTTTTGGCCTTTTTTGGGAAAAATTTCGACTTTTTCCTACCCCCCCCCCCCCAACTAGTCGGAGGTCTTACAGGTATGTGAGTAGTCTTAGATGATACAGGGAATTTCCAGCAGTTTTTTACATAGTTATTTCGATGTACCATACCTGTACTTGGGCGGGGGGGGGGTTGGGGGACCCCCCCCAACTTGGCCAACCCTGTACCCAAAATCATTTCCCCCCCCAGTTTGGAAAAAATTAAAAAAATTTTCAAAAAAGTGTATGTTTTTTGGCCCTTTTGGGAAAAATTTCGACTTTTTCCTACCCCCCCCCCCCCCATTACCTGTAAGATCTCCGACCAGTTGGGGGGGGGGGGTAAATCCGAAATTTTGGGGGGAAAACTATTATAGATTATATGATAAATGAAGGTAGACGTGCTAAAAGCCGCGCCTGAGCTAAGTAATGCATAATAATAATTATTAAAGTTATAATCGGCGCGAAGCGCCGGAAAATTTTAAGATTATGACCTTCTAAAATGCACCAAACTGCATCTTTTCTATATCCGATCCCCAAAATTTTCTTCCCCAAATGGGGAAAGAGCCCAAAATTTTTTTCCCCTTTCCGAATTTTTTTCCCCAGAAAGCTGGGGAAAAAAGCAGTGAGTACAGGTATGCCCGGAAACTGCTGAAAGTGATGAAGAAGAAGATGCAATAAAATTGTTTGAGAAAGATCTTCCTCTACTTGAATGATTTTTCGACGTGCGGCCCTGCGCGGTGTTGAATAAATGTTGTTGTTGTTGTTGAGTATTTTTTTGATTTTATTTAGAGCGGTCTCACTTCTTCTAAAATCATAATATATCTGATTCGATATCTGTACCAATAAGTACCCAAACAAAATCGCTTAAAAAACTAATATTTTCATTGTACAAATATGTACAAATGAAAATTGCCTACTCGTTTGTACATGTGCAAATGGGTCATGTACAAAAAAAACACTGTTTCCATGCAAAATTTGCACAAAAATCATCAAAAAAGCTGTCCTAAAAAGTTCTGGAGAGCGTTTGACGATTTTTTTGGGCCAAGGAGTGTAGCCAGGGTCTCAGGTAAGGGGGATTACCTCCCTACCCCCCACCCCCTGTGCGCATGTATGCTCCAGGCTCTTCTATTCGTTAGGTATTTTCAAAATTTTCAAAAACCAGAAATCGGCTGCAAGCTACAGTAATAACTCACTCCAGCTGCCTGCACTTTGTGCAATCGATAAGACCTGCTGACAAACCATTGAAACAACAAGTATCTCAAACAGATAGTGCAATCTTCAGTAGCATACACGAACTGCGATTTCTCTACATTAAGTCAATTTTGAAATCCTCGTTACAGCATTGCCATAAATGTAAGTTCAAAATGGAGAAAACCGTAGTCTTTTTTCTTAAAATGCTTACAAATAATGAGTGACAGGTAAGTACGTTGATTTTCGGCTAAATCGCCACGTCGTTAATTTAAGTATTTACGTTATTTTCAGTGTTCGACGGAACAACCGAAAATGCATCAGAAAAGTATAATTCTATTAACTATAGTCTGTTTTTCTTGAAATGCGTCTAAATAATGACAGCAGAAAGTTAAGTAGTATTACAGATTTTCACGATTTCGTATGAGACAAATTTGTAAGCATACTGACATCATCTTCAACAATTTTTCGATGGAAAAAATTTTTATGGAAGAGTTTTACGTAAACCATTTTGACAACAGTACTGATTTGTGTCATTTTTGCATTTGGAAGCATTTTATTAAAAAACAGACAAGTTGTTATAAATTTGTTATAAAATGAATAGAATTGACGAAAAACTACTTGAAAAGATGTGAATCTATCGGGAATTGAAATCTACAGTAATTCGACGTTTTTTTTGAAGCACGTAACTTATGTTTTAGCCGTCCATTTTTCATGATGGGTCAAATCGATGTTGAAAAGATTTTTGACAAACGCATTGAAGTTTTCTTTCAATTGAGTCAGTATATACCTGCTTGGGATAATAGTTGAACAAAGGCAATAGAGTTTTCGACAGTTTCCATTTAACTGTATCATTCGTGTAATCTTTTTTTATGCAACGGTTGAGAATTAAAAATGCTATCGAATAATCTATCACATGCTTTTTAAAGAGATTTCGGTTATCAAGATTATGCATAAGCAGCAGATAAAATCTGCGAAAAGTTAAACAAACTTCGGCTACATTTAGCTGTGTCATAAATGAAAATGCATCGCCTTGAAGCATGTTCTTTGATATGTTTCAATGAAAACTCGAGTTGCGTCTTGATATTACTTTCGCTTCTGGTTGGCGGATCGGTATTTACTGAGGCTATTTTATGCGCACCCAAGTTCATATTTGTATTCGGTGTACATACTATGCGTGCGAATTACAATTTCTCTTTAATTTTTAAATGATCGATGCAGCATTCCCATGAATGTAAGTTGATACAAAGATAATAAGCAAGTTCATTACTACTGCAACTAACGAAGAAAATTTTCCGCCAGTGAGCACCTAAAAGCAAAGGGCAAAATTTCTCGAGTAGCATTCAGGTATCGACGCATTTTTATCCCGGTTGTATATGTTGTATATGTCATGATGTTTTTTCAATTATTTTGGCCTTTACCACTCTTTTGAATGAATTTAATTTATTTCTATAGTAGGTAAAGTTTCAATTTAATGAAAATTGTGTATCAAATTGAAGTTACTCTTTTGGTGTCCGCTGTATTATTATCCAAATTAACAGTAGACGGTGTAAAATATAAATTTCATAAAGCAAGTAATGCATTGAACGCCTACATACAATAAAATTAACTTTGCTATATTATGTATATATACTCGGAAATTTTACCAACTTACGAACATGATTTTATAATTAACATTGAGACGATCTACAAATCGTATTCCACAAAGAATAGCACAAAAGTTTCCGTAAAGTGAATATTCTCTACAGTCCATTTCATTTAAAATAATAGACGCATCGATAACTAAAAAAGTAGGGAAATTTTCACACAGTGGGGAAGGCCAAAATCCTTGCTGAAATATAATGTTAATTCAATATCGATTTGGACAGAACTGGATCGATGCCTTCGTGCTATCCGAAAAAATTGAAGCAATTTTCGGCCGTTCTGCTTGCCGTTCAATGGCGAAGGAATTATTTTATTGATTACGATAATATAAGGCTAAATTTTTTTCCGAATTGAACTTATTTGCATTGGACTGCTGCATCGATCATTTTAAAATAAATGGAGTATCGTTTTCATGCTTTACATATCGTTCTAATAGTCGAATCTGCACAAGTTGCAATGTCGGCTCTATACATTCAATCAGTAACGGATCATATTGAAAAATCTCCTCGCATGTTAACTGATACAAACGAGTTTTTTATTCCGAGAATTCCTACAATGCTACAACAATATGAAAATTCTCAGTTTTACGATGTTAGCTGTTGCAAATTATGCAATAAATTCAAAAAATGGAAAAAAAGATTATATACTATACCATTCATCCATTTTCGGCTATTTTCGCCAAATGCTTCTTACTGAGGATATGATTTTCGTATTGTTGTCGACTGTTCGTCACTTTCTCGCAAATGCTACAGAAATACGTACCAACGTTGGGTGGCGCAACAGGCGCCATCCTCGAAACTTTGTTGTTCAACTGCCCCGCGGATCGAGATAGAATCTCTGTGATAATACAGGAAACAAATTATATTCACATACATTATGCATATAATGGTGACTGAAACTTTTGGAATATACTTATTTTCAGACTGAAGCGCACTTTCTAGCAATTTTATTCGAATTACTGGAGAAATTCTTTGCAGTAGACCAAATTGAACTAATTATAGTAAATTTTTAGTCCGAAATTTGATCATTATTATGCTGAATCAAAATTTACAACACAATTCGAAATTCTTCGATTGTAAACAGAAATATTGAATGTATATTATTTCAAATTGGGCTACTCAACTGTTTAATTTCACAAATGTATTCTAATATTCGTCGTAAATTGAGCCTGAATAACTAGAAAAACTTCACGTTAATCTTTTATGATCGGTAAACCGGCATATTTCCGACAAAATTCAAAAATTATATTAGGAAGAGGAAATTTTGTCAGAAACTTACGCTTGCTCAAATATTCGGTTTGACGGTCGAAAACGAGTTTTCTATGATCAGCGGAGGCGATATGTGAATCAACATTGCTTCGATTTTCGAACCGCATACTGCAAAGATGGCAAGCGAAACCGAATCTGTACGAAATTTGCGAAAATTGCATTTTTAGCCAAATTTTAAAAAACCAACAGTACACGGAATATAAGCAATTATTTAAAAATTTTAAAGTTTCTTTAATTGAAAACATTAAAATACTACAAAAAACGCCCTCGAATCATTGTTCCATTTTCTGTCTATTCCACTTTTCTGAAAGGATCGAGATCAGATCGAAAATCTAGGTAGGGGTAAAATCGTTGTAATTGCAAGGGCAGTACTTGAAATATACCGTGACCTTTTTTTTGCTCCCAACTTTTCTGCTGAGGGGCGTGGTGAAGTACTCTCATCACAAGACAATTCTCACTTACAACTTGAAAAAAAATGACTAATGCCCCTACTTTACGCTTTTTACGGTCAAACACCATTTAATATTTCAACCCCCTTTTTCTAGCTCCCTATCATGCAACTTGAATGCACTAATTATACGCAGAGAATAGTCACACTTTGAACATTGTGCTGTCAACTGATTCCTGCACATTTCGAGAATCGGGCGCAACATACTTTTGGAAACATTATTTGAACCAGCATCTTCAGTAGTATGGGCTTATTCCATCACTGATAAGGGTTGGAACAGTGATTCCAATTGAAAGTGCTGATGCTGAATGTGGCTTTAGTATTATTAATCCCATTAGATTATGAACCACGAGTTTGAAACCAGATACAACTCCTGATCCACGTCAACGGACCTCGCATGTCTCAACTCATATCAGGAAAGTAAGCCACAGCCTGGGTGGAGAAATATAACCATATGCGCACAGAAGACCCAACGCAGAAGTGGGAAAAAGGAAAGGAGAGCATGAAGAGGAAGGATTTTAAGAACGTAATATTTTTCTTCCCAAGGGGCGATTTTTTGATAAATCACATATACATAAGTCATTATTTGATCTCCCAATGCATATTATGATTTCCCACAAGTAGTATATATTAATGTGCTGATATCCTTTCCTAAAAATCGCTATATGGCACAGAAGTTGCATACTTTCCCATCATCATTTGCTCAGTAAATGTGTTTAAAAGACCAGTGAGTAATTCCTCTCAAGCACACATTGTGCAATTTTTCTCGAATTACTATAACCTACTGAGGAGAGGATGAGGTCTACCGAAATTTTTTGCAATAGTAAGCTGTTTTTATGGGGTAGTAAATGAATTCCAAATCTAAGACCGGGGTAATACGCCCCATACCCTCCCATGGAATTCTCTGGTCGAGATTCATGCCGAAGGCTGCAGAGTAGCCAAAAAAACACGTGGCTTCAAACTTTGTCTGGAATCGCTTCATACACTCTTCTCCAGGAATCTAAACATTCACATGGATCTGAGATTTGCAAAAAAAGATCGAGAGATACGTTTTTCTAAATTCATATTTTTGTAATCCGACTGAGCAAAGAGTCAAAAATGTGAAAACACAAAAAACAATGGAAAAAACGTGATGTATTTCGGATATATGTATTGGATATCGTCATAGGAGTCTCTAAAGATTAGCTTTAAGCGCCTGAAGATCATTAAAAGTTTATCAGTCGATATTGAAAATTTTTAACGAAAGTTTCTCGATTTCGCTCAAAAATTATGGTCCTCGTTTAGGAATGAGGCCGTCAGGGGAAGTAAAGTGCTAATTTTTTCGGCAATCCACGCCATAAAGACATCGCTTTAACCCTCCTAGATATCTGAACCTTTTTGCATATATGAAAGAGGCACAATTCTTCGCCAGATTCCGCTCAATCTGCCAACAAATGCTCAATAAGGATTGAAGTTGGAAAAATTTAGCGTTAAAACTTTAAACGTTGATCAACAAAGCGAGTTTCTTCCATGAATTTTGTAAATAAACTAAAAACCTCTCCAGGCTCAATCTTAAATTTGAAGAAACCGAGTCGATTCCGCTATGTATAGATTATAATCAGAATATAATCAAAACTTCATACTTTTTCACGGTTTTGGGCACTAATACCTGCAAAAAAAAGAAAAATGATCGTTCAAAAATCCCAAAATCGCTAAATGTCCTTACTTTCGGCTGTTTCCGAGCCAGTGTTCGCGGTTTATTCAAAAAGCGGCCGACGTCGATACCCTTTGCTTCGTAAATTTTACGTACATATTGATTCTCTTTTTGGGCGTGTTTTTTACCGCCGTAATGCGATGAGGCCATTTTACGGTCAAAAGTGGCGTTGCAAAGTTTACAAAATACTGGTAGCATCAATTCCGACGGGACGGTAACTTCGATTTCGCGCGCTTTTTTCAGCGTTGTTTCCGAAACTTTCCAATCTAGAAAATATTTTGAAGAAAAAACAACGACAAAAAGTCTGACGAAATTTTGAAATACACTCAGAACTTTCTGCACGTTTATGGAAAATTCACCAAAATTTTCGTTCAATACAAATCCCAATATTACACGCGAATTTGGAATGTATCTCACGTTCAAAAATTTTCATTCCGATTTTAGCTTAACTTGAATATTTTGATATGTAAAATTTTGATCATTGAAAAGTATTTTTTCGGATTTACCATCATCATCGGGCTTGATGCCGGCGATAATTCGTGCTGAAAATGGAAAAGAACCATATAAATATCCTCTGCAATCAAATTTATAGGTTCCAACATTTGCCTGGATTTTTGTTTATATCTTCCATACATCTCACTTTCGGATTGAGCACAATTTAAATGATGATCAACGCTGAATTTTCAAATCATTATTGTAAGTTTTCATCAGACTTCAACGTAAAATGAACTAAAATCACAGAAAAAAAGTTGTACGAGGAACATGTCTGCTCAACAGGCTCCTGAATGCAACTGGGTACCAGATGAGCTGTGTCCCAACATCATATCAGCCTTAATGTCACAGCTGATTTCATCAAAAAGTGACCAGAAGTATACATAAATGTACAGCTGCAATGCTCAACTTCAAGAGTTTGATGCTAATTCTTTTCTCTAAAGATACATCTATTCTTTTTGTCGAAAATCTGACGCAAGTGATTGCACCAATCAAAATCGAACGAATATCTTACTTTCGATCTGCGCAGGAAAGATCATGACGAATTCTATCCAGTAGAGTATATTCCGCAAGAAAAAATTGCATAGTGTTGCAGATATCAGCTATTCTATAGATTGTGTATCGGTATAATGAATGTATCGGTATCCCGAATGAATCAGTATCCCGTACGTATCAGCATTCCGATTGTTTCAGTATCTTTCAGTAATAGTGCTAGACAATAAAAACATAATTTCTCCGTATACCGAATGTTTCGGTATTTCATACGTATTAGTATCTCGAATGTATCAGTATGACGAACAGTGTTAATTTTAAAAAATTTCCCTGTGGACCAAACGTATCGATACCCTGAATAAGGTCAGGGCAACGCCAAGTTCAACTTTTGCTGTATAACCATACATAAACAGCATAGAAATTCTGTTGGGGGTCAGCCAGGATAGGGGGTGGAATACAATTTTTTTTAAAATTCTTGATGATGAAAAGAAAAGTCTCAGAAAGTCTTTTAACATACAAGCAGCATATTCTTCAAGCCATATTAGTCAGATATGTGAAATTATTCGTTTAGACAGCACATTCTAAAGTTTTCATGTTACTTTTTTGAATCAAGTATGATTTGTTTAGAAAAATTGTCAAACTACAGCATCGTTTCCATTTTTATGACGACTTTCTCTTCTCTCTTGCTCATTTTCCTTCGTCATCTTCTCAATCATTGCTGGAAACGTCAAATCTGCTGGGGGTCAGCAAGAATCTGCTGGGGGTCAATAAAAATCAGCTGGGGGTCGAAACCCCCAAAACCCCCCCCCCCCAAAACTATTAAATTGACTCCTACATTTCCAACTTACCATCTCTCATCAAACAATTAACTTCGTCGTCGATCGATTCAGTTTGCTCTGCGTACTTGTCGTCCGTGATTTGAATATCCTCGTCTTTAAAATTACAATATTTAATTCAATTTGAATTTTATAAATACTAATAAATTTCAATTTATTTAATATTAATTTGAAAATAATTCAATTTTCATCAGGAAGAAATTGAAACAAAAAGATAACTGCAAAGAACAAAGTACATACCAAAATCATCTTTCGAGTCGCTTAATTGTTCGATGCCGTAGTACGGGGAGAAAACGTCGTCTTTTGCCGTTTCTGGAATGGGCAATAATTGTTGATCTGAAAGTGAAAGTAACATATTTGAGCACGTTATATAATCAATTATCATTTTTAGTGATGTCCAGGATGGAAAAAATACAATAAAGAAAGTAGAAACGAATCAATTTTTCAATCTTCAATTTCGAGTCTTTGAAATGTTATTTGCTTGGATGGATATATTCAATATAGCAGAAAATATCCACAACACTTTTAGATTCTCAAGCTATACAGACTTCAGCCAACCCAAGGATGTTCAGGTTAATCAGAAACGAAACCATGAAAACCGTAATTCTTCCAAACACGAAGTTGACACATTTTTGGTCTTTTACGGACATTATTTGAACTCTTTGGTTTCTTGTGAATAAATTTCAAACTTTCGACTAAGGAATATCATTTTTCACGGCTGAGAATGGATGTTTCCAGTCTTGTTTGATGTCTTCATTACAGTGCTAAAGTTCAACATTGTCAAAGAGAGTTTTTTTATAACATACAATAAAATCTTCAACCTAGTCTCAAACGTGTGATAAAGCCTTCTTTAATTTCTTTGAAGGGAAGAAACAAGCCATGTTGAGGAAGAATGATAAAATTCAGAGACTTTTCATGGTCAGTAGCATAGTGCAAAAAAATAAAGAATAACACAAACACGTGGTGACATGAAAATCCTCTTCAGAGTATGTCGAAAATAATTGTTCAAGTATAATGTATAAATTCCTATTCTCTGTTCTACAACTTAACTTCTTATTAAAAATCTTAAAATTAAATAACGAATAAAGAATTTTTGAGGTGAAATGGCATTTCCGCATATTCCTTTCATATGTAAATATTATAGGGAGTTCAAAAATGAATTAAACCTTCAGAAATCAGCAAAAATTGAATTTCTAAAGAGAACGCTTGAGAGGAGCACAACGACTTTCGTGCGGTCACAGTTTTAACAGAGAAAGGAGGAATCAGGAAACCAGCCAGAAAATACCATTTTTTTAAATGTACGTTTGATTATAGTCGATTTTAATGCTTCTAGCATAAAAATTATCTGTTCATCTCTTAGGGCGACAATTTTCTACCAAATGGCCAACAAAAGTTGACTTTCATTATTTATTGATTACTTTAAGACGATAATTTTCTTTCAAACTCTGATTCATACACAAATGTAATACCGCAATTTCAAATTTTTGAAATCCAAGAAGAAGTTCTATTTTTATTTTAATCCTCGATAAAATTATCACAATCGATCTTACGCATTTTTTCACTTTCAGCCAAATAATTGGCTTTTATTTTCTCGTCCGTGCCCCATCGATCATCGTAACAGAATTCGGGTTCTTGCCAAGAAGCGAAGTCCACATACCCGGGTCCTAATTCGTCGGCTGATCGCCTGTAATCCAACAAATTTGTTTCTGCCATGTGCTGCGTTGATTCTCCGCGCTTATCGAAGTTTTCTGATAACTTCTGTACGTCTACAAAAAGGAAATGCAAAGTTGAGGTTCGCAAGAAATCACTTGCGGAATCTGATAAGAGTTTTGTAAAGCTTAAAAACAAAAATAAGAAAGAAAATCAATAACGTATGCGTATAAAGAAGGTAGAATAGAATCAGAATTTGAGATATATGAGGATTATATGCAACAAAGATATAGATTATACTTGTTTGTTACATTATTTTTTCATGATGATAACTATTATCTTTCCAAAAGAAGACTAATTTTAACACTGAATATCCATGATCGCCATTTGATCCGAATTTAGGAACTCACTAGCTGCTCCAAATTCGCTGCATGCAGGATTATTCAGCTGATAAGATTGCATTGGATAGCGTTCCGATTCCCAAAAAGATGTAGTAGCATTATATTGATTTTTGGCGTTGGGATATTGTTGAGTATAACCCAACTTTTGACCGGCGTCGAAAGGCCGTTTGCGCGGATTGGGCTGCCAAGATCCGCGATAGGAAGGTCCAGGAGACGCCATCGATAAGCCGTCGGATGGGTACTGCTCTGTGAAACATTGGGAAACTTGTTTACGCGAAAAATTTAAATGCCATATGTATATGGAATCGAAGGGTAGTGCCATAACAATAGTGCCATAACAAATTGTCCAGGGGTTAGGAAGGATGGGCGTGCAAAAAAACAAAAAAAAAGTTCTGAAAGCTTGTTTTTCATACAAAATATGCTCAAAAATAATCCAAAAAGTTGTATTGAAAAAAATTTCAAGGGGGGGGGGGTGTTTGACGATTTTTTTGGGCCAGGGGGAGTGGCCAGGGTCTCAGGTATGGTGGTTTACCCCCCTACCCACCTATGTGCATGTATGCTTAATATTCCATCAAAGAAAGAAAACATTAAAAACGTCCAAATTGGATGAATAAAAAGAAAAGATGTTGTTCGAATCACTGGCACAATTTCATCAGTCCGTTCATAATGATTGTGCACTTATCGGGCTTTTTAGGTGGAAAAATCGAAATTTTCTCCTTCGATGACTGCCCTAAAAATCTGGGTAATTCCTTACCCCTCATTTTTGCTGTCTGCTTTTCGGACTGCACAACCCCATAAAAATGGTGAAACGTTATATTATAGCACACGATATAACACAACAATACAATGTATGTAACAGAACAGTATGGATGAGCGACATTCCGGCAGTAATCCTACTACTGAGCTTTGAGTTTGTGGGTCAAGAGCACTATCCACTGGGCCATTTTCATATGGCTAGATTTTCTGTATATGCTGGTGGGTAGGGTGGTGACTTCCCAGCCTATAGCGCATGTGAGGAAACTTCTGTTCCATATATTACCAATTTCTATGCTTTTGATGCCTACATCACTAGAGCCTGCTGCTTCCACTTATATTACCTCTCTGATTTTCCTCTTGAAGTTGCTGCTTTCCTGAGCCAATATCTTGGTGTTCTCAACACTGGAGCACATACATACTTCAGACAATATTCAGCTACCTTCTTCTTCCTTGTGATTTTTCAGGGCATTTTTATGTTCGGAATTCGGATGTTCTTGTTTCAATGTTCATCCTGTTTCACCAATGTGGACCTTCTGGCATAGTTCCATTGGTATGCTGTACACTACATCCTGTTTTCCTTCTTTCTCCCTGGTAACACAAGAAAGAAAGAAGCAGGGTAGCTGAACATTGTCTGAAGTGTGGATGTGCTCTAGCCTTTGAGAACACCAAGATATTGGCTCAGGAAAGCAACAACTTCAAGAGAAAAAGATAGTGCTCTTGACTCACAAACTCAAAGCTTACAGTTCAAACCCCACTCCAGTCGAAATTTGGCAAAAAGTTTTAGAAAGCCTGAGGAAGGTAGTAGGATTACTGATGAAATGTCACTTATCCATATTGTATTGTGTTATTTCGTGTGTTACACTTAAGTCTTTCAACTTTTTTATGCAGTTAAACAGGCCAAAAAGCAGGCAGCAAAAATGAGCTATTACAATCAGTCGCAACAAACATTCAGACAATTGTTAATCTCTTACACCCCCAGATCTCAGAACTCGATCATGTGTACATGTCATATATACATACAACAAATGCTCACAAAAGAAAACTTACGAGTTAAGGAAGACATTTCCTGACGAAAATTCGCCAATTGAGAAGTGAAATCGCTGTCGACTGTCACTATGTTCATTGTTCTTATAATAAACGTTCTGATAATTCGAGGTCGGGGTACGAAACATGTTTTAATTCGTCGTAGAATATTATTGGTCTTTGCTTTTGAAAAAAATCGCAAAATACAATGCCAAATAACATACATAGAAAAAAGTGGATGCAAAATCTAATAAAAGAATCAAATTTATTATAATGGAAGGTCTTCGCATGCTGATTTGCGTTTCGAATTGACATGATCAATCATCAGTAGTTGCAGAAGAATATGCACAAAAAATGAATTTTCTGATGTTTTAGAGGCCTTGAAATCAAATTTTTTTGGTGCTGGGTGCCGAACAAGTTACTTTAGCTAACCTTTTGATTTTTCCTTCAAACTCAGCAAATTCAGTGTTGAAAGTTAGGAACTGACGCGATGTGAATGAAATAAAAGGGAAGTAACTTTTAATAATTTTTCTGATGAAAATGAGCGAATTTATCAATTTTAGAGTCTGAAACAAATGCAACCAAATTTGTTCTCTAGGTTAAACATTGCAACCTAGCCTGTGCAAAAAGAAATCCTGCATATGCAGTATATGATTCTTCCCAGTGTTTTTCTGTCCAAAAATTTTCTACTCCATCTGAGGAAAACCCCAAAAATTTTTTCTTCATGAGTGAAAATCATTTTTTTTTAATTTTCTTTGCCTAAAAATCGTTAAGAATCATTTCTAATCTGTTTTTTGAACGTTTCTCATTAACTTGCAATCTTTTTCCACCAAAAAACCGACATTTTTTGCAGAAACTTTCGAGCTGACCTGCTTATAAATGAATATTCAAGTGAGTTTACAAGAGCCAAGCAAGAGAATAATTCATTTGTTCTGTTCGCAAATCAATCTATTGTACATATGACTTCATTATTTGATAACTTTTATGGCCAAGTAAATTCAGATTGTCAATGGATTCGATTCGAATTTCGAAATGATCGTTTTTTTGTCGTAATGCAGAGTCTTTTTGTGCATTGTCGAGCAGCATTTTTTGATTATCACAGTGATCAGTTAACTGTTCGGCATCTGAACTAATTGCAGATTTCTGTAAAGCACAAGTCTCTACATCAACAACTGTTTCGGCAAATTCATTGTCATCATGAATTTTGGGTTCGCCTTGAGCAGATGTTCCAACTTCCATTTGATTGTCATAATTGTCAGAATGTACATTCTCAGCATTTGTCTTTTTTTGATTAATGCAGAAAAAGTCTGTTAATTTTCGTGAAGTTTCCGTACTTAGTGACGTAGAACCAGGGTTTTATTTTTCATATTTTCTGCACAGGTTTAATAGGCTCCTAGGACTAAACTTTTATAGGCCAATCCAAATTTCAACCAGCCAAATCTAAAATGTTTGTAAACAGATGTGGTAGTAAAAAAACAGTTTTTGCAACAATTTTTTTAAAAAAAAAACACTTCAAAATCACAGTAGAAGATGTATAACAGATCAAGCATTTGGAGTACCATTTCGATCAAACACAGAATAGTAAGGCTCACACACTAGATCAGTCGTTATTCAATATGTATTACAATTTCAGCTAAAATTCAATCTTATAGTGACGTTCTACATTTCCTTATTCTATTCTTCGTCTAATTGAACGAAATTCTCAGATAACAACATATGTAATTTTACTGCTGTACTTATAGCAATCAGCTCTTACAAGAGATAAAACATTGTACATTAGCATGAATCAATATTGCAACAACTGCCGTTTTAGCTGTTGAAAATGCTCAGAAACAATTTAATTAAGTGTTTCTGAGGGTTTTAAAGCATTCTGATAATCATTCTGATCATATATCTTGAAAATAGGATTTAAATTTTGTGTTCATAAATCGTAATTTCTAGAAATTTATCATTCGAAAAATTCTAAAACCATTAATTCATTCGTAAATTTTCATAAATTTGGCCGAAAAGCTATGAGTCACAAGCGTAGAAATTTTCCGAAAATATTTCCACGAAGCTTTCGAATTCAATGGACGTTAAGAAAAGAACAAACGCTTCAAAAAGTTTAGAAATTTGACCTGTTGATCTTTCTCAAAAATCTATGAAGGAAAAAATGCGGATCTTCATTATATATAAAGATATAATATTCAAGATTGCCAATTAAACATGAAATAATACGTTTAAGATGATGAAACTATTAAAGATTAAATGGTGAGTGAAGGTAGACATGCTAAAAGCCGCGCCTGAGCTTGATAATAAATAATAATGATTATGAAAGTTATAACCGGCGCGAAGCAGGTTTTTTTTGCACAAGCCAAGGTTGCAGTGTGCAGCTTGGGGAAAAATTTAGGTTGCACAGATAAATTTTTGGTTGCTCACTCTAAAATCGATAAATTTGCTTGAATTAGCGGAAAAACCGTTCCAAATTAGTTTTCTCGTATTTCATTCGATCGGCGTCGGTTGTAGGCATTTAAAACCCGATTGTCTGAGTTTTGTGAGAAAATTAAAAGACTAATATGACTAGACTAAAGTAATAAGTTCAGCGCGTAGCGCTGAAAATTTATTCTGAATTGCAATATCCTAGAACACTGGAAAATGAATCTTTCCACCTTTTATTACCATACCTGTAAGAGGTCCGATCAGTTGGGGGGGGGGGGTGGTTAATCCGAAATTTTGCGGGAGGGGGTCGAAAAAAATTGAAATTTTTCCCAAAAAAGGCCAAAAGCATACTTACACTTTTTTGCCAATTTTTTTTAATTTTTTCCAAACTGAGGGGGGTTGGGTATATGGTTTGCAACATACATGTAACGGAGCTCCGAGGTCTGGGGGGGGGGGGGTTGGAGCACTTTTTTGGGGCCGGGGGTCAGTAATCCCAAAATTTTGGGGGGAGGGGTCCCTGAAGGGAAAAAAATTCGATTTTTTCCATGAAAAATGTCCGAAAACGGTTTAAAAAGTAGTAATTTTTGTCTAAAAAATGATAAAATATGTACTTATGGCGCGAAGCGCCGAGAAAATTGACGTTTTTTGACCATTTTTTGTTCAAAAATTGACATTTTTCATAGAAAAAATGACATTTTTCAGTATTTTTTCCGACTAATACTATGGGGGTCCCTAGGGCTACCATATGGCTAGCCATAGGATTGGAAAATCCTGGGGGGGGGGCGGTCGCCCAATGGCTAGCCATATGGTCGACGATTTCTGGGGGGGGGGGGTTCCCATAGCACTTCCCCCCCCCCAATTGCATGGATGGTTTGCAAGGTTGGGACCCCCATCCCCAATTACAGGTAAGGTAAAGCGGGGTGACTTTGATTAGGGGCGACTTTGATCAGAGCATGGCATATGATAACTATTTGAGATCAGCGGGTCATTTTTGCTGTGTAGACAACCTCATAGCAGGGTTTGGCTACACAGCAAAAATGACCTGCTGATCTCAAATAGTTACCAGATGCCATGCTCTGATCAAACTCGTCCCTGATCAAAGTCGCCCAACTTTACCTTATGTTTGTTACCCATACAGAAGGTTTGATCTCTCAGTGAATTTAATGAATTTTCAGTCGGACAAGCTAAAACTAAAAAACTAGGCATGCGACTAGGAAGATCTTTCAACCGGCAAGAATTACTACCACTGCCTTACATTCAAAATGTTTCTATCAAAGGAGAAGTCAAAATCTTCATGAAGATCGCAAGAATATTTTGGGAAAATGGCCGAGAAAAATGTTAGTTTTCATCAAATTCGTCGAAAAACAATAGATGATCAAACATCTATCCATAATATGTTGATAATTAGAACCTATAAGCACTAACTACAATGACATTTTCTGACCGCACTAGAATAATATAGAAAATTATAAATGAATTGAAACCCGGATAATTTTCCCTTTTTTACAGTTTAAAACGCATGAAAATGCATCTCCGAACAGAAAGGCCTATAACCGAACCAAAGGAAAGTCAGGGCCCAAGTTGCACTACACAACTTGGCAGAAAAAATGGGTTGCACAGCCCGAAATTTGGTTGCTGTCTGCAAAAAAGCCTGGCGCGAAGCGCCGAAAAAATTTTTAGATTTGGATCTCCTAAAATGGACCATAATGTATCTTCTCAAATTGAAAACATCAAATTTTTCTTCCACATTTGTGGAAAAACCTCAAAAAACTTTTTCCACATTCCAGATTTTTTCCAAATTATAGTGCAAACTGCAAATGTGGAAAGACAGTTAAAAACAGTGGTTGAAATCACCGTTTTTTTTGAGGAAAAAATTTCGAAATGAGGAAAAAATTTTCGGTATGGTTCTCATTGTAAAAAAAATTTTGGGGAATTCAAAACCGAAAAGATGCGTTTTGGTGGGAACCTCTGCTCATAAATAACTGTTGGAGAGATTCATTTTGCGGTGTTTTAGAATATATAAACCCGAAAATTTTTCCGGCGCTCCGCGCCGGACCGAGAAATAAATAAAATTAGATGATTCTAATCGGAACCACAGAAATTTTAATAGCGGATTTAGTCCAGAGAACTCTATCGTTAACATGCTCCACTTGTTCCTGTAGAACACCAATATATTCTTCATGAGCTCATATTAACTAACAGAACCAGAATTTTCTCAATTCTTTTCCTCATTTTTGCTGGTTTCTGACTCCAAATACAACGAAATGCTTGGATATGCTCCTAAAATGCATAAAAAATCATCCGTAGCCACATTATAAGCATTTTTAAAAATGAGGAAAATTTTGGGAAAATGAGGAAAAAATTTTGGGTCCGGTTCTCATGTGGAAAAAATCTTCGAGGAAAAAACGGTGTTTCTGACTCCAAATACAACAAATGCTTGGGTACATACCTGTACTTGGGGGGGGGGGTTGGGAACACCTTTTTTCCTCGAAGATTTTTTCGACATGAGAACCGGACCCAAAATTTTTTTCCTCATTTTCCAAAAAATTTTCCTCATTTTTAAAAGCGTTTATAATGTGGCTAAGGATGCTTTTTTATGCATTTTACGAGCATACCCAAGCATTTTGTTGTATATGTAGTCAGAAACCTGAAAAAATGAGGAAAAAAATTGCGAAAATTCTGGTTATATTAGTCAAAAAGAGCTCATGAAGAATATATTGGTGTTCTATAGGAGCGGATAAAGCAAGTTAACGATAAAGTTCTCATGAATTTATCCGCTATCAACATTTCTGTGATTCCGATTAGAATCATCTAATTTTATTTAGTTCTTGGTCCGGCGCAAAGCGATGAAAAAATTTTTGAATTTTCACTTTCTAAAACGCTGGAAAATGAACTTTCATAACGTTGGGAAATAAATTAAAATCAGAGGGATGAAGTGTAATTTGCTCCCCATTTCGGCACGCAGCGCCGGAAAAATTTTCGGGTTTTTATATTCTAAAACGCTGAAAAATAAATCTCTCCAACAGATAATTCGTGAAGAAAAGTTTTAAAATCGCAGTCTAGAATGATGTCTTCAATTTCCACTTACGATAAACGCAAAAGTTCAGATTGCAAACGTTTAAAAAATTACAATCATCGAAAGAAAAAATTGAGAGAATTGATGAAAAATCTCTCTTTTCGGCGACATAATTGACTGTAAACGATTAGAAAATGAAACGAGCTAGCTTGATTGATAGAAACTGTTGAGCATTAATTAGAAAGTCGAAGTAGATATGCTAACGGCCGCGCCTGATAGAATACAGTTATAATTATACCAAATTTTGAGATTTTGACCTTTTAAAGTCCACCAAAACGCATCTTTTCGGTTTAGAGTTCCCTAAAATTTTTTCCACAATGAGAACCATACCCAAAATTTTTTTCCTCATTTCGAAATTTTTTTCCTCAAAAAGACCCCATTTGAGGAGAAAAAAACTGTTTTTTTTTCCTCGAAGATTTTTTCCACATGAGAACCGGACCCAAAATTTTTTTCCTCATTTTCCGAAAATTTTCCACATTTTTAAAAAACGCTTATCATGTGGCTACGGATGCTTTTTTATGCATTTTAGGAGCCTATTCAAGCATTTTGTTGTATTTGTAGTCAGAAACCTGCAAAAATCAGGAAAAAAATTGAGAAAATTCTGGTTATGTTAGTCAAAATGAGCTCATGAAGAATATATTGATGTTTTATAGGAGCGGATAAAGCAAGATAACGACAGAGTCCTCATGAATTTATCTGCTATCAACATTTCTGTGATTCCGATTAGAATCATCTAATTTTATTTAGTTCTTGGTCCGGCGCAGAGCGCCGGGAAAATTTTTTGATTTTCACTTTCTAAAACGCTGGAAAATGAACCTTCATAACGTTGAGAAATAAATTAAAATCAGACTGATGAAATGTAATTTGCTTCACATTCCGGCGCGAAGCGCCGGGAAAATTTTCGGGTTTTTGTATTCTAAAACGCTGAAAAATAAATCTCTCCAATAGATAATTCGTGAACAAATATTTTAGAATCGCGGTCTAGAGTAATGTCTTCAATGTCCATCTTCAATAAACGCAAAAGTTCAGGTTGCAAACGTTTAAAAAATTCCAATCATCGAGACAAACAATTGAGAGACTTGATGAAAAATCTATTTTCGACGACATTATTGACTGTAAACGATTAGAAAATGAAACGAGCTAACTTGATTGATAGAAACTGTTGTTCCCCAAAATTTTTCCCACAATGAGAACCATACCCAAAATTTTTTCCCTCATTTCGGAATATTTTTCCTTAAAAGACACCATTTGAGGGAAAAAACGGTGGGGGGGACCCCCCCCAACTTGGCAACCCTGTACCAAAAATCATTTCCCCCCCCCCCGTCCAGTTTGGAAAAAATTAAAAAATTTGCAAAAAAGTGTATGTTTTTTAGCCTTTTTTGGGAAAAAATTTCGACTTTTTTCTACCCCGCCCCCCAAAATTTCGGATTTACCCCCCCCCCCCCAACTGGTCGGAGGTCTTACAGGTATGCTTGGGTATGCTCCTAAAATGCATAAAAAGCATCCGTAGCCACATTATAAACGTTCTTAAAAATGAGGAAAATTTTCGGAAAATGAGGAAAAAATTTTGGGTCCGGTCATACCTGTAAGACCTCCGACCAGTTGGGGGGGGGGGGGGGTAAATCTGGAATTTTGGGGGGGGGGGTAGGAAAAAGTCGAAATTTTTCTCAAAAAAGGCCAAAAAACATACACTTTTTGGCAAATTTTTTCAATTTTTTCCCAACTGGGGGGCACTGTTTTTTTTCCCCAAATCGTGCTTTTAGGGGAAAAAAATTCGGGAAAGGGAAAAAAATTTTGGGCTCTTTCCCCATTTGGGGCAGAAAATTTTGGGGATCGATACAGAAAAGATGCATTTAGGTGCATTTTAGAAGGTCATAATCTCAAAATTTTCCGGCGCTTCGCGCCGATTATAACTTTAATAATTATTATTATGCATTACTTAGCTCAGGCGCGGCTTTTAGCAAGTCTACCTTCATTTATCATATAATCTATAATAGTTTTCATCATCTTGAACGTATTATCTCATGTTTTCATTGGTAATCTTCAATATTTTTTCATGATATTTAATAAAGATTCGCATTTTTTCCTTTGGAGAAAGATCCCACCACCCAACCCCTCCCCTCCCCCAAGTACAGGTATGGGTCCGGTTCTCATGTGGAAAAAATCTTCGTGGAAAAAAAGCGGTGGTTGAAGTTGAAAAATTGAAGACGGAGACCACAATTTAGAATACAGTAATTTTGTTCAAAAAATGACAGCGGTAATAACTTCTTCAATAAACCAGAATTAGTCACATAAGATTTTCGACATTGTTCACTAGTTTGTTGATGACGTCGATCTTGCAGCGTCCTTAGCATCAGCACTGATAAAAACAATGACAAAGTACAATATCAAAAAAGCTCTGACAAAAATTTTTCAACGAATTGTCTAAATTTGTCCGGAAATTTCAAATGGAACGCATGTTTTCCGTTGGGAACAACTTCAACCCTGAAAAAATAGTTAATGATTTCGTATTATCTCTAACACAATTGATTACCTACTTTGTAACACAAGCAGTTAGTTTTTTGTGCTCACTTGATTTCTATTTGGAAATTGAGTGTGCGAACATAATTCGGTTTATTTCATCTCGGATATTGTGATGCAACCTAATGAGACCATGGAACCTCAAAACCGTTTCTCAATTTACGACGAAAAAATAAAGTAGCTCTCTCTGAATATCCGAAAACATTACAGCAATTCAAAATCTGCCGGGTGTCAGCCTATAACCGCCAAAAAATGTGCAAGTTGAAAACTTGCGAATTATTCAGAAACATTTTGAAGAAAATAGCTCTCCTGCTTCTGATATTTCTTCTATTTTAAAATCGACTCACTTGACTAAACTTTTAATTTCTTGTTTCATAATATCGCTTTGAATTTTTTCGCAAAAATAATCCAATTGCAATTCGATCAGTAAAGTCGGACACCGAATTTTCGGCAGATAACTTTTTACGCAATCCCCGCCTTTCTTACTGTAGATTATTTGATAGTAGTCTTTCGCGGCTGTGAATAATTCTTTCAGGTATCGTTCGTCGTAGAGTAGCTTTTTCGATTCTAACATTCTGGTGCTCCAGTTATTCAAATCGCAAAGAACTTGAAAAACGTACGAAATGGAAGCTTGTAAAAAGGATTCTATGTACAATATGGTTCCCTTTTGGATGACCTTGTCAAACATTGATACTAGGAATGGAAGGAAACATCAAGATTTCATGATCACAACAAAAGAATTACTGAGTGGAATAAAATATTATCAGGATGGGCTCAAACCTGCAAAAATTGAGCATTACTGTAGTTTCTTCACATCGTCGTGAAATTTAGATATTCGCGAGGATTTTTCGGTGTCTCAGAATGCAATATATAGCATTGTTGGAGATATCATAATTTACGCTCTCACATTCTGCCGAATACACCAATCTTTCGGTTATGATCGGGAAAACACCCCAGACGATGAGGGCTTGAATTTTTTGAGGCTCCAAAGCGGCAGCTACGACGCCGGTATTAGCGCCGCCGCACCAGCCTCCCCAAATAAATTTTTCGTATCCGAGTTCCTGTTTAGAAATTGTGTAAATTACTTCACCGATTTTGCATGAGTGTTCAGTCTACAGATCTGGAGTACGCCAAACTCAAACTTTGAATTATCTTCATGAGAAATGAGGCAGGGGTACTTTAAGAAATATTTTCGAATAGATCTGTCATATAGACGAATAGAAATTCGTTAAAATTTACAATAGTTCTGACCAAGTTCATCGTACATACCTGCATCAGTTGTATGCCATCCTTAGCATCCTGCTCGAAATGATCTAAAGGGTAGTTGGTCCTTATCGGGGGTTTACTGTTACCGTAACCTCGAGGTTCAAAACCAATTACAGTAAACTTCGATCGGTCGAATCCATCGGGTTGCATTTGAGGTAAAAAATCGCTGTCTATGCTCCCTATTTGGGGAAGGAAAATTGGATTTTGATAATTAGGTGAATTTTCATCAATTGCAACAAAATTTCACACGTAATTCTCAAATGTGGGTTGAACGAGTAAAATTCAGAGCAGTTTTGTGCGCAAAACTGCAAAGCATATTCTTCGATTCAATCAAGATCCTGAAACATGGCAAAGTTTCATCTTACCACCAACGCCGACGCACAAGAGGATGGCGTGAGGACCATTCCCGACTTTTTCGTAGTAGATATTTGCACCATTGATCATTATTTTGCATCCATTTTTTCCAACATATCTAAGAAGAAAAAAGCGTGAAGCTGCTGTTGGAATCAAATGGAATCATCACGGCATTTGGCGTGCATCCTCAACATTAAGACCGCAATATTAAAAAAGTTTACGTCTACTATTCCCCCCGAAACGTGGGACTTGTTGCAGCACAAGAATATCCGGCAGTTTGAAAAGGGTACTTGATCAGCACATTCGCTGAGATCTACGCGCATCCACGAGCGTCGACGCTCGCTGACGCAGGGACGCAGGTTGACGATCCTTCAAGTACATTAACTAGCGTATCCGCATCAAGTATATAGACGTGCGTTTGGGCTCATCGACTGCGTCTCTTTTGTCGATGCATTGGTTCTCGTACTTTTTCATTTTTTCAAAAGTGTATGAAAGGACTGATGAGTCTAATTCTGACATAACACATATCGTTGTTTTTTGGATTTTGATATTCTATAGTCTATTTTTCTTGAAATGCTCCCAAATAATGAAAGTGGAAAGCAAGTAGTATTTCAGATTTTTGCGATTTTCTGATGAACAAAATATCATGTAGGGCTGGAAATTTTTGAGCATACTGGCCTGACTTTTAGCGATTTTTTGAGTGAAAAATTTTACAGTAAGAACTTAATGTGAAGAATTTGGACGACAGTACTGATTTGTGTCACTTTTGAATCTAGAAGCATGTTATAAAAAACAAACTATAGGACGCTAGGTAATTTGTCTCTTTTCATTATATAGTCTAATTTTTCAATGCATTGGATGATACTTCAAGCAAAATGAAAAAATCATGTCGGAATCCAAAAATTAGGCAAGCAAAACAAGAATTGGACTTCTTCAACCAACAAGAACTTTTGTCATTGTTCTACACTGACGGGTTTTCAATGATTTTCCAAATGCAAAAAGTTTACCTTCAAGAAAGTTTTAATAAAGACCGCAAGAAAATTTTGGGAAAATTATCGAGAAAAATCTTGATTTTCGTCAAATAAGTCAAAAAACAATACAAAATCAATTACATCCATGTGTTGATTGGGATACACAACAAATCGCTTGAAATCCGAGACACAGCGCTGGAACAGGATGCAGCATGGAGATACAGTAATTGAAGTTTGTTTGACCCGCCGAAGACTTCCTTTGATGCATGAATAATTAGAATTCTACATAATCTTTGAAATGACAAAACTTCCCCGCACGTTTGCTTCGAAAAGCTTACGTGATAGCATTTTTTATTCCCCATCAGTGCATCAAATAAATGAATTGAAACTATTGAAATAAGGATCAAATTCAATTATGCAAAATGTCGAAAAGGGATCTGTCTTCACACGCGACTCAGTACAAATGAAACTTTCATGCTTTTGTTAGGAATCTTTTTTTTCAAGGGCTTGTCAAGTGCAACGCAAGTTATTATTGACTCTTATGAAAATTAGATAACGATTACTATTTGTTGATGCGAAATTACGCTCCCTGAGTCCAGTTTAGTTTTCGTAAATATTTTGACCACTTCTTATCAGTAATGACCCATTGTGTTTTGACCACGTGTTTACGGCTAACATTTTTATCTTTCCTTTGGCTTGTGTATAAATAGCCGATCCACTTGTAATGATCAGTTATAGTTCTACGCCCCAAATAAACTATTTATCACTAATAAGTTTTGTTCGACTATAGCAACAGGGTTGCTATAAGATAAGTACTGGATACTTTTGTGTTCCTGCTCGAGGCTAGTATTCACTAGAAAGAACCTGTGTCACAGACCGTGACAAGCTTGTTCCTCCTGAAAAAATGTTGGGGTCACTGTAGATAACATTTTGGCCAGATTCGCACATCTGGCGCGTATCGACGTGTCAAAAATTTCAATTCATTACCGAAATTGAAAAAAGTGCAAAAACGTAGAAACGCGTGCATGTCCGTCAATGCACGTTGCTATTCTCAGACGCGCGTGAGCGGCGTGCGTTTACGCGTGCGGACGCGCGTTGAAGCATACCAACGCACATCGAGGCATATGAACGCGCGTCGACGCGAAAGCCATAGGCGTCAAGTATTGTTCTCATAGGTTGGAGTATAGGTGGGGCTTTATCTCCATTTTTTGAATTGCGTTGTTGATTATTGGAATTGAAAATGAAGACCATAAAAGACCAACATATTCTCTCCATACTTTCGCATTTCTTCAACATCCATGTCGTCCACTTCGTCGTTGCACGCATCCTGCTGATCACGAAAAGCTTGAGATTCGACTTCTAGAACCATTATGTCAAATGCGAATAGAAAAACTGTGTTTTCAAAAGAACATAAATACGACGCTAGCAAAACAGACTATTGATTTTTTCACTGCAGGAAAAACTAATCCAATATACGACGTTCCTAAAAATAACCACTGCATAAAAACTAGTTTACGGAGTCTGATGTTTTTTCAATAGAAATTTTTTGTTGTGTTTCAAAAGCTAATATCAAAAGCCAACAGATATCATGAATTTTTTTTGCCTGGGATGCGCCGTCGAAAAAATTGAACTTCAACAATATACGTCATTTCGCAAGTACTGATCCAAAGTTTTGCATTTCACTTTGTTTAACCCGGAAATGCATCAATTACTGTATTGAATAAACGACGGTACCTGAGGTCTGAATGAAGTGAGAAAATGAATTCGAGCAGGCGCAAAAATTTCCCAAATGAAAAGCAATGTACATAAATATTTCGCAAACTTGCCTTCAATATTGCAGTTTGCGCATTAAAAATATTCAATTTCAAAATTCATAAGTTTTGGGATAATTGCAAAATATGCGATGGTGGAAGTGGAGGTGGTAGAATTGTTGGCGAGAGGCGAGGTGGGGGACACATCCAGTTTGGAGCTTTTGGTGGAGAGAACTAATAGCAAGATCAGTAAGTTTTTTTTAACACTGCGAGTCAGGCAGGACGATTTCTAACACAACTTTATTATCATATATCAAAACGAAGACTAGAAAATATTGGCGGAGAGAACTAATAGCAAGATCAGTAAGTTTTTTTTAACACCTGCGAGTCAGGCAGGACGATTTCTAACGCAACTTTATTATCATATATCAAAACGAAGACTAGAAAATATTGTCTTTATCGACTAAACTATAAAGAACATGATTTATGCAAGCTTTACAAGTTGAACAAACAATAAGGACGAAAAATAGGAACACATTTTTATTATTATTATTGTTGAAGTGAGTTTACTGTATGTTAAAAAATGAATAATTGCACCGGTTCAGGTGAAGTGTGTGGTACACTACATAGTTAACCATGTGGAATCTAGTGTTTTGAGTTTCAGACTGCAGAACCTATAGTCTGTTTTTCTTGAAATGCTACCAAATAATGAAAGTGGAAAGCAAGTACTATTTCAAATTTTTGCGATTTTTTGATTAACAATATATCATGTAGGACTAGAAACTTATGAGTATACTGTCCTAACCTTTAGCAATTTTTCGAGCAAAAAATTTTGCACCAAGAACTTTATGTAAACGATTTTGATGACAGTACTGATTTGTGTCACTTTTCTACTTGGAAGCATTTTATTAAAAATAGACTATAGTAGTAATAGGTAAAATATTTTAAACAGGTAAAATATTGTAGACTTACTTTTTAAAAATATTCATAATTCATAGAAAGTTTGCTAAATTTGTATTGGTGTTGGACGTCGTGCATCGGAGGGTTGACTATAGTCCGTTTTTTATAAAATGTTTCCAAATAGAAAAGTGACACAAATCATTACTGTCGTCAAAAGCGTGAGCTCTTACCGTAAAATTTTCCACTCGAAAAGTTGTCGGTAAAATGGTCAGTATGCTGACAAATTTCCAGTCCTATATGATCTACTGTTTTTCAGAAAATCGTGAAAATCTGAAATACTACTTGCTTTCTACTTTCACTATTTAGAAGCATTTCAAGAAAAACAGACTATAGGCACCATGTAAAACTGAATTATTGGTCGCATCCCACGTGCACTGAAATTTGATTGGTTGTGCCTGCCGCGCTCGTGGTCGTGCCATGAAGCACAAATGTGGCCTTAGTTGCAATTGTACAACTAACTGACTTGTGCTTTACATCAAGAGAGGTGTAAGATACTGCAAATGATTTTCGTGAAATCATCTAAAACGTGTAATGAACATACCGTAATTATTTTCGTCTTTTGTTTCATATTCTGTAATTTGTTCAGACGTGCATTTCATGAGTGTTTTGGGTTTCCCTTCTTTTTTCTTCTTTTGTACATTTTTGCGCAACAACCTCGATTTTCGAACGATAATCCAAAAATTAACCGAATGGGCCCACTTTGGGGACATATGCATGGGCAATCAACCTGGAAGGATTCTGGGATAGATGTTGATGATCACACCTTATAGTTTAACGGTAAAGGTTACTGTAGACAATCGTCTTTATGGGAAGGACACAAGGCAGTGATGTTAGGAAGTTAGAAGTCATGTGCTCACTAGAGTTGGAAGGAGAGTATTGTGTATTGGGTTTTTTGTGCATGGATCAAAGCCCTGGATCAATGTCTTGTATAGTAAGTGTGTGTATTTTTTTGTGTCGGTGACACAGTTCCTATTCTAAAGTAGCAGTTAAGCTTAGCTCAGATTCGGAAATCAAAGGTTTACCAATTTGGGACTACTTTATTAGGTTTTAGTAGTTCTCCCTCTCGTTCAGTTCGGGTAAGCATTGGGTGGTCGAAAGTCCATGCATTAAGGTCGATCCCTGGCTATTTCTCCTGCCAATTCTTATTCTCTTCAGACTCACGGACTGGGACAGACAATGTCCTGAGGGATTCTTAACCCCTCATTTATTTAAAATATACCACAATTATTTCAATAAACGGCGCGCCGTTTATTTTTTTTGGGTAAATTTGGTACGCCGTTTATTAGAGGGTGCCGTCTATTTGAGAACATTGTTTATTGAAATTTTGCGATTCATCAGACCATATTTTAATCCAATCTTATTTTCTATTCTTTCATTGAATCTCAACAAGTAACGTTTCATCATCAAACAAATACCACCAAGGAAAAAAAGAAAAGCAACGAAAAGGAAAGAAGAGAAAACAAAAGTAACGAAAGGAAAACACAAAGGAAAATAAAAACAACTGAAGACATTAAAAGACTCATTTTGAGGCTGATAGCAAGTGGAAGGCTTCCTCCGTTTTTTCTGCTGCAATAGTTTTTACCTTGAAATCCAAACTGTATAACAGAAAATCACAGAAACTTCTCGAAAAATCAATAAAAAACACTGCAAACCACTGCAGTCAAAATGGACATTAAAATGAGCATGTTATTCCTCTAATAAACAGGGCATATAAAGTTCACTTTAAGGATATTTAGAATTCTAATGAACAGGGCGTCGTTTATTAGAGGGCACCATTTGTTGGGGATGTACTTATGGTAGCAGTCATGCCACATCTATGCAAAATTGGTGAAGTGGACGAAGCCATAATTGGACCAAGAAACAGGATGTTTATCATTCTTACAACCAGCGTTGCCTGATGTGTGTTGTATTTTCAGATGGGATGGGCGTTGATGAGTCACGGCAGGATTGGGATCCCAGGGTTCGTTCTTAATGTACGTCTTTCCCACGCCCACGCTTACCCGATTAACTTAATTAATTGTACTTACACCCGACACTAATTACCCCACCAATTAAGGAAAAGATGTTTCCTTAATTGTCTCCCAAGCTTAATAAATGAAAGAAAGGAAGTCCTTTCTTCAATTTTACTTACGCAATAAAAGATCACTTACTTACAAATGCGACGGTCGAGAAAAAGGCAAATAATTTCACTACCACGCACTGGAGAGGAAAACAGAGAATGACGTGCGTGGGGGCAGGCGACGAGTGAATTAAAAAGTGGCCAGCGGGACCTACATTCAGTAATGGAAAATATACAAATAATAATACACTGAGAGAGAGCCAGGGCATGCGTACCGATGTGGGCTACAATAAGACGACTAATGATGGTCCGCATTGCTCACTCCACTTGCTACCTGCGGGCCTCACGCGTGGTTCGACAAAATGACTAAAATCGGCGGAAACACACTACAACACCCCCCTTGTGGTAGATCGCCCTAAGCGATCATCAAGAAATAACCAAAAGATGCAAGGGGAAGGGCACTGCCACTACAGGTCGTCACCGGGGTGGCCGAAGGGATCTTTGGTTTCACACAGTGGGTCCCACGGAGTCGTTGGGGTTGTTTGAGCCGATTTTGAACTGCGTGTAGGGTGAGACCTCCCAACACAAGTTGCAATTAGTGGGGCCCTAAGTTCAGCAATGCCGCAGCTTGCATTGTCACTCCGTCTGCACCGATATACTGGAGTGCACCAGCATACGACACCATGCGGATGGGAGGGTGAGGCCGGCCACTACGACGGTGGCGATAACGAAACGGGTATGCGGCCGGCGGAGACAGAAAGGACAAAATGGTGCAAGCGGGGGCGTGTGGTGGTAGAACATGTCGAGTCGTCTTACTGGGTGGTCTTAGCATTGGCTGCACGTGCGCTGGGGAAACTAGTATAAATTAAAACACACAATAGAGATTAGAAAACAAAACAACCAGTATTAATGAGGTTAATGAAAACAAAAAACAAAAAACAAAAAGAAAAAACGAATATTACTGTACAAAAGCGTTGAATCAATGGCGGCGATGATGGCGAGTATTGGAGGCCGATCGAGATTGTTATTGGTTGTCCCAACGGTTGCAATTGTCTTGGTGATAGCTGTCATTGTGATAACCATGGGGATCACGAGGATCATCATGGCCATCGAAACTAACAGAGTGAGGGTGGGGATTGCAACCGTAGTCGGTGGTATCGCAGCAGCGGGAAGATGAAGTGTAAGTTTGGGAACGTAACAGTGAGAGAGGGTTCACACTGCGGGGCAGCAGTTGCGTAGCTATCAAGGATGGGCGGTCCGAGGGCAACACTGCTGGCGGCAGCAGTCTTGGTGCAGAGAAATCATGCCGGCGCAGCAGGGGTACGGGACAGTTGGTTTGGCTATGATACTGGAGGTAGATTCGTTTGATATTGGTGATTTTGGGCAGTTGTGGGAATGGTGAATATTGCGGGTAGGCCATCCAGCTGTCGATCAAGCCAACAGTGGTGTTATAGGCCTGCTTTAGACACGAGGGATTGTCCAAGCCTCGAGCTTCATACAGAAAGAGGGCCAAATGGGCAGTGTGCACAGCGTCAATGACACCGAGCTCCTCAGCCCACAGGCCGGCGACCCATCGCAAGATTAGTGCGGTGACATCATGCGAAACGGGCGGTTGTTGTTCTTGGTATGTGGGGCGATAGTGCTTGCGAAAGTATTGATACAAGACCAGCAAGGCATTCGTCCCCCGAATGTGAATGGCCATAGTAATGCGAACACCAAGGGGGCTGAGAGAAATTGATCAGGACCATTTTGTGCAACGTACGCGGCATGAAAAATTCAACAGATGGATCGATACGTGGCGGATGGTGGGGCGTCGCCATCATAATACAATGGGGCGAGTCAGTGGTTCGGAAATGGGTGTAATTTGGCAATCAGGTTGCCTCACTAGGCAAACGCGGTTCGAAACTTGGTGCGGAACTGGTTGGTGGAGCAACTCCAAGAACCGGTCTAGTTGTTATAACCAATTGTGGTTAGGTGGGCCTGACACTCTGAACCGACGTCGGGGCCGTAGGCCGCAGCGACGTGGTGTGAGTTACAGTAGTTGTCATAGCTGACGTCGGGGCCGTAGGCGGCTATGACATCCCTGTAGGCGGAAGCGAAGTTGAGGATGACATGGTGGGTTCCACGTCCATTGGGGATGGCGGCGGTAATGGGGCCTTGAACACCGCTTTCGGTGTTTCAAAGCTTCCATACATCTTTGGATTTGGGCATCGCGATGCAAAGGGCTGATGTAATCAGTCAATTTTGGTGGCGATCGGCGGAAACCACGCCAGTAGGCTTCTTCCTAAAAACCTGTCGAGTGCACCTGGCGCATTCGCTCACTTTGAGTGCGGTGCATCTTCGCGGCCTTCGTGTTGGCCGCAATCACGGCTGGTAGCCTGAGGCTGCTGGGTTTCTTTACGGTGGCGATCATCATGAGAGTGTGACTCGTGGCATGAATGGTGGCTATCCGAGTGGCAGGCAGGCAGCGTTTGTTTAGCCGACGCTATAGTTTTGGTGGACGTGACCTTTGGTTGCAGCGTCAAAGTTGTCTGTGAAGATTGATGAGCCTCTTCACGAGCTTTCTGTTTATCACATTGTTCGCGGCGATTGGTTGTTCGTTCGCTGGGTGTTTTTGCCGCGCTCAGTACGTGGAGTACTGGGTGGCAGTGTTCGCCTGGTGCGGGGTTCGTCCATCATATGCGTTTTGTGAGATTTTCGATATTCGACCTCTTCCTGAAGATGCTGTTTGCGCTTCAGGGAGTGTTTGTAACGTCTGGGTCTTCGAATGGGCTGGCCATGGCAATCTAGTGCTGGCGTGGATGCGCTGGGGGCCTGTGGGGTTTGAACATCCACAGGTGCTGTTGGCGGCAATAGAGGCGCAGGCGGTGGTGGCTGAGAGATGGATGGCGGTGGCAGTGCAGTGGGTGGCTGTACGGCGACTTGAGCAATGACCGGAGTTGGCTGCATAATTTGAGGAACCGGGGCAGCTGGTGTCGGTTGCGGCAGCAAAATACGTTGTATCTCTTCCTTGAGCGCATCGGGATAGTTCATCCAGTGGTGTTCAGGGAACAACATACCGGGTGGCGGCGACAGAAAATGATATGCAGTGAGGGCTGCTGCCAGTGCTTGCCATTGTTGATCTGAAATTATATGTTGTGAAAAACGGACAGGTGCACTATACCTGGCGACGGCAACAGTGGTGATAATCGGAGGTCCTGGCAGAATTGCCATGGTGACTAAATAGATTCGGGAGTCCACAGCAGGGGCCGTCGGAGGCAACGTTGCTGCGGGTGGGACAGGTACTACATCCATTGACGTGGACTGATCGACAGTACTTTCTTCGGGGATGTCCATTAACGTTTGGTCAGTGGTGGTGTTCATTTCGGCATCATCACAGTGGGTTGGATGGGAGTTGATTTGTCCATCGGTGCTGGGGTGATGTTTGAAATTTCGTCGAGAGTCAGTTTCAAGAAGTCGGTGATTTGCGTGGCTGTCGCTGTAATATCCGATGGAGCAGCGCGCATAGGAAGGGCTGACACGTCCATTGACGGCGGCAGCTTTGCTATGTTCAAATCAAAAATCGGGGTATCCAAAAGTTCTTCATCGGCAGGTTCCACGTCGACACTTAGAGTAGGGTGGTCGAGCAGTTTCTCGATGGTGAGCGTGTGCACCGAAGCCGTAGTCGGCATGGGGTAAGCATACACCGGCGCAGGGAAAGAAAATCGATTTTGGAAGTCGATGATGTTAATGAAGGTCGAGTAAAAATGGAAATGGCTATGGGGATTAGCCATGTAGTCGGAGTTATAGAATTCGATCTGTTCAACGGACGTTTCCATGGGGAATTCCTTGTCGAAAATTATTGGGCATAAAGTGAACTGGTCAAAGACGTATGTTCCGGGGTCACTTGCGAAAGACGGCTCTCGCTCGGGATTGCGATTCATCGGATTGGTGAGGCGCGATCGGGGGTTGCTGTCGGCGCAGTACCACATATAATTGTAGAAAGAGGTGCACATTGCCGAATCCATAGTTTGAGCGTGGCGAAGCAACAAATCGTTAACGTAGGAATATTTGGCGGCAGAACACTGTGAAGCCAAAAGCACGGCCAACGGCATAAAAGATGTTAGCTGTGGGAACCAGTCGCCGTCCACCTGTAAAAAACTAAAAATGGTGGAGGGGTGATAAGGGTAGTGAGTACCCTGGTAAGTTCACTCACGGAGTGGTTGGTCAGTGGAGATGCGTTCGATCCACATGTCGTCAACTTCATGCGGAATCGGTGGCAGCGCGGTGTCCGTTTTGAATGGAAGGCAATCACGAATAGCCAATTTTTACATGGGCGAAATCGGAAAGTTGAGTAATTCGATGAGCCGGTCCGTGAGATTACTCTTTATGGCCCACATGAGGGCTGCTCGAAGGCGTTTCGGATCATTGAATATCGATCGAGGTTGGAGGGCTGGGTCTTCGTCATCGGAGACGCCCGGTGATTTGCTCCTCTCGTCTTTCTGTTTCTTCTTCTTTTTCTTGGGCATTTTTGGAGTGGTGAGCAGCTTCGGATGGGTTGTACCCGTCAACACTTTTGGAAAACCGTTGGGCACCATTCCTAAAAAAAGACTGAAAGTGGTCGGACGATGTGCAATCGTACATGAAAAATTTGTAAGCAGAAAGAACCTCGTCTTGCATAATTGCAGGGAGGGCGATTTGTGAAATGGTAGGATAAATTCGAATAGTGGAGTCAGGGGGTAGAACATCCGACAACATGAGGTTGTGAAAAGGGGCGATGATTGTCTTGGCATGATGGTCAATTTTGGCAGCGTCCAACAATTCATGGGGAAACAACGCAGGGGTGTTGTTTACCTCGGGGATGAAGCCGTAACGGCCAAAGGCCAAGAACAGTAGGAGCGGGTAGTAGGCATGGAGGGCCGCATACGTGAGAGTGTCCGATTGCAGGAACAATGTCGATGGATTGTTGGAGAATCGCAAAGTGGCTGGAAATCTTAGCCTAAGTTTGGAAACATCGAGCGCCCACATGGCGGAAACAGTAGCCTTCAGGGTGCGCTTTTCAGGGAAAACCCCTTTTCTTCGAGTCAGCTCATACAGGGGCGGGGAGATGTCGATGTTGCGGATTATGCTGTACGCATCGAAATGGATTGCTTTGACGATGGGGTCTTTATTCTTCTTTTGGCGGTCGGTTCTGAATGGGGTACCTAACAGAGCGTATATTCCCGCCCAGTCGTCGGCTTCATCGAAGGAAACAACGATGGTGTGTTCCCCATTGACTAGGGAGAATAGCGCGGTTCAGTCTTCCGGGGTGGCGGTGAAAGTTTTGAAAACAAACATCGTGCCTTTGGGAAACGGGAGTTGAACATATTGCGGATAGCTGGATGCTATGGAATGGGCTGGCATAGGCACAGTAAACTGGAAATTCTGCATGTCCGCGGTCATGATCGATTGAGTGTCGAAGCCAACCAGTGTGTAGCCATGGAAGTTTGGTGTGGGTTGGGTGGCCAAGGCCTGCCCCAAACTTCCAGGTGAGAGAAAGATCGGTGGCAGCAACACATTCCGAGGTCTGGCGTACATGGAGACATGCCATGATTCCAAATTGGCGGCATGGATCAATTGTTTGATGTTATTTTCTTAAACAAGAGTGAGCGCGATATTTGACATATGACACAGTGGGCACCAAATTGGTGATACGAAATGGAATCAAAAGGGTGAGTTTAGAGTGGAACCAAGAAAGATGTGGCATTTGTTGCAGTTTAAAAAGGGAAACGTGTCTTTCAGGAAGGTTGGCTTGGGCAGCGATGTCACTGTGACGGGCCCATCTTGTCAACTGGATCAGGCTACGATAGCGAGATGACGAGAGTTGTTGTATGCGGAGGTCAAAGCAGCACTGGTTGTGGTGGATTAGGTACCACAACTTGACCATGGCGGGATCACGTCGGCTGACCATGGGTTCTGGCATGGGGCTACAGAGTGGGGGGTTTCCCATGGGGTCCCAAGCAAAAGATCATGCAAAAATAGAAGCAAGAAAAGTGTAAAAATAAAAGTACCGTCGCAGGCGAAGCTTAAATCTTTTTGATAGGGCTGCTGTTCTGCCCAGGGTACATAGCCTTCATTGATGTTGATCAATTCGCGATACAGTGGGGGGCTCATCGGCTGCGGAAGCGGACGGGGTTGACGGTGTTGTCATTTGGAAAAAATGTTTTTGAGAGCGGCTGGAAAATGCGACTATTGCGGGCTAAAGCCAGAAATAGAAATGAAATAGTAAAAGAATAAGCCGCTGAAAGGTGAAGAAAGTGTAAAGCAAGAAAAATGCAAAACTATGGTTATGAAAAGCAACACAAACACCACTATGTTAATGGGGACTAATATCAACCTTTCCCAATTAGTCTTATCAGAGTGAATGCAGCCAGGGTCGGGCGAAAATAACCCGAATGGCCTCGCGCTGAACAGAACCTAACATTAGAGAAGAAACCCCCTCCTACGGGGAAAGTGTGGGGACTGGGGAAATGTGTAATGCAACGTTGTAAAATTGGTAAAGTTTTGCTGGCGGTGAATTGGGCGGAGGAAAGCAATCGTACAGGTTACACTTGATCTGCCTCATTGTCTCGTCAACATCATCGCCATGGTCTAAGTTAAACAAAATGCGGGGATTATGTACAACTCGGCGTGATGAGCGCCGTATCACAAAAGAAAAATTTCAAAGCAAACTATTGGCGGCCTGAAGTGTGAGGCAAACGCGGTCCACCAGCTTCGAGTTCAAAAGCTTCTTTGGTGGGGCGCGGTATGAATGGTTTCAAGTGCGTCCTGGAAACAGTTTGGGGGCGGCCGGGCGCATTGAGTGAATTGATTGTGATGATGTTTTTGGTTGCGCGGGATGCATCAGTGATGAGAAAATTTCCGATGAAGTCGGGTTGGATTTTGTTCGCCTTTCGTATGTTGGTCAAAAGGACAAGATCGTTGACGGCAAAGTTGCATGTTCGGGCTTTGTGATCGAAGTATTCCTTTCTGACTGCGGCTGCTGCATCGAGGTTAGCTTTTATCTTCTCGTGCATCTTTAGTTGCGCTTGCGTGAGAATATGCTGGTAAGCATCGTAACTTAGTGGGAACATGAGTTGGCGGGCGCAGTTGTAGTCGAAGGTGATGCGCGGTTTGTGGCCTCTTAATAAGCTGAAGGGTGAATGGCACATGGCGGTATGTGGCATATCATTATAGGTGAATACAACGTATGGCAAGTAGCGCTCCCAGTTGTCCGGATCATCGGGGGTGTACTTTTTTAGTTGGGCAATTAACCTTTGATTGAAACGCTCGACCATTCCATTGCACTGGGGGTGGTATGCCATCGTTTTGACTTTTCATATCTTGAGTAGGTCGCAAATATCTTGCATGAGCTTTGAGGTGAAACATCCACCTTGATCTGAAAGAAGAACAAGCGGGCTACCGTGTGTTAGGATGACGTTGTCCATGAAGCATTCCACGATTGTTGAAGCCTTTTGGTCAGGTATTGGATGCGCGGAAACCCATTTCATAAAATAATCCTGAAAAACAATAGTGTATGGGCATTTCTCACCTACTGGCGAAATGTTAACAATATCGGTGGTGACGATCTCGAAAGGACGTTTGGTTTGAGTCGGCAACAGCAGCGGAGGCGGTGATGTACGCGGCGTTGTCAATTGGCCAATTTTGCAGGTTTTGACCCAATCTTGGACGTTTTCTTCTATGCCAGGCCACCAAAAGTGAGCTTTGATGGCTGCTAGTGTGCTGTTTGATCCTTGGTGATTCAAAATTTTTGTGCCATGGAATTGGTGTAGCATTTAATCGACCATGGATGCGGGGATGACTAATTGCTTGATATCTTTGATCTGGCGATACAAAAGTCCATCTTCTGTGAAGAAAACTGGAGAATGTTTTGTGGCATTGCCGTTTTGGAGGGTGGCAAAAATTTTGGTAATGGTGGGATCTGCGGCTTGGGCTTGTTTCACTTCCTCCTGGGATGTGGTTGTTATGGTTTTGACTGGGGGTGGCACGTAATCAACAACCAATGGCATAGAATCCGAGAGTGTGGGTTGACTGATGATCTTTTTGGTCATTGTTCTAGTGACGGCATTGACGTCCGTGTCAACTTCCATGGGCGGTGTGGCCTCTGCTGGGAGTATATCAGGTACCGTTAAGTTGGCGGCCGATAGTGCACCAACAGGGTGAAAATCTTTGCGGAAAATCTTGGCGGTTAAGTTTTCAGTATTAGGGATTGACGTTTTGTTGCGGTCATCTTTCCTGGATAAAAAATCGGCACAAGCGTTGTCTTTACCTTTGACGTATTCAACTTTGTAATCATAATCTTGGAGATTGATAGTGAAACATTGGAGGCGCGAATTTTGGTGCTTTTCGTCCTTGAGCCATTCGAGTGGCTTGTGGTCAGTGCGAACAATAACTTTTTGGCCATAACCATAGTGGTGGTACATCCTGAAGCCGTAGACAATGGCGAGGCATTCACGCTCAGTTATACTGTAGCGGGTTTCAGCATCGGTGAGTATGTGACTGTTATAGGCGATGACCCATTGATCGTTTCCGTTTTCCTGGTACAAAATTGATCCAATGGCGGTCGTACTGGCATCTGTTTGGATAACAAATTGAGCTTTTCCATCATAGAACGGATAGCAGAGGAAAAGTGATGACATGAGGGCTTTCTTGATACCGTCAAATGCGGCATGGTGTTCTTCCGTGGCAATATATCGAGCATTCTTCCCTAGGAGTCTGTACAAAGGACTGGACAAGGTCGCCAATTTTGGAATAAATCACTTGCACCATTGGATTAAACCTAAAAAACTTTGCATTCCTTTTTTGGTTGTCGGAAATTCGTACTCTCCGGATCGGATGTCCCAAAAAGGATGTCCCAAAGGAGATGTCCCAAAAATTTGACTTGTGGCAGCAGGAATTCACATTTGTCGGGCGGAAGCGTGAGTTTGGCTGTGCGAAGGGCGTCGAAAACAATTTGTAGATGTTCCAAATGTTCTTCAAACAAATTTGAGAAAATGATAATATCTTCAATGTAGACGAGGCAACTTTTCCAAATATATGGGTGAAGGATTCTTTCCATTAAGCATTAGAATCTGGCGGGCGTGTTTTTCAAGCGGAATGGCAAAACTTTGAATCGAAACAAGCCTTCTTGGCAGATGAAGGTTGTTTTGTTGCGGGAATTGTTGTCAAGGGGTACCTGCCAGTACCCGGCTTTGTGATCGAGCGTGGTGAAAAATTTTGCTTGTCCCATGGCGTCCAAATAATCGTCAATGCGTGGAAGTGGAAATTTGTTGCTGGACGTGACGTGGTTTATTCCGGGGTAGTCGACAATGGGTCACCAAGAGCCATCTTTCCTCTTTACGAGGAATAGGGGCGCGGCCCAAGGTGAGCCGGATTGTTCAATAAAGTCATTGTCCAGCATTTCTTGAATATGGCGATATACAATCGGTCTTTGCTCCATTGTGTCGCGGTAGTAATGACGGGATACAGGCTTTGCGGTGCCGGTGTCAATGCTGATGGTCAATTTGCTGGTGATAGTTGGTTTGTTGCCAGGCATACTGAAGACATCCCGGCTTTGTCGTAGCATGCAAAGAGCTTTTGTCTTTTGTGCGGCGGTAACGTAAGCTTTTGCAGTCATCTTGTTCAAGGTGAAATCCAATTTTTGCTGGTCCGTATGGCAAGGGAACGATTTATCAAGGGCAGCGGGTTTGTGGTCAGTCAAGTTGCGATCTGTGGCAGCAGTTGCTTCGTGGCAATGGAGGGGGGGGGTTTGGTGTGGCCTAGCGTATGTTTTGCCACTGCAAAAAGTTGGTTCGGGCGGAGCTTGATGCTATTTGGCGTATTATTGATGAAAAGTAGTGGGCAGTGACCATTGGTGACGTTGACAATTGCAGTTTCAATTGGAAGCTCTGGGGCTATGCTATTAGTGGCTAGCGGTTGAACAATCACATCTGGAATGGTTGCCATTGTTGTAGGGAAAATGGTGCTGTTAACATATTGTTGGCAATGTGGCAAAATCGAAACTGATACTTGGGCAACAAGGAAAATTGGCTTGGCCAGCTTGGTAACCTCCAGCTGCCGAGAGGGCGGTTGGTGTGGACTAGGTTGAGCTTGCCGGATTGGTTGTTCGGCCTCGATTCCTTTGGGTTTATCATCATAGAAGCTTACTCGCTCCTCTTCGGGAATTTCTTCGAGAACGTTATCATTTGCAGCGTTCAAGAACAATTCCATTTGAGGACGGACCGAGGCGATAACTTTGAGCAGCAACTTCACATCTTGGATTTCAATATAATTTTCTTTGAAGTTTAAAATCGCGTGGATATCCGGGTGTGCGAGAAAATCGGTGCTGATGATACATTGATCATTTCCGTCATCGCCGAGGATTACACACTTGATCATATGTTCACCGAATGCGGATTCCATTGTAACAACTACTGGGCCATGGGCGTTTACAACGGCGCCATCAGCCACGTTGATTTTACCACATATCGGAAGTTGAAGCGATTGCTTGATGAATGCGCGCTTGACTAATCCTGAGGATAGAACGGAGCATTGGGCACGGGTGTCCATGAGGGCGTGTGCCTTGACGGCTCCAAGTTTAATGGGAATTTGGAAAGCTCTCGTGGAGGCATATTTGTGGATGAAAGTATTTGGTGAAGGCATGAGATTGTCAATTTGGCAAACAGACGAGGGGATGTGACAAGGGTCTCGGAAAGCATGGCCAGTTGCATTCCAACAAATGATCCCGGGGCTTACAATCGGTGGGGGGGATGCTATTTCTGCCCACGTATCGAGGGCGGTCGCAGTTACGGTAGCGGTTGATGGCAGAGCTGGTAGGGCCAGTTGTAGCTCTGAGGACTGAGAACTGGTGCACAAGGAATCTGTAGGTGTTGTAACCTATGGGGCCGGCACGGCGTTGTAGTGGATATGTTGTTCTCATGGCACAGGAAATTGCTGATTTGGGTAGACGGCATAGGTGTTTTGAACAAAATCATTCCGTCGATTGATAGGATTACTTTCATAGAAATAATTCCGTGCACCAAGGGAGTAGTTGAAACCTCTTTGGGGCAATGCTCGGTGATGTGGTCTCCAATGGCGTTGGCCACAGAAATCATTGGAGTTTACTCGAAATTTGGTTTGCGGCTGTTGTGCGGCATAGGTTGGACGGCTGAAATCCTGCCTATTTGTTCATTGAGCATTTTGTCGCTTGAGCCAGATGCAATCTTGGGTATTGTGGATGCCGGATTTGTGGGCATCACACCAAAGGCCTGCGGATTGCGTGATGCAGGCGGGATCTCGGCTTGCGAATTGGTGGAAGCGGTTTGCATATGTCTCGTGAGATTGAGATTGATGGTGAGGGCTTTGTTGCCAATTACTGGATAGATTTTCCTCAGGGCATTGTTGGGATTTACATTCCTTGTGATCGCGATCATATTGTTGAATCAATTGCTCTAGAAGCAGCTCTGTGGGGGGTGGCGGCTGCAGAGGTTGTTCTAGCAGCTGCGGTTGAAAAGAGACGAATTTAGTGGGCGGCGGCACCAAATTTTGCGGGCGGCAGTCAGTTGAAAGGGAGCGGTCGCGATAGCAGTTCTGTGAGCGGTCTGTGCTACCGCAACGGTCAAAACGGCGATCAAATGGCTGCGGAGACCTTGGCAGCTGCGTTTCCGGGTCGGCTTGGTTGATGAGAATGGGTGGCTCCATGGTTCGGATTTCAGCTTTTGTTGCATTGAGGACACTACGGGCTTTAGCTATGGCATTGGCTAATTGTTGGACATTCGTAAAACTTTTCCCTTGTTCGCCGATTGTTAATTGATAGAAAACGGGCATTTTTGTCAAAAAGGTGTCAATTACTTGTTTGTGCCGAAAAAGTTGATCCTCATCCTGATACAATAGTTGTACATAAGTCATTACCTTACTCAAAAACGCGGCAGGTTCCTCTTCGACTTGGGGGGTGATTGACGGGAGCTCGCGTTTGAGAGTCATCTGGTTGCAATCCGGTGCTAATTGGAACATGAAGAAATTTTTGGCCTCTTCGTAGCGCATCATATCTTGGATCATATTGCTCGTTGTATCACATGTAAGCCGTGGGAGTGCACTCATCTTGATGTGGTTGGAAGCGTCGTACCCGAACTCATTTTCTAGACGAATGAAGAAGGGTAGGAGGTGTTTGTTTGTTGCGGCTCCGTCGATAGTTAACGGGTGCATATTCTCGACAATTGTTTTAATGCAGCTATCTTCTTCACCATGAGATGTGCGATGCATTTCGTACCGAGGTTGCAGGTGGTCATAATAATTGTCAGGCGGGTAATCCGAGAAACCAAAGGGATTTGCCACGGACTGGAGGCATCTTTGAGGTGCAGAATGGGGTGCTTCTTCTTTGCCGCGTGCAGTACGGGAAAATTTGTCATTGTACAGGGTATCTGTGGATGGCGCTCTAGGTTTGACTTGAATTGGCAGTCGACCCAAGACTTGAACCAGTTCAGTTTCACAGAGGGATTTGTTTGGGATATAAATATCTTGCATTTCCTCGCCATGAAACCGTGAGGACACCGGCCGCGGTCGTGGTGTGAGCGGATTATGTGCATTGGCTGCAGCAGTGGTGGTCGAAATCAATTGTTGCATTTGTTCTGCTAGGGTGGTGAAGCGCGCATTTGTGGATTTTGCTTGTTCCCGAATTTGGCATTGAACACGTAGTTGTTGAGCCTGAAATTGGTTGGAAACGGCGCCGATAATTTGATCAATTGTTTGGACTGTGGGAACGTTACTTGTTATGCATGTGGCGGCGGTGCTGAGCTGGTCCAATGCGTCCCATACTTCTATCCGGAAATTATGAACTTTGTTAGCATTTGCAATTGCTAGGCTGCTGCAGTGATTGGTTGCCGAAGCGCAGGTGACGATTGGGGTCTGTGGTAGATCAATGTTGATAAAGGAGTCCCAAGAATCGGTCCTGGTGACAGTTTGGTCATTGTTGACTTGGGCTGCAGTGCTTGGCAGCAACATTTGTGATACGGCTGGCGCGCTAGGGCATATAACATTGGTGATGAGAGGGTTTTGATTCAGAGGCAGCGGCGCGTGTGAATTGACTGTCGCCGTGGTTGCGGGAATGAGTGGTACTTAGGTCTGTGCAATCCCGTCCAATGCGGAGGTACTGAAAGTAGACAAGGGCGGTTTATGGGGCAGGAGGCTTACTGTGGGTACCGCTGATGATTGGGCAATATTTGTCAGCAGCGGCAATAACATCTGATCAAAACACAAAGCGCGGCACGCAGCTGTGGCGGCGTTAGGCGAACTTGATCACGATGGTAGGGGTGTGGCTTACTTTTGGCATCTTTTTCCGGAGGGTATAATAACCTTTCTTCTAACCTTGGGCGCAACTACGGCATGGTCGAATTTTGAAGTTTGCTGGTGCAGTCCGATGCAGCGCAACAGCGGGGAAAAGGGGCATACAATCCAAACGGTCACCAGTGTTGTATTTTCAGATGGGATGGGCGTTGATGAGTCACGGCAGGATTGGGATCCCAGGGTTCGTTCTTAATGTACCTCTTTCCCACGCCCACGCTTACCCAATTAACTTTATTAGTTGTACTTACACGGGACACTAATTACCCCACCAATTAAGGAAAAGATGTTTCCTTAATTCTCTCCCGAGCTTAATAAATGCAAGAAAGGAAGTCCTTTCTTCAATTTTACTTACGCAATAAAAGATCACTTACTTACAAATGTGACGGGCAAGAAAAAGGTAAATAATTTCACTCCCACGCACTGGAGAGGAAAACAGAGAATGACGTGCATGCGGGGAGGCGATGAGTGAATAAAAAAGTGGCCAGCGGGGCACACGTTCAGTAATGAAAAATATACGAATAATAATACACTGAGAGAGAGCCAGAGCAGGTGTACGGACATGTGCTACAGTAAGACGACTGTTGATGGTGCACGTTGCTCACTCCACTTGCTACCTGCGGGCCTCACGCTTGGTTCGACAAAATGACTAAAATCGGTGGAAAACACACTACAACATATGGCTATTTCCCCCCATTTTCACGGTTTTCAGACCCCTCTAATTAATATCCTTTTTTATTTACAAGAATTCATTGTTGTTAAAGTAACTTCACTTTTTATTAAGTAAACAAAATTTGCAAAATGGTTTGTGCCACAATATTTTGGGCTAAAAATAAATGGATGGTGTGTTTTTTTGCATAGACATTTGTTGCCAATATTTGGCAGTGCTGGTTGCGATATTTTTATTATTATCATGATTGATAACTTGTCTTGGAAAGAAGATGCATCGTGGTGACTATTTTTGGAGTTAACCTATTCGTCTTTATTACTTATTGTTTTTGCATAATTTCACCTTGGCGTCCCATGCCGGTAGAACAAAAGTTTGACGTTAGGTCGATTGCAGATATAGTGAGTGTTTGTCTTCAGAGGCAGCTTGATCTGTCTCTAAGTTCTTGGTTGGAGTTTATTGGAGTATTTCCCGTAGGGACGAGTCAGAGTGGGACTCATGTAAGCGACCCTAGCCACCTGTTACACTTTGTGCACGTCTAGGAGGAGGCATTAGCGATTTTGTGGTATTCTTGTATTTTGTACTTACAACTTACATTTTGTTACTGTTCGTTTGTTCTTCTCTAATAATAATATCCTTTCGTAAACCACCTTTAGCTATGTACTGTAGGCAGTTAGGTTCTCTGAATATTCTTGCTGGGTTAGCCTCAGGGGTCCTACCATATTGAATCTCCCAAGAATGGCATCCAGGTAGCTGAGGGTATACGTCTACACCATTATAACATGTAAAGACTAGAGAAAATAAAGTCGAAAATTGTGTAAATCTTCAGTTGAAACATTGTACATTTACCAACAATGTCGATTCTTCTATTTGAATCAATCAAACACAAAAAAGTAAGAATTTCAGTTTCAAATCCGAATCTGACAAAATTAACAGTAAGAGATAATATTCAGAATTTCTTTTCATTCATCAGTCATTGACAGCCTATAGAGTTTGCTGCAATGATACTAATACACTGTTTGAAGAGAAATCATTCGGGTTCCGGGCAAATATACAAATAGGAAATATTATATTCATTGACTCGGTGCAAAGCACCAAAATTTTTTTGCATTTTTAACCCCTGAAATGTCTAAAAATCAAGGAAATCTAATGTTTGACCAGCCAAAGATTTTATGCCAATTGACATAAACGCTCAAAATTTTTTGTGCCATTCCAATTTTTTTTTGTACAAAAAGCCATGTTTTGGCATGAAAAAACACTGGTTGGTGGGCATTAGGTTGGGTTCAGTGGTTTTTTTGGGTTGTAAAATTGGACATTTTTGGGTTTTTTAACAAAAAAATTCATTTTTTCTATTTTGTTCTCAAGAATACATGTTTCTTTCTGATTTAACAATCAAATTGAGAGCTCAGCCAACTTTAGTAACTGCAATCCAGTTTTTTCTGACAGTTTAAGTGCGGGGGTTTTTTGGCGGTATTCTCATTTCTTGTCGCATTTTTTTCAGGTCATTTTGCGGTTTTTCGCTAAAACCATCTGGCAACACTGCTTACAATTTCATTGTGTTGTGGGTGAGTCACGTCTGTTTAGTATTATACTTGTTCATTTTACACCCAGTAAAACACAATGTCGACAGCCCAACACAACTTACATAATATTTTATATTATTAATTATTTATTACTTGCGCAATTAGTGGATCCATTACCAAGGCAAGCCCCGGCCTTCCTGGACGTGGTTATAGTGAATTCCATATATTTGTGTAAGCCTTTAGGAAGCATCTGGGGAGAGTTAGAGTTTCCGGTTACTGATTACCCAAGGTTGTGTTTATTTCTGCTTGAACACTGTTGCACTGTAGTTAGCTGATTGCTAATAGGAAGCTCCTTTGAGTGATCTACAGTAGTCCGTTGGATAATAGCCGATAGTATCTTGAGTTAAATTGCTGACATCTTCAGATTTAAGCACGGAAGTAAACATAACACTTTTAATATTTTTTACATGATCTAAGGTGCACCATTTATTGGAAGGTGCCGTTTATTTGAGGGCACCTTTTATTCGAATAAATATGGTAACACACAAATGGTGGCTCAAATTTATAAGAAGTACCTGAAACATGCAAAACAGCTTCCAGTTTTTTTCGTGTACTTTTTCTGAAGTAGAAAGGAAGTGCTTCTTTATGATTTATTAGGGTCCATACAATGTTGCATAGAATTGAAACGTCAATTTTCAATTGCAACACAGCAAAATAACAATTCATCTCGATGGCTTTCTATCAGAATCCATTGGTCAGTCCCATCTGGTTCCCATAAGTGATGGGAAACATACTCACCCGTCGTGGGGTTTTGGGGATTGTGACACCAGCCGATTTTGATTCACCCTCAATTGATTCTTCCTGATGTACAGTAGATTTTTTCCCACCCAGAAATCATTGAAAAGATGATGATAGAAAATGGTGATGATGAATAGATAAAACTGGAAGGTCGTCATTAAAATGAAAAGGATGCTGACGTTTAACTATTTTCCCAAATGAAGCATAAATGATTCCAAAGAAGTGTAGAAAAGATATTAATCTTCTCTTAGATATTCATCAATTTATTACGATTTATTATGTATTTAGATAAATTCTTCTATAACCCTGTCAATCTACATTTTCTTGTTTACCTTTCATGCTAGATTTAGCATCAAATCGTCCTATGTTAGCATGGCTTACACAACTGCTTTCTTCCACTCTATGAATGTCTTATCCCTAATTTTCATCTATATTTTCAACTCTATAATTCATATGAAATGTATTAGCCCAGTTCAGTTCTGTCCACTCCGAGTTTGTGTTAGAAATTTTGCCACTAGTAGCATTCGTTGTTACTACTCTGCACAGTAAAAGATAGATCGCTACAGAAGTACAGTGTGGCTAAAAAATTCTGATGCACTATGTAAAGTTCGATTTTCCAAAAAAATTGATCAATTTTGAACTAAGTGTATTCAATGAAAAGATAACTGATTACAATGTGCTTAGCACGATTCAGTAGCTTATTCATTTTCCTAAAAAATGATTATATTTTCCATGAATTTTCGCAACAGCTTCCTATTGAATAATGGAGAACTACGATATATCCTTTTTTTATCTTTTTGTGAGCAATTTTCGACTAGTAATGACGTTTTTTTCGATGGAATTTATGTTTTTGAGTCATCAACCTTAATTAGTTTTTATGATAATTTGAATGGTTCAAAATCTTTGATCATAACTAAAAAATTGAATGAAATGCACTGGATTTCTCAATGTTGGGCACCCTGTTGATGGCAAATCGCATGGGGAAATCGCCAAGCAAATCGAGGAAATGGACGACCAGCGGCGCAGACATTTGCATAGAAGTGGAGCACCAAAGAAAGACTAAAAGATGATAGTGAAATCATTCTTCACTATATTTTCGTTTTTATTATATTTTGGAAATATATTTTTGCTGGCGTCCAGTAAACAATTCCGAGCTGTGTTGTTATTTATTTGCATAAATATAACTGTGGTTTATCCACATTCTTTTAACATTTCATCAGAATTATTGTTTAATATATTTGTTTATTATTTAGATATCGCCGATCGACGGAGGCGGAGGGCCAAAGGCCCAGGCGCCAGCTTGCAGTCAGCAAGCCTTGGGAAACCCATTACGGGTTATACTCAAGTAAGTCTATCCCTGAGGGGATTCCTTGTCTCAGCTAGGAGGCTGCGGAGCTCTCTGGTGAGGCCTGGCATTTAAGTTTAAAGTATCTTTGTTGTTGTAGGTCTGGGGAACCGGACTATTGCACTATCACCGAGGCTTAGCCAAGGGAGTAGTTCTAACAGGTCAGTTCTGACCAGAAGTCTCCATCTTTTCTTACGCCTCTTAAGAAAAGACCTGCACAACATCAAAACCAAAAAAGATTGATAGTGTTTGCATTAGTTTTTTTATTTTCTTTGTATATTGGTGCAAATTTATTTACGCTTCAGTTTACATTCATGCAACTAGTCCAATTGTGTTAGTTGTTAATTTTTTGTTTCTATTTATTTATTCATGGCTAAAAAAATTTACATTATGAGCAATGTATTGCAAGTACATCAGCATCTGGCATAGAAAAAATCAGGGAAGTTGGAGTTTCAGGTTTTGGAAAATTGTGTGTATACAATTTGATTTGATAGCTACGATCGTAGTTTTCACACTATTGAAATCATCATACAAAAATCAATAAAGTCAGTGAGTTAGAACCGAAAAATTCTATCCAAAAAATTTTCAAAAAACTTCATTAATAGTCGAAAATTGCTCACAAAATAAATTTAAAAATGTATCTTAGTTCTCATTGTAGGAAAAATAATAAGCTACTGAGGGGCATCGAGCATATCATAATCAGTTAAGTGTTTATTGAATAAACTCAATTTAATGTCGATCAACTTTTATGGAAAATTGAACTTGAAAAAATGTGTCTAACCTTTTTGCTGAACTGTATTTAGTATTCACCGAATCTATGTTCAAGAATATGTTGCTTGGACGACAAAAGTACCTTTTTAACTAACAAAAAACAAATTCCCCTGCACCGGTCAAGCAGAATTTCTATGCTGTACATGATGTTGTCACATTAAACAGAAAAGGAACCATGTCACATTAACAGGAGAATGTGGATTCTCGTCACATTGATGGAAAAGTCCATGTCATATTGATAGAAAAATATGACCATGTCACAGTGAGTGAGGTGCTGTGACCTCATTGGGTGATTTCTCTGTTTTGGGAACCTAGTACTGGCTATAGAAGGAACTATAGGTACTCTGGTGCTGCCCTGAGATTACTACTGTAGAGTGAGGATAATGTCGCCAGGTTAGGGGTGGCAATCCCTGGTCCCATTCAGTGTGAATGAAGGACAAGGTCATCCAAAAAATGACCCAATTCTGGGACCCGATTGTGAACCAAGACATCCCTTTTTATCCCTAACTTGATGGGAAGGTGCCCTACCTAATTAAATGGGGAAAGCTCAGGGAGGAAAACCAACTTAGAATGGGTTCCCAAAATTACCCTCAACAATAACTCAGTGAGAAGACTCACTTAGTCCAACTACAAATGATTCGAGGAATGGTTGATGGGGTCCCTGGGTTGATAGTTTGACTGACGAACAGGAGGGGATGAATACGACTTGACTCCTCAACCATGGAACACTAAAGGCCGGGGGCAACTCTTCTATTTGAATGTAAAAACGGGGTGATGACTAGCCACAATAGGCGATGGGCGAAATTTATGCAAATTAAGATGGCGAATGCAGCGTTGAATAGAAAAATATGTAAATTTATTAAACCGGCAACACAGGGGCTAAAAACAAGAAGACGAGAGCAAAACCCAAAAATGAGTGAAAAACTAGAGCAACATGTCCTTTCAAGGACCTTGTCAGTTACAGTAAAGCCTGGGTGGAGCTCATGAGGCCCAAGCTAACTTCTTCAGAGAAAATCGGTGCAGAAGATTCCTATGGTCACATAGACATTTTCCCAGTTCGAATATGTTTAGCATTGAGGCCGACTTTAGTGCCTATGCTAAACATATGAACGTCTTTAACAAAAACTTCTCAACTAGTCATTTTGTGTGGCAGAAGCAACTCTAGTTTTACTGATAAGAGGGGCATGGAATGCACCCAAAATTGCCATGAGCTTCTGGAGCTCGTTTGGCAGAAGTTTCTAGCTAAAGGGGCATACTTTAGCCTACGTGCAAAGGAAACAAAATAAATGAAATACAATAAAACAGAACAGAAAAATGCATGTGCAGATAATAAATGAAACGAAATAAAAGTAAATGATTATGAAATAAAAAGTGGGGAACAAAAATAAAATATCAACATGATGAGAATCATGTGATGTTGGAAAATTGATTGGCACATGACAATGTGATGAAAAACACTCGTGGGGTCTTCTGGTTCTTTTCAGAGCACATCAATCTCAGTCACTTCTTTGGCTGCACAATTCCTGGCACAAGCTCTAGCAACGGAATCTCTGTCTCATCAACCCAATAAGCCGATCAATAATATAACAATCATCAATTTATTACATAAATCTCTAGTAGGACTGTCCCAGTAAGTTGAACGTCTCACGAGGTCAACCAATTGTTTAAAACCGGACTTGCCCAAATTCCACAACTTTTTAACAATGAAAAATTTGTGATATCAGGTTGCTGTTATGGCTTAGGCTTAGGCTCATGTGAAAAAGACATGCTAAATTGAAGTGCAGTGGACCTTCTGGAACAACTGATTTACTGAGCTTGTCGACCTGATGTGGCACACAATCCTGTCCATGACCAGCAGAAGGTTTTCCAAAATGGTACATTTTCATCTTTGTCAAAATGAAGAAGCGTTGCAGGTTCCTTACTTTAGCAACAGCATTGACGCATCCAGAACCCTGTAGCCTGTTTTTAAAAAATGGTTCTAAAACGAAAAATGACCAAAATCAGCATTATAGTCAGTATTCTTAACACAAACTATTTGCAGCAAGGTTTTTAACTCAAAAAATTCAAAAACTTGTTTAAAACTTCTGAGAAACTTTCAGTCCTATGTGATCTATGACTTTTCAGGAAATCATAGAAATATGAGTATGAAATACCACTTGCTTTCCACTTTCATTATATAGAAGCATTTCAAAAAAGATGGACTGTAGTCACTTGAGGGCTCGTGTGAAACTTCCAATAGAACCAGAGATTCAGTTCACTTGAGCAACTTCCAACGGTCCTCTTTTTTATGAAGTGTTTGCAAATTGAAAAATAACAAAATGTCATTTTATGCAAAGCTTCCTTGTTAGATTTTTTACTTGAAAAATTGGTAGTGGTTATTTAACTACAAAAGTTTACAGTCATGATAAATGGTGAACTATAAATCGTAAAGATATGAAACGTTTCTGGCTTCCCATTTCAATTATTTACAAACATTTCAAAGAGAGCAGACTTTAGGATTGATGTGCCAAAATATTCCTATCGCAGATTTCCGAGCATCAATTCACACATAGATTCTAGTTACTCAGATTGTGCAATCGACTGTGAGATCTCCGTGTCATCATATATTGTACTTAGGTATTGGTCTACCATTTTTACCGAAAATTTATAGTTTCTTTTTTCAATAAAATGCTTCCGTATTGAAAAATTACAAAAATGTGTATTTTCACCAAAATCGTTCATACGAAGTGTATACCGTTAAATATTTTTATTCAAACAATTGTTAGAGACCAGCTAGCTGACAAATTTCCAGTCCTACGTGATGTATGGTTTATTATACAATTATAAAAATGCAAAATAGTGTTTGCGTTTCAGTGTTGTATAAGCGGTCGTATGCCCTCGGCTACCTAGCTGCGGTTCTTGGGAGATCCAATCTGGTACGGCCCCTGACGCTAACCCAGTACTAATTACAACCCTACTGCAGATAACTGAGACTTGGTGAACGAAGATATTCATTTTGAATAAACGAAAGTGTAGTAAATACAATAGTGAAAGTAGGCAAGAAACGAATATGCAAAGTGCCAAAGTATGTGAACACAAACGCCCGTCTCCTCCCTGCTTTGCTGATCCTTCTATTCATCCCTGTGCAGAGAGCCACAGGGACTTCGGGATATCTTAGTCCACGGCCTAAGCTGAAACTTGTCCAAAGACGAAAACAATCTACCTAATTCCAAAACAACAACTCACTAAATTCCTTGATCAAAACTGAACGTCGAAAACCTCCTCAGGCCGCGTAAATCCTCAAGATCGATCCGCGACGCGAGATCCAAACACACAATAAACAAAACGGCGAATGCGCCCTCGCTCCTTCCTGAGTCACCGCGAGTCTTTACACAAACGTCCAATCCTTTGGATGGGACGAACACAATATGCAGGATGGAGACGCTTCTCCAGAGACGCAATAAAAAACGACCAGGCGATAATAAAACGAATTATCAGAATGAAAAAACATACTGCAATGCGCCTAAGATCAACTTGCTAGTTGCATGCAAAACTTTCGCGCCCACCATTTATTTGTTTTTGGGCCAAAAATGTGTGGCACAAACCGTTTTATCGGTTTGTTTACTTAATAAAAATTGGAGCTACTTTGACAACAAAGAGCTCTAGAAAATAAAAATATAATAAATAGAGGACCAAAGGTCAGAGGAATTGACCCTCTGACATCAGCATTATCTGGAAGCCCAATAAAGAAAAACAGACCATTAGTCTGGATTACGGCATAACCAATCTAGCCAAACGATTCATTTTTCTGCATATTCCTGACATTACTTACAGGTTAATTATCAATGATGAACATGATTTATTAGTTAACAACAATAAATTTTCAAAGCAATTACACAAGGCATATGAAAAGTTAATCGAATATCACCCCTATTCAGAAAAGCTCGAACAAAAATTTTTCAACCAATTGCCTAAATTTGTCCGGAAATTTTAAATGGAAAGCATGTTTTCCGTCAGGAACAACTTCGACTCTGAAAAAATTATTTTGAATAGTCTTTCGAACAATTAGTGAATTTATTCAAACAAAATCTATCGTCCTATAGATATTGCTCTAATGACCTCTATAAGAGACCAAATGGATCAGAATTCGATTGTGGAAATAAAACGGTTTTCCTGGAGTTTTGCAACAAATGGCCAAGTAACGAACTATAACTCTTCAGTTCTGAGGAAGGAGATATTAGAAGTTTTTTAGCTTTGGATTGACTCATGATTTTAATAAATATACTAGATATTGGGGCTAGCGATGCTCGCATTTTTAAAGAGATGTAATGTATCTTATAACATACAAAATATGTTACAACAATGATCTATGTCATAACATAAAAAAACATTGTTTTTTTCAAAAAATTTTCTAGAACAAAACCATATGTTATATTCTTATAACTTACTCTTATTCTTAATCAGGCTGCCATATTTTGTGTGTTGTGACGATTACAACATAAAATATGTTAAAACATTGGATATGTTATAAAATGAGGTATGTTAGAACATGTATATTCTTTAATGTGGTATATGTTATCATGCTGGACATGTTATAACATTGGGTATGTTATAACATGTATATCCGTTAATGAGGTATATGTTTTGATCTGAGACATGTTTTAACATGGAACACGTTAAAATATGCAATATGTTACAAAATATCCTATCATATAGCATATCCAATGTTATAACATACAGAATGAAACACCCCGTATAAATATTATAGAACATTCCATGTTATAACATACTTCCCCACTTTATAACATACATTGTGTGATAACATATTCTGTTTTATAACATAGCTCCCATGTTATACATGCCCTATCTTTTAACATAGGATATGCTATAACATAATATATGTTACGGTATGGTATAACATTGTATATGGTATAACAAAGGTGTATTCTTACATGAGATATGTTATAACGTAGGACCATGTAATAACATGTCATTATATTATAACATGTTGAAAAATAGGAAAATTTTTTATATGTTATAACATAGGATCATGTTTTAACATATGTGTTATAACATAGGATCATGTTTTAACATATGTGTTATAACATAGGATCATGTTTTAACATATGTGTTATAACATGTAAGTATGTTATAACATGTCAAAGAATGAAAAACATATTTGTATCTTTCAACATAGGACCATGCTATAACTTAGGACTACGTTATAACATGTTGAATAATGAAAAAAATATTTTGTATGTTTAACATTTTTTTAAATATGTTACAACATAAGCCCATGTTATGACATAGGGCTATGTTACAACATAGGGTTATGTTGAAACTTACAGCCTCAAAAAAACATTTTGAAAAAAAAAATTTCATATGTTATAACATAGGCCTATGGCATAACATATGGCGTCATATCCTAGGTATATTCTATGTACAGCATGTTTATATATTGCTCTATGGGCGGTAAGTTTGTTGGCGGATTAAAGACCGATTATAGTATTCGGCGATTAAACGTCGCTTATAATCCAGGATTAAATTTTTTCGTAAGTTTGTCGGCCGATTAAACGTCGATTAATTTAATCCAGGATTAAAGCAATCGGTAAGTTCGTCAGCCGATTAAAGCTCGATTATAATAATCGGCGATTATAATGATCTGAGTTTTCAATCCTGCCCCACCCCAGGTTTAATAGGCCGATTATATCTGTTATTGCGATTGCATAGTCAGTTTAATAGGTAAAAAATAACTTGTTGATTTTTTGGACGATCTAGATGAGGATGAAGCAGGAAATCAAGTTTAAACGAGAATGAAACAGAAAATCAAGTAAAAATTCGTCATTTCCTGGACAGATCGAATCCGATGGAAGCATATTCAAATCAGAAGTTCTGATCGCGATTTGAATTATGTAAGGACAGTGCAAACGAGCTAATTGGACAAAAAATAATAAATTAAAAAATAAACAAGAAAATTTATTTAAAAACTAAATTTTTTAAATAAAAATTCTATAAAAATTTTTTTATAAAAAATGCAAGTAAATGATTTTATTTAATTTTCTTCAAAATAATTCAATTTCTTCCGAATCAAAATTAGTGGTTTTCTAGTGACACGTGGACTTTGAAGTGGATATCACGAGAAAAATTGAAAAAATAAACTCATGACGAAAGGCGACGTACTGAGGGAAAAGCTGTACACCTATACTATAGACAGTATACGTTGTAAAGTTTTCAATCAGCCATTATAATTTTAATCCTGGATTATATGATTTTAATCGGCGATTATATTTTTAATCGGCAATTACGTAATCGTCCTTTAATCGGCTGACGAACTTAGCGATTATTTTAATCGCCGATTAAATTTTAGTCGACGATTACATAATCGGGGATTAAACGTAATCTTGAATTATTTTAATCGGCCAACAAACTTACCGCCCTATATTGTGCTGAGCTGAGTCGCTTATATTCTTTCAAAAGGGTGTATCTTATAACATGCTATTTATAGTGTTGTGAACTACACACAAACAGACACTTGAATTTTAATATTATAGATGGTGTACCGTGCAAGACTTTTCAAGCTAAGAAAAACATCCTTGTGATTTGTATATGAGCTTCAAATAAATAGAAGCGGCTTCAGTCTACTGCTGAATGTTATTTGTAGTCGATTTCACAAATTTTCGAACTCAAAATATAATTTTCTCAAACTAACTGTTATGTAGCTTCGTGAAAAATGATGAGCTTTCCTCGTGGACTCACTTGACTAAATCTTTCATTTCTTGTTTCACAATATCGCATTGGATTTTTTCGCAAAAATAATCCAATTCCAACTCGATCAGTAAGGTCGGGCACCGGATTTTGGGCAAATAACTTCTCACGCAATCGCCGCCTTTCTCATTGTAGATTATCTGGTAGTATTCTTTTACAGCTTTAAATAATTGTTTCAAGTATTGTTCGTCGTGGAATAGCTTTTTCGATTCTAATACTTTGGGGTTCCAATTATTTAGATCGCAAATAACTGTAAAATGGAAAAGCTTATGGGCATGTTAAATGCCTCAGATCACACGGCATTCTCAAACATCTTGAACAGAGGAGTACCGTAAAGGTTAACGTGTATCATCATATCAAGTGAGCTTATTCATGTTATCATATTATATTTGAACTTGTAAGATTCAAAGATTAATGTAATTTCTCCGATCTGTAGGTCAAATATCCTCTAGGATTTTTCGGCCTGGCAAGAAAATTGAACTGCAGCACATCCAAAATCTACTAAACTCACATTCTGCTGAATATAGCAATCTTTCGGTTATAATCGGGAAAACACCCCAAATGACGAGGGCTTGAATTTTTTTGGGTTCCAAAGCCGCAGCTACGACGCCGGTGTTAGCGCCGCCGCACCAGCCAGCCCAAATAAATTTTTCGTATCCGAGTTCCTGTTTAGAAATTGTGTAAATTACTGTACCGATTTTGCATGAGTGTTCAGTCTACAGATCTGGAGTACGCCAAACTCAAACTTTGAATCATCTTCATGAGAAACGAGGCAAGAATACTTCAAGAAATATTTTCCAATAGATCTGTCATATAGACGAATAGAAATTCGTCAAAATTTACAGTAGTTCTGACCAAGTTCACATACATACCTGCATCAGTTGTACGCCATCCTTAGCATCCCGTTCGAAATGATCCAGAGGGTAGTTGGTCCTCATCGGGGGTTTACTGTTACCGTAACCTCGAGGTTCAAAACCGATTACGGTAAATTTCGATCGATCGAATCCATCGTGTTGCATTTGAGGTAAAAAATCGCTGTCTATGCTCCCTATTTGGGGAAGGAAAATTTGATTTTGATAATTAGGCGAATTTTCATCAATTGCAACAAAATTTCACACGTAATTCTCAAATGTGGGTTGAACGGGTAAAATTCAGAGCAGTGCGTTACACGAAATTGCAAAAAATATTCTCCGATTTGATCAAGATCCTGAGACAGCGAATATCTCATCATGCACGTGGTGGGGGGGGGGGGGTTTGGGGGATATTGACCCGCAGCAGATTTGATTGACTCTGAGCAGATTCTTGCTGACCCCCAGCAGATTTGATTCCCCAGCAATGATTGAGAAGATGAAGAAGTAAAATGAGTAAGAGAGAAGATGAAAATGAAAATGATGCTGTAGTTTAACAATTTTTCTAATCAAGGCATACTTGATTCAAAAGAAGTAAACTAAATGATTTCACATATTTAACTGATATAGGTTGAAGAATATGCTGCTTGGATGTTAGAAGACCATAAAAAATTTCTATCCTACCTCCTGTCCTGGCTGACCCCTAGCAGAATTGTGCATGTATGCTTACCACTAACGCCGACACACAAGAGAATGGCGTGAGGACCATTCCCGACTTTTTCGTAGTAGATATTTGCACCATTAATCATTACTTTGCGACCATTTTTGCCGATATATCTGAAGAGCAAGTGATGAAACTCTATTTCCTTCCTTATTAAAATCTGGGGCCGGTTTCTCGGAGATACCGAATTTAATCCGTCAGCGCAATTGGCAGTTCGTTGATGAAATTTCCGAACTTTTTTGACCAAATTTTTTGGGGGTTTCTGTAAGAAAATTTCGCTGACGAGATGACGAAATGTTCCAATTTTTCCACGAAATGTGGCTCTGAATTTCTCATAACTCCCTTTACGTTTTCCTGCCGAAATTTCTAGCTCGTTTACGAAAAAAACCAGGTAGGTTCGAATTTCTCCAACTGTTCATAACAGCCGTTTTTTAATGTACAAAGAATAGGACGAAAATCAATAGTCCTCTTTAACAACTCAGATGTATTGATTGATCAATTTTATAATTTTTTTGTGTTCTATGTTCCAATGCTTTAAAGAATTGTGTCGCAACTTGGCGCCCATCTTACTTGAGCGCCCGTCTCACGTTGGCGCCTAAGCTATGTCGTACTTTAGCTTCCGACATACAAATTTTAGGGACAATTTTAAATTTTACATTTTGTTTTACTCTATAAAATATCTGCTATACTTTCCTGTACGAAAATGGTGTACTTTGCTGCAATCTTTTAGTAAACTGTGCTAATTATCTATATACTAATTTAAATCACAAAATCCACAGTACGTGGTGTGACAACATTATGAAAATCCTGCATTAGAGAAATAACGTGGACTCTAAAAAATCATTTTGTTGATCTCTTTCCCTTAAACATTTCTTTTGTTTCCCTCTCATTCTTTCCTCTGTTTCAGTTTCTTCCTTTCTATTCTCATCATTTTGGATCACACATTCTATGTTTCACTGCTTTTCCGTTTTATTTTCATATTGTGTTATTTCTGTTTGTTTCTCCACTTTTGTTTCCATACATTATTTCCATTTCCCTTACTATTTTATATTCGTCTGTGTTTTTCTTTATGGCATTTCAGCTTCTGTTTTGTACTTTTTTCGTTCTATATACTTTCTTTTCCTTTTTTGAATTCCTTCCTCTTTTCCTTTTTTCAATTACTATCACGTTTGGGGCCTGGTCGTTTACGTTACTGTAAAATTTTTTTTTATAGTCTGCTAATTTCTGTGCCATCTTTAATTTTTTACAAATCTTTATGTTACATTAGGATCTACAGCACAGAGACATGATGTTTCAGGGCCAATACAAAGCCACTCCTACCAACATGCTTGTTTGGTTTTTTAAATTTTTTCCTCTTCCCCAAATTTTTTCCTCAAAAGGCCTCATTTGAGGAAAATAAAAGCGATAAGACGAAGAAACGAAAATAAAAAAAATCTAAAATGAAACAATTACTTTGAATAACCAGAAAAATCAAAAGTCTTCAAAAACCAAATCACAAGTATTAATTCATCAACCAACCAAAGTTCGTGGACGAAATCCTCGACGAGATTTCGTCAACGAATTAAAAATGGTTCGGAAGCTTTGGGGAACCCAAAAAATGAGGTTCCCGAAATTTTTTCAACGAATTGGAAAACTTTGCTGACGAAGTTTTCATCAGCTTTGAGAAACCGGCCCCTGATTTCAACGAGAAATTAACATTGATAAAGTGGTACATGTTCACAAGTAAAACAAGGTCACTGGTTGCACAAAAGCATTACCTTTATCTGTGGGTTTGATCGAGTTATCGATTATTAAAAATCAAAATCAACTCATAAAGATCAAGAATGTAAACATTCTCGTCACATACTTTCGCATTTCTTCCACATCGATGTCGTGAATTTCTTCTCCGTAGGCAATTTTATGATCTCGAAAAGCTTGGGAATTCGGCTCTAGAGACATTATTTCACGAGCGGAAATATAGAAACACAGGCTATTCAGTTTTATTGAACAACAAGTTTATAAAATCCAATCTTCGAAAAAATAACTGCTGCACGAAAAAACTAGTTTAGACATCTGGCGATGGAGGAGTCTGATGGTGGTATTTTTTTGAGAGATTTTCTAGGCGTACGAAAACCAAAAGGAGGGTGAATGACCCAGACGTAAAAAATCCAGTTTTTTCAAAGTCCAAGGCATTCTAAAATTGAGACTCTCTGAAAATGATTATTCATTCCTGACAGTTCAACAATAGCTTAAAAGCGTGTATGATTTCTACGGATCACTCGTACTGGTAAAAAAGTTCATATAGGGTTCACCAAATACCAGAAGCAACAGCTGCTACATGACATATTAAAGAAAAGTTTGAGAATTTTCGATGACAGTGCATCTAACAGATAAAGTATGAATATTTTGATGCTCCAATTTATTATTGATATACACATTGCATAATAATGATATGATTGACATTTTTCACTATAATATCACGCTTCACCAATTTTTGGCTCAGAATATTCGTTTAACCTTACAGAGCTGACGCATCTTCGCTGTTGTATTATTTCCTTGGAGAAATACGACTTCAGTGCAACATCAATTGAATTAGATGCTACAATCATCAATCAAATACCGCCCAATTCCATTTACGAAACTGACACATGTACTTAACACACATGTAATTGGGTGAGAAGTGCTATAGGACCATACATGCACGTGGGATGGTTTGGGGGGTTTGACCGCCAGCAGATTTTGTTTGACCCCCAGCAGATTTGACCACCCCAGCAATGATCCAGAAGATGACGAAGAAAAATGGGCAAGAGGGAAGAGAAAGTCATCATAAAAATGGGGATGATGTTGTAGTTTATCAATTTTTCCAAACAATGCATACTTAATTCCAAAAAAGTAGCATTAAAACTTTTTAAAAGTAAGCGAATAATTTCACATATCTGACTAATATAACTTGAAGAATATGCTGCTTGGATGTTAGGAGACCTACCTAAGATCTTTTTTCGTATTCAAGAACGAAAAAAATTGTATTTTACCCCTGCCTTGGTTGACCGCCAGCAGAATGTCTATGTGACTGTGCATGTATGTATAGAACCCCTAGAAATTGTCGGCCATATGGCTAGCTATTGGGCGACCCTCCCCAGGAATTTTCAATTCTATGGCTAGCCATCGGAAAATCCTGGGGGGTCACCCAATGGCTAGCCATATGGTAGTGATAAGGACTTCCATAATTTTTTTTAAATACAGGAAAAAATTTTTGATGAAAAATGTCAATTTTTGCCTTAAAAATGATCAAAAACGCCAATCTTCTCGGCGCTCGCGCCATAAACACACCTTTTACGGTTTTTTAAACAAAAATTTTTTGAACCGTTTTCTGAACTTTTTTGGTGAAAAAATTAAATTTTGTTCAATCAGAGATCATCTCCAGCTAAAATTTTGGAGAATCAGTGACCCCGGCCTCAAAAAAGTCGCCCGACGCCCTAGACCTCGGGGCCCCGCTAACACTCAACTGGATGTAATAAAATATACGACAACGTGCTTTTAGAATGAAAAATAGAAAAGTTCGCGTTCTCAAAATCCTTCACACCAAGGTTTTCTTGTGCTCGAAGAATTTCCATTCATAACGTTTGGCAGGTAATGTGGAAAATATATATCAAGACTTTTTCTCAACTTTTGAAATTTGAAAGCATTTCAAGAAAAATAGATTATTTGTTCACTCGTGATACGTGAGAATTTAGCAAACGTTTGATATTGATGAAAATTGTATTTCTTTCCAGCTTTCAGGGATCATTTTTTTGGAATACTCTGCTCAGAAGCCGATTGTGTGTCGATTTATCAAATGTCCCTATTCCTCAAACGTTCCGATTCACCGAAAATCCAGATTCCTCGAAAGTCCCGATCCTCAAAATTTCCGTTTTAGAGAAAGTCCCTATTCCTTGAAATTTTTTTTTCTTCAAGAAATCCTGTTTCCTCGAAAATAATAAATGTTCAAAATTTATCATTTTGTAACGTCATGGTTCCCACGACACGAAGTTCTCACGGTCTTTTACGCCTTGAAAAATAAAAAACTGTGGTCAAGCCCAAGCCTGAGCCCTAAGCATGTCAAAAAATCTCTTAATGCTGTTGAGGCTTCAAATCAGATATGGTAATTTTGGAATTATAGTATTTACGATCAAATTTAAAGACGTTTCAAGAAAATCGATTTTTTTGTATATGCTCTTTCGATGAATTAGGATTTGTGATGCACCAATGTTCGATGAATTATAAATTTAATCTTATTTCCGAAAAATCGGGACTTTCGAGGAATCGGGGAAGCAAATTCACGATGTACTAAATCATGTTTCGAGGAATCGGTAATTTTATCCACTTTTCGAGGAATCAGGACTTTCGAGGAGACTTCCGAAGAATCGAGACATTCGAGGAAAGGGAACTTCAGGGGAATAGGGATACAACCCAGGTGTCAGATCGTATGAAAAAACTGCTCATTACTTTGTACAGTAGTATAATGTATTGTTGATGTTGCAATGCTAGGCTAAAAATAAATTAGTCATTGCGAAATGTAAATAATTTCTTTTCTGCTATTAGCTCACCTCGCGCGTTCTCGTACGAATATGATGCAAAATTAGTGTTCGAAAACGTTGTTCTTAAATAGTGTAACACTAATAAATTAATAAAAATTTATAGAAAAACGGTATTGTCTACTGATAAAAGATTGCGCCCCGTTACTCCAAGTGTCTCGTTACCTCAAGTGTCCCAGTACCTTAAGTGTCACATTACTCCAACAATGCTATAGAAATCTTCTAAAATTTCTCACGGGTATTTTTTTAAAATTTAACCAGAAAACGAAAGAAAAAGGGGAATACAAAGAAATGTATATAAAGGAAGAACAGCATAACCATAAACCAAAACATTAACAGGGACACAAAAATAAAGAAAATCAAATACAAAGAAAAATAATAGTTGAACAACAAAATGACAAGATATAAAGAAAATAAAGAAAACTGAAGAAAAAACGAAAAGAAAGGCAGTTTGGCGTCGAAACAATCATTCCGTACTTTGCATGACCTTGACATTACTCTAACCGTAGACTAAACACGGATCTGGATCCGGATTGGTAATCAAAGTAAGGTTTCTGAAACAGGTTTTGCAACGACCAAAAACCGGATCCCCGCGAATCTCGATCCGACGATACAGATCCGTGGCCAAAACGACTTAAATCCAGAGTTTTTTCCTGATTCGGATCACAGATTGCCTTGATATGATGATTTTTGATCAAAATCAAAAGTTTTTTGATCAAAATCGAAATTTTTCTGATCATCACAGTGTAAACTGAAAAATAAATTTTTTGAGTATAGATCCGAGCATCGTCGAAATCTTTCGAGCGATGTACTCTTTAATCTTACGATTTGGTGCAAAGAAAAGAGAAATGGTGGGGCTATAATGTGGTACATAAAAGTCCGTGAGAAACCAAACGATACAAAACTGGTCGAAGTTTTTTGTGCAATAAAAACTTTCACAAAAATATTTTAAAAAGTCAAATGGTCTAAATTGTGTCGTAATTTTTTAATAAATTTTTAATTGTCAAAAAATTGTTTTTAAAATTAGCTATAGATCTAATGATAATAATTATACATATAGTTACCGTGTAATGTTTATTATAGGTCGTTCAAATTACAAATTGAATTTCATCATTTTATAAAAATTTTCTTTCCGGTAAAAAACTGCAACAACTTTTGAAGACATGCTTTCCTTGCTGTCTGAATAAACGTTTATCAGAGGAAGTTTTGGAATGGCTGTATATGGCTCTATAGTCTGTTTTTTGCTGTATATGGCTCTATAGTCTGTTTTTTGTGAAAAGCTTCTAAATAATGAAAGTGGAAAGCAAGTATCATTCGAGATTTTCACGATTTTCCGGTAAACAATATATCATGTAGGATTGGAAGTTTGTGGGCATACTCATCAAACTTTTAACCATTTTTGCAGTGAAAAATTTTATAGCAAGAGCCCTATGTAAGCGATTTTGACGACAGTACTGATTTGTGTCACTTTTCTATTTAGAAGCATTCACACACACACACACACACACACAGAAGCATTCACACACACACACACACACACACACACACACACACACACACACACACACACACACACACACACACACACACACACACACACACACACACACACACACACACACACACACACACACACACACACACACACACACACACACACACACACACACACACACACACACACACACACACACACACACACACACACACACACACACACACACACACACACACACACACACACACACACACACACACACACACACACACACACACACACACACACACACACACACACACACACACACACACACACACACACACACACACACACACACACACACACACACACACACACACACACACACACACACACACACACACACACACACACACACACACACACACACACACACACACACACACACACACACACACACACACACACACACACACACACACACACACACACACACACACACACACACACACACACACACACACACACACACACACACACACACACACACACACACACACACACACACACACACACACACACACACACACACGCGCGCGCGCACGCGCACGCATGCACGCACACCACACTTACACACACACATACAGCGGGACGAGACACAACTATTGAGGACGACTCATACGAAGCAAAGCATTTCAGAGTCGATTTAAGGATATTTATAATGACATTCCAGGTTAACTTCCGAGTGCATATCAATTTTGAGATCTTTTATTTAATGTGGTGCAGTCATGGTTCATCAACGTCACCAGATCATTAATCAGACACAAGCTAGATCTTTAAATGAGACAGTACTTTGTGCAAATGCTTAATCGTACCTGGACGTTATCTTTAACTACCAAGATGGTATTTAATCCAATCATTTCGTGTGGATTTGTACAATAACACTGATCAAGTAACTTCTGATCTCATATCACTTATAAAATCTTGAAGTCAATCAGATTCTCACAAAGATCATCTCAAGATGAGTTCACAACCTGATCAACACAGTTAGATGACATTAACGATTTTCAGTTAACCAGATATTATTTTGCACATCCGATTAACAGAGGTAATTTGATCATTGGACGTCATTAAAGAGTAGGCGCATCGAAAATTATGGGGTCTATCTGGATCTTATATTAGCAACAAAATATTGCTATAGCCTGTTCATTTTCAAATGAGCCTCTGGAATCAAAATAATCTGTAAAAACCAGTAAGCAATCAATAAATCTGTGTCGTAGGCCGAAATCTTTTTTTTCTTAGTTTGTTCGCCTACCCACTACAGTCAACTCGAAAAAAAGCTGTCTGTATAGGCAGGTTGGTTATTATTTGCATAAACATCTTTCTGCGCGCCGAGGCTCATTTGGAAAAAATAAACCATAGTGCAAGAGATGTTCAGAGTCGAGCATATTTACATATAATTAGTACACTCTTAGAAACAGTTTATATTCTGTGCAAACAAACTCACTACTTATAAGAAAAAATCCGACATCAATCTGATCCATCTGTGGAGAATTAAAATTGGCTTTCAGATAGACATGTCAGCTGACCTAAGCAGACGCCGCCTTCCATCCTTATGGGGTCGATAAATCCTTGAGGCAAGCTTGGAAAGCTTCGTGCTAGAGTTAACTCAGCCCAGTTGGCGTCTTGGCAATGAGGAGCGATGAATGAGCAGGTAGGCCTATTCCTTTTATGAGGTAGTTGGCCAATCAAGTCCTGCTTTGTCAGACAGAAGCTAGCCTATGGAATATGGCCTCCACTAGGCAACAAAAGCACGCTAAGAGCGCCTCTCATATAAAGTGGTAACTGATATGACTGTGCTCCTGTAAAGCCTTCCTGGTTGTAGGAAAATGGGAGACAGGTGACCCGCAAAAATGAAAAAAGATCTAATCATGCACTGGTCGTGATATAAACTTGGTCCTGTCGAACAAGATCTTGTGATAAGCATCTTACGTAAGCTACCTTAAACTTGACTTGGGGGTAGATCTTACTCTAATGAAGCATCTCAATGGCTAATGCTCATTTAGTACATGGTGTCTGATGTAAAATGCAGGCAACCACAAGACTACTTTTGTAGTGGACCTTGCACACGACTGTAAGATATTACATGAGATCTACAGACCTTACAAAACATCTAATGTCATACGTAAATATCGACCTTACACTCTGAAAACAACTTTCATGGTATCGAATAGCCTTGCATGCAGCACTCACGTTTTTTCTCTGTCGAAGCTGGTGTATCTGACTGTAAAAGAAATTTTCTAGAATATTTCATATGATGGGAAGTTGACTGTGCTCACTTTCCCAGGCTCGGTGACATGTACAGCGGTCACTGTTGTAAGTTCATCCTGTTGTTCAGCTGGTGACCATGCAGTATATAGGCGTGATAAGTACGGTTAAAATCATTGTTCAAACTTATTTTACCTGTAGTCACATCAGCGCATTGACCCATCACAACCTTGCTGAAATAGAACTGTTTTAGTGTCGGATCTATGCTGCTGTCTGCCATCGAAATAAGAACTTCTCGTGTTGAGGAAGCAGTATAAGTTGTCCAAATTTTGTCTTCATATTTCGAACGGTTGATAGGATCGCTGTACACAAATCAATTTCTGCATAGATCATGAGGGCAATGCGTTCAATGCGTAATTCATGCATCCAAAAAAGTTCTGACAAATTATTGTGATAATTTGTGCAATCACTTCGGAATGAAATTCATCAACAAAATTTCAAAAAAAGATGTTTTATATTGATCTCAGAATTATCATTGATAAATAACCAATTTAAAATGCTTTGAAACTAATATTATCAAACTTCTGAAACAGGATATTTGGAATTATTTTCAGAAGGAATAACCATCATCTTAATACACAATAACTGCCAAAATCATGAGTTTTCTCCACTATTTCACAGCGCCTTTTAGACTTCAAACAAGTGAGATCTAATCTCAGCTAGAGTCCATGACTTTCTATCAATTTCTGGGTTTGAAGTGAGTCTGAAACAAAATTTTCACTTTCCATTGGTAAACGAAGTCTAAATGTTTCTGTAGTGTAAAAGTCCACGACACTGCTGAAAACGTGCATTCCCCTGCAGCATATGAACTTTTGATCGATAAGTTAACTATTCAAAATGCTTACTGTAGTTGCATACTGTCGTAACTATACCCAATAATGTTACATGAATCACGGTAAATTCCACGATATAGAAGAAACGAATCGAATTTGGGTTGAGTGTCTTTCTTTGCCAAGCCCAGAATCATGTTCTGTCCTGTAGTCATCACAGAATTAATTTCTGCATTGCCGTGCGTTGGTACACTGATCTTGTATATTGGAAAAGAATCTGAAAAAAGTTCAGAACAGATAAAAATCTTTTGGCAGATACAGGGTTTCTCGAAAAGTCGGGTTTCACTTTTTGAGACACCCTTCATTTTCCAAATACCGTTTATGGTTCTAGATACTGTAAACACATCTCCAGCAAAAAAATTCGAGATCAAGCTTTCATCGGTTGCGATTAACAGGTAATTCAGCATATAATTTTTAATGCAATATTCTCCAGGTTCAATGTCACAATATTCCACTGGAAATAAAGGATATAAAGGTATAATAGATGATGAAGGATATGTATCAATTTTCATTTCTTACGTGGCTCCATGACTTGAACGGATGAAATAAAAGTCAATACTATGAACAAAATGTAGAACTCCATTATGTAGTAGATTTTCTAAAGTGAAATCAACTGACATGAAGTTGAAATGATAAGTTTATGTATTGTCAGAAACCACATACCAATTATCGTTGTATAAAACTGCGCCGTGGATCGGGTAGTTATAGAAACTAAAATTTAGAACATATGCTGAAAATAGGAGTTATGATCTTGAAAACCACTGATTGCTTAACTACAGGTCTGCTATTTATGATCTGCCTGTAAATTGACAAAAAATCAGCACCTTTATAGTGTAATTTTCTTGATATGCTTCTTATAGTCTATTAATTTTGAAATGACAGATGCATCGAACTAGTGAAAGTAAGTTTGATGAAAAAAATGGTAACTGTAATCAATGAGAAAAAAATTTCTTGTCTGTTAGCAACAAACTAATAGTCTGGTAAAAATGCACTTAGATGTTGGTTACAGTATCTTAGTCAAGAATGATCTGACTTTGACATCACTTTTGTCATAGATAAATTCATATCTTTGACAGTATAAATTTGTTTTCCAAAATTGGAACACACATAAAAGTTGTGTTCCAAATTGGGCTTGCTGTCTTTTAATTGCTGCATCTGTCACTATTATGAAAGCAAAAAGCAAGCCATTAAATATTTTTAGTTTTCTGCTAAGCCCAGTGTCACATATGAATGTAAATGAGTGAACACACCCAAGTGTCTTTCAAGAACTTTTGAGTAAAAAATTATACAGTAAAAGCACTGCTGATTAGCCTTTGATAGCAGGTGAACTTTTAAAATATTTTAATTTACAGTCCGTTAAGATTCATGGACAGTCTTAAGTTCAATTTAAGACAAATTTTCCACAAAGAGAAAAACTTTATACGGAAGAAGAAGTTAAATCCGCTCATGACAATGAGATGGCCAAAATTATGAAAAAAACTTTATATGTACTTTAAAGCGTTGATTTGGTTAGAACTGCATCGACAAACGATTGATTTAAGAAATTTTGATTGCACCAAGGTTATTGAAAAAAATTTTCAGCAGTTTTATTTGCCTCTCATTGACAAATTTTTTTTCATAGCAGCTTGCAAATTTTTTTTATGTTGCACTTACTTTCACAGAATCGACCATATCAAAATAAACGGTGTACAGAGGTATTTCATGGAATGTAGACTGTAAATCATTTAGATAAATATTCTTTGTAGATCTCCACAGTAAAAGCTTAGATAGACAGGTGACTGCAGTAGAAATACTAGAGCTGGCAAGTCTTTTAAGGTTTAGGAAAAAAATTTATCAGACCTATGCCAGCATATGAAATATATTGCAATTACTTATGCAATTTTCCTCCCACTAATAATTTCAAACATACAAGCCGCATGATATTCACATGAGGCGTTATGGTGCTCGTTAGCGTATTGCATTTGTTGCCAAACAACGAGAACAATATCAAATTTCGAAACAACATTGATCATAATTTTAGAAGAATATAATAAAAGCCACAATCCAAATCAGTTAGTTCAAGTCACCTCTATGAAACATCAAGAGATAAAGCCTGGAAATACTTTCTCCACTGCACAAACAGTTTGTTGTACTATGTAATGAATCTGGCGCCATGAGCTGTATGTTAAAACATATCTTGTGTTTATCTATACTTTTAACAATTATTATTTTTGTTGAAGTATAAATGGGATTTATACAATATCTTGGCATCCATAGGAGGCCTAAGTCAACTTGGTGCATCATAGAATATCCAAAGTTCCTCACAATTCCAACCATTATTGATGAAGATCGATCCACTCTAGAATTCGCTTGATATCTTTTTGCGAATGCATTGTTTGTGTAACGCAATGTGTGAATCGTATTGCTATATCTCAACTGCCAAACCTGCTCCATAATCGAAGGAGTGTGTTATTTTTCACCAAAGTCGTTCCCTGATAACTGATACTCTTAATCATGTACTGCTCACTGTCATTGACCTCAATCACATGGGAATAGCTGGCCCATCGAAAAGTCGAACAAATCATTGTTGTCCACTGTTGAATTAATACGAAAATGACAAAGTTGAGTAATAATTTATTACAGACGAGCACTAACTACAGCACAGTGGCAAAAAAACGGCATAAAAAACGAAGCTACTCAATATGTTGGCATCAGGGTTAATCCAGGGCGCTCATTGGAATCTCTGGAGTACCAACTGTGATGCAGGGTTCCAAGATTCTCGCCCTATCGGCCGATTGTCTTGTCTTACGGACTGCGTCACCCACAAACCTAGAATTCATTGATGAATCGTAAATCATGATACTGTTCCAACCATAGGCGTTGGTGGTTGAAACGAGACTACTTAAACTTTGGCACAAGGTTGAAAGATTATCATATTCGAAATTGTCGACAGTAACACGAAGAAATAATTTGAATACTCATTTTTCTGACGAAATGACCAAATTAGGATGCAAGTAATATGGCGAACAGTATACAACCTGGTGATGTGGCAATGAGGCACAATTCATGCCAAATTTCTCTCACACGGCCAAAGACGACTACAGAAAACCACCAAAGAGAAAACTGAAACTGACTGAAGCACACTAAACTTCTCCTAACATCAGCTTCCTTATCTACACAAAATTTAGTAACATGCAAAGAAATCTGCATAGCATTATCAAAAAACTAGAAAGATCAAAAATGTGGGAAAGTAAAAGGAAATGGAAAGCGTCCAAAAACTACACACATTAAGTTACAGTAAAAATAAGGAAGTGGAAAATGAAGTTGATCATCGTGTTTTATCAGCATTGAGCTCATATGACAAATGATGAGAGTGAAGAAAGTGCACATTGACTAACTAAACAAAATTTTATCAAATATCAGCTTCTTATTCTATGCAAAAAAATGTGCTAGGAAAAGACGCTGCAAACTCTAAAACTAGCTAACTGCAGGAAACAGCGGAAAAAATTTAAAAAAAAACAGGAATTAAGAAAAAACATCTAAAAACTAGCATTCAAAATTACAGTAAGATTGAGAAAAACACTCCTGAACCCACCTTGTATTAGAAACTTGCTCAGCTAGTTGATATGCCAAGTGTCTGTGTGATATGTACATTAAGGTTTATGCATGTGTGGTGAAGCCCATACAGCTACTATTTGCTAACACATACCCCAGGCGCAGGAATGAAAAATGCCATTGTGGCTTACAGGACATTCAACAAATTGCATAAGTGTATACTGAAAATTTTTTACCACCAGGAACAATAGCCGATACATGTTGTCAAAAACATTGATAATATAATCATTAATGAAACATTCAATGAAAAAAATTTTCACATCCCAATTTTTTTATTTATAAACACATTACAGAATAATCCGAGTGATATCTTTACGATAGTCTATTCTTGAAATGCTCGTAAATAATAATAATGGGGAGCAAGTACTTTTTTTAGGTACTCTGTCACACTTTGTGCTTAATATGAGGGAAAATTTATGAACATATTCAAGTAACCTTAACAATTTTTGGAGAAAATATTCTACCCGTAAAGCCTTATGTACACAGTTTTGACCACAGTATTAATTTTTGTCATTTTCCGATTCACAAGCATTTTATAAAAAAACACACTACGTAATATCAGGCTTGACCGATTGATCTTCAGAATATGCGTTTGACCTTACAGAGCGGACGCATCCAGGTTGCTGTATTATTTCCTTAAAAAACATAATTTCAATGCCATATTAACTCAGTTAGCCATGCAGTTCAACTGTATGCATAATTTCATGTACGAGCATTACGTATTCTACTAAAATCAAACGTACAATGTTGACTCATTTCATGTTAGAATTCAACAAGATGTATCCTGTTATGATTACCAATTTGAAGATTGAAAATTTTGTCCCTGTGAAGGTTGAAATTATTTTTACGAGATTCAGTAGAGTATAGACAACAGTCAAAAAATATCTACTGCTTACCGCCCTGTACTGTAGAATATAATGTTGATGGTCCCATTGAGCTATGCTGAAAAAATCAAAACAGATTGTGTATGATTGAAATTAGCTCACTTTTTGTCATTTGCTCACTTTTTCATTTGTTTCCAAGGTGGAAGAATTTACTTTTGTAGTGTGAGTAGTATATTTTCCTAAAATGGTATACGTCAATGAAATAATAGAGAACTATAGAACAACAGTAGATATTGCCCACTGAAGAGTACAGAAAATGACTCAAAGTCAGTATTTTTTGCTCATCAGTACCGAAATAAGTTAGAAGCTGCACACTGTTGCCGCAGAAAGTGGGCCTACAAGATTTGATATGTAATGGAGTATGAGAAGGTCACTTGAGAAACTTTCTCATCATTTGAAAAAATTTGTTAGATTCGAACACTATGTACATCATTTTTCCAAGATGCATCACCAAAAAATTAAGATGGTGAGTAGCAATTTTTTCAAAACAATCCTAAATCGACATATCAAAGTATGGAGATTTTTTAAACCATACACAGCAGTACACTCCAAGTGGGTATTTGAGTTCAGGGATTGCTGCACTAGAGTGCCCTTGGTTTTAATATGTGCGAGCATTACAAATGGAAGGAGTTAGTTTGCACATTTATCGAATGGACATGTTGGTTTATCATAAAAACCTTTATTTTCTGAGATTTTTTTTTTTGAAAAACGTTGAAACAGCTCGTTTTTTACTAAAATGCAAATATTTTGAAAAAAAACTCAAATTTTGAATTTCACCAATTGTTCGCAAAAATTATTGTGTGGTTATTTCTCAAAAATACTGCATTTTGGGTAAAAACAAGCATTTGCGACGTTTTTAAAAAATCATCGACTCGTGCAACCCTCCTTTGTAACGCCACTGTACAAACCAGCTTTCAGCAAGTCCTGACATCAAAATTCGACTTCAACATTGTTAGCCATCTATAAAAGTACAAAGGCGGAGCAATACCTTTGTTTAATTCACCCCAAAAAAAATTGGTGCTACTGATGTGCCGAGCATCCTCCTGACTTTTCCACAAGATTATCTCGAAAAATTGTGATGCAGTTCAACAAATGTCTTGCTTCATGTATGATGGTAACAAATTCTTCAACGTGACAAAAGTTTTTTCAAGTGTCCCTATCTCATATTCAATAATTATGATTGATGGAGTACTGGAGTAGTACAGTAATATTGATAGAAAAAGCGGATTATATGTAACACGAATAGGGCACTTCCAAGTCTGTTATATTCACAGTAAACAGACCTGAATGGGGACTTAAAGTACTGAATAACTGTTCATGATGCACTTACCTGTTTTCATAATCGAACGCGACGCAACTGACTATAAGAGAAAAATTCACTTCAATATTATATTTACTTTGAATTGACAATGCTCACTTTCACAATCTTTTTTAGAAGTACAGTGGTCACTGTTGTAAGTCCATTCCGATAGTTTTCTAATCAAAAGCAGCAACTAATGAGGTGGAAACTTTCGGTCCAATTAATTTACCTGTAGTAACATCCATAGGACATTGACCATCAAGAGCTTTGGTGAAATTGAACATGCTATCTGTTATCGGTCTGCTTCTGACTATAGGCGATATGAGAATTTCCAGTGTTTTCGTCGCAGTATAAACGGCATAAACTTTGTCTTCGTATTTCATACGATTATTTGGATCACTATGAATAAAAAAAATCCAGAAAAATTTAATGAATTATTGCGACTTGTACTGCTGAATTTTTTCAGGATGGAGGGGGATTCCAAAATTTTTCAAAATTGATAAAACTCGACCTGGTGAAGCCGTGTAGCTTATGAATGTTCAGATGAGAGATTTAGAATCGCACGCCTAAGAGCCTCATGGTGGTATGTGTTGTATGGTAACATACAACATTCCACCTGTAGGATTGATATTTTATCCAATCCACGGGTCCAGAAGCTGACCATTTTTGTTGAGCCCTTGTCGGGATGGCCACACCTACCCTGACATTGGCCAGTGGTGGGACAGCTCCAGCACCACCCAGGAAGCGCTTCAACTCTGGTGACCGTACCAGGGGCTCCCCTGCGAGGGGGGAGGGATGTTGTAGGGTGACCTACAGCATTCCACCCGTAGGATTGATATTTTAGCCAATCCACGGGTCCCGAACCTGGCTATTTTTGTTGAGCCCTGGTCGAGATGGTCACACCTACCCCAACATTAGCCAGTGGTGGGACAGCTCCAGCGCCACCCAGGAAGCCCTTCAACATATGAAGCAAGCTCCAGAATAAATCGGCTTTAAGCTACTGTAGGCTCGAAAAGAAGGAAAAGGAAAATGAGCAAGATAGAAGAGAAAAGCGTCATAAAAAGGGAAATGATGCTGTAGTTTAACAATTTTTCTAAGCAAAGCATATTTGAAGTCCATAAAAGTAACATTAAAAATTTTAAAAGTGCAGTATAGGCAAATAATTTCACATATCTGACTAACATAAAATGAAGACTATGCTGCTTGGATGTTAAAAAACCTATCTAAATTTTTTTTCGCTATCAAGAAGGAAAAAAATTGTATTCCGCCCCCTGTCCTGGCTGACCCCCAGCAGAATTTATATGCTGTGCATGTATGTTGATTAGTAAGTAGAAGCAGATATGCTAACGGCTGCGCCTGATTGGAAAAAATTACTATTACAGATCACGACCGGCGCCAAGCATAGGAAAATTTTGAGATTCTGGTCTTCTAAATTTCACCAAAAAAAGTCTTTGCTGCTTTATTAGACAGGCTAAAAAATTTTTGTTCAATTGCATTCCAGTAAAGGAATTCCTCCCATTCCCCGCCTAGTTACGGGCCTGGCAGCAGTTATTTCAAAGCATACAAAAACTATCAGATCTAGATTGATTGGCAGTTCGGACAAGAGTCTGGACAAAATACTCAATTTGAAACATTTTGAGATGATTTTCGAACTTATGAAACAGTATCCCTCATACTTGATGCTGAAAGGCATCAACCAAACATGATTTCCTTATATACTTAATTGCACCGCCTTTTTTGTTCCAAATGAAATCTTTTTGTTAGATCAATTCCCAGTTTGAATTCATGATTTTATCTGTGGTCATCGAGAACCGAAAATTTTTAGTGAAAAATGTCAGGACTTACAGTCTATTTCTATCGAAACGATTGTAAATATCAAGAATGATGGCATGTAACTAGTATTTCATATTTTCACATAGGATAGAAAATTTGTGAACCTACTCAACTAAGCGTTACAGTTTTTTGAGTAAAAAGTGTTACTATAAAAGCTCTGTTAAACGACTATTTAGAGTACAGTCGTTTTGTCGGGGATGGACATAGTCTATCTCCAGGTTATGAAAATTAGCTAAGGTCGACCCGAATTGGGTCGATGGACGCCAATTTGCATGGAAGACGTGCATAAAAGGGCTGTTATTCATGTTTTGGTCATTGCCATTGTGTTTACATCGTAAAGAAATAATCAGCGGGCTGACTGGCCATTTGTTATGTTTTTATTATCGATTTATATTTTGTGTAGTGAGGAGCCCCGAAATACAATGTCCCCCCACCGATTGTACAATTATTATAATTCTCACAGCAGAGGGAACGCAGGTTAGGACTGGGATTTCTGGAGTAACACCCTGTGTACAAGTCCACAATTCTCGGCCTAACTTCTTGTTATTTCTTGATATCATTGGTTGGAAGTTATCTGAGCTCGGAGAGTTGTTTGGTCACCTGCAGTTCATCAGAACAAGAGCAGTTGGTCGAGTGTTGAGATTGGGACAGACCGAACTGTTGAACACTATTTCTACCTAAAGTTTCAGCCTGACTAGGCGATTTAGTGGACAACCTGATTAGGTTCTCTTAATTAATTAACACTTTCAGCCATTTTTCAATTTACAAGATTTGATAAAAAAGAGACTACAGCCAACCACTTTGCATAAATCGAAAACTATTTTGCAGTAAATGGGAATGGTAGGGGCGTACAAAAGATAACTCACGTTCTAGAGAAACTTTTATAGCACGTGAACAACCCTTAAAGTTTTGCATCATATTGTTTGTCCATCTAAGGAATGTAGAAAGCATATGTGAATACTGCCAAATTTTTTTCTAGTTGTCAATAGGTTGATTTTTTTAGATTTTCAATGAAATTTTTCGAATGTTGGTCGTTCGATAGTCGGTATGAAAGTCAAAAATTCTTGAAAATTTTTTTTCGAAGTCAGTTTTTCTTTTAGCTGTAAGCTTGGTTGACGTTTCCAGGTCGTGTTTGATGAAATTTTGTGAATATTGGGTTTCCGGATGAAAATGGTTTAAAGAAAAGAATTGAAAGAATTTCGAATCTGTTGTATGGCAACATACAACATTCCACCCGTAGGATTGATGTTGTAGCCAATCCACGGGTGCCGAACCCGGCCATTTTTGTTGAGCCCTGGTCGGGATGGTTACACCTACCCCGACATTGGCCAATGGTGGGACAGCTACGGCGCCACCCAGGAAGCCCTTCAACAAATCCATCCAAAGAAATTCATTCGAAAAATTTAATCAAAAGCAGCTTGAGAGCGTTAACCTCGCTCACAGTTGAAAGAGAATAATGAAAATTTGACGGCTGGGCCGACCTAAGATAGGGTGACATTGAACTCATTAATTTTTTAAAACAAAGGAAATCCGTCAACACTCGTAGGATTTTCCATTCTATAGTCTTATTTTCTTGGGACGCTTGTAATTAATGAGCAAATACTATTTCATATTTTTACGATCTTCTGTCAAACCTTATAAGACTGAAAATTTGTAAGCATCTGATCATACTGACCATAAAGAATTTTTTGAGTAAATAATTCTACAATAGAAGCCTTGTGTAAACGATTTTTACAAGAGAAATATTGTCCTTTTTTATTCACAAACATTTCATCAAAAACGGGTTAAAGTTTAAGTATTCTGGATTTTAGGAAGCTGGGCTGTCAGACCACTTCGTCTGACAATGCTGGGTTTTGGTGGGCAGCATCCGAGCAAATGTGTAGGTTTCAGTTTCTTCCTTCCTATTCTGATCATTTTGAGTCGCACAATTCTATGTCCCACTGCTTTTTCGTTTTATTTTCATGTTGTGTTGTTTCTGTTTATTTCTCCATTTTTGTTTCCACGCATTTCTTCTCCATTCCATTTTGCCCACCATTTCCCTTATTATGTTACATTCGTATTTCAGCTCTCATTTCTTCTTCCATTTGTCTGGCTTTATATTCTTTTTTCTCTTCCCCTTGTCTATTCTTTTCTCCTTGTACTTTCTTGTTTTGTTTTGTTTTATCTTTTGATATTCTTCTACTCGCTCATTTGCCACTCCATAGATTTTTCCAATCTGGCAAAATATTTGTTTCATGTTTCTGCTCCTTCTTTCTACTTCCTCCTCACGTTTCAGTTTCCAGTTTTTGTTTTTCTTTTTTAGCATTTCGGTTTCTGCTTTGTACTTTTTCCTTTTTTATATAGTTTTATTTCTTTCTCTGTCTTCCTTTCTGTTTTCTTTTTTTTCAAAAACTGGCACTTTTGGGCCTGATATTTTGCCTTAGTGTAATATTTTTCTCATGGTCTCCTGATTTATGAAAAATTTTCAATTTTCCCCAAATCTTTATGCTATATTACGAACTATATCACAGACGCGGTAGTGGCTTCTTACTTGAATAAATGACAAGCATGAATGATGGAAGGCAGACATACACGGGGTGCCAAAGTATGACTGTACCAACTAGCGATACAACTGGCAAACGGAATTAAATGTATGTTTGCTTGACTAATACAGAATATTTAGAATTTTCACGTTTATGAAAAAACTACTGGAGAATATCCCCTTCTAATAGTGCATGCAGACTCTGGTTAGTAAAACGAACAATTCGCATAATGCAATGCTTACTGTAGCTGCATACTGTCGTAATTATACCCAAAAATGTAGCAGAAATCGGTATCAAATGAATAATATAGAAGAAAGGAATCGAACTTAGGTCGAAGGTCTTTCTTCGTCAAGCCGAGCATCATCTTTTGTGCTGAATTAACCGAATTGATTTCTGCATTTCCGTACGTTTGTACGTTGATTTTATATATAGGAAAAGAACCTGAAAAAACTTCAGTACAGATGAAAATCATATGTATGTCAGAGACAGAGTTTCTCAAAAAGTTGGGCTTCACTTTTTGATGATGTGACACCCTCTAAATTCCAAATACCATTCATGGTTCTAGATACTGTAAACACATCTCCGATATGTGAGAGATCGGCCGTGATGGTTCCATTGGTTGAGATTGACAAGTAATTCATCATATTATAAGTTTTGATGCAATATTCTCCAGGTTCAATGTTATAAAATTCCACTAGAAATGAAGGACATAAGATTATAATAGGTAATATAGGATATGAATTCTTACATGGCTCCATAACATAAACGGACGAAACAAAGGACATCCCTATGAAAAAAATGTAGAGCTTCATCAGGTAGTGGATTTCCAAAAGGGAAATGGTTGACACGATATTGCAATGAAAAGTTTATGTATTGAAAGCCATCATATAGCAACTATGATTGGATGAAAGTGGATTATTGTGGACCAAGTTGTTATGGGAACTGTAAATCTATCGTTAAAATGTATGATAAACAGGAGTTCTGCTGTTGAAAACCACTTATTAATCATACTTAATATTGTTTTTCATGGACTGCTTGTAAATTGACATATGAATTGGAACCTTGCAAGTAAATTTTTCTTGAAATGTTTCTAGATAATAGAATCAGTAAACAAGTAATTTAATATTTCTACGATCACTCAACCAGGGATAAGAAATTTGTTAGCAAACTCGACTGGAATTTTCAACTTTAACTAAACGAGCTTAGACCCGTTTAGTGAAACTGCGTTCTGGTTACAGTCGTTAGACACCGTATGCAAATGCGCCAATGCTATAAGACATAAAAATGCCTTTAAAGGAGCTCCTGATTCAGCCAAGCCTATAAAATAATATACAGGCTCGTTATTATGACACAGTTGCAGATTTCCCCTCATCTGCTCAATTCTAATGCTTGCAATGGGTTCACACAATTGATTTAGCTGGAAGAAGGTTTTGTGCTGTAACCTTTCTCTCATAAACTGAGCTGGATTTTATGTGTTCACTTCCCACAGTTGATTCTTGATTTATGGACAATAAGTCTATTGAAAAATTTCAATGCAGTTGGAAGCACACATGCCAGGGAGAAGGGGGATATGGTTGTACGTTACTCCAGAGGATTGAAATTGGAAAATTTTCTATGTGAAAAATTTTTTTTATTGAATTTGGTCTCAAAAAGCGCCGTAAACCTTGGGTCTACCCTCTGTGCTCTCCTCAAAATTTTGGAGCTGTACGTCTGTGGTTGGAATGTGTGTTGATGTACTCAGCTGCAAAATATGCTTTTTCACGGACATGGAAAATTTCTTAATGAAAAAGAATGAAAATCCAATATTACAAAAGTGGATTTTTAAAACTCTTACTCAAGTTCCCAAAAACCTAGTCCAACCCTTTTTCTAGCTTGGCAACTATAAAAACAAGTATATCCTCCTTTTTCCGTCCCATCGGGGCATTTTCCAATCAACTATGCCACCCCTATTTAGTTGGCCTTGACCATGCATGAAAACTTTTATTGAAGCACATAAGAGTTTTGAATTTGGCCGTCTTCACATCAAAGAAACAATAAAAAACAATCTTAAAGCTTCTAATTCTCACATCCCGTAAAATAAAGGATATATAAACTCCACAGTACTTAAAATGCGTAGTAAACAAAGCATAAGGTAACTATATCCATTGAATTACCCATGGACAAAAACCCATCAACCCAAAAATTGCACACTCCTTTTACGCCCAGAACAACTTTTTTTGTGTAGAGTGACTGCGTCCATTGAATTCCCCAAGGTCGAAAATTTCTCCCCTGAAAAAATCGTGGAAATACATTTGCTTTGTAAAGTGATCACGTCCATTGAATTCTCTGTGCAGTAATTTTTTTGTGTAAACTGACTGCATCCATTGAATAACTCCTGGTCGAAAGCCCTTTGCACCAAAAAATCACAAAAACATGCTTGTTTACAGCTGGGATAATTTTTTGTTTGAAGTGATTGCGTCTATTGAATTCCTCATGGTTGAAAACCCCTTCCACCAAAAAATCATGGGAATACATAAGTTTACACTTAGAATAATTTTTTGTGTCCCCCATCAAATTAATTCCCCATGGTCGACAACTCCTAGACTGCAAAAAACTCTGGCACCATAGTGCATTATGCTGCAAAAAAATTGCTTTTTTGAAACCCTGAATACTATATAACAAAATTGTTGAATTTTGTGGTTACCGGAACTTTGGGTCACCCTATTATTAAATTGATGCCACATTTTTAAAAAATGAAAAAAAACTATCTGAGATTGCGCCCAGGAGATGCTTAGGCTGAAGTATGGAGCTTGGATATGGTACACCCATTGTGGGGCGTGGTGGAACTGGGGCCTTCAAAAACGGCGTTTTTTGTGTTTTCTGGGCCCCATCAAGCACCACTTGCAGACAGAGACGACATGACAACAAGCACCCCATAGTTTTCCCTTGTGCCCGAAATTATGAAAAAAAACCCAAGGTTCTAGCTCTTACCGTTTTGGCTCTAAAGAAGGGGGACATGAATTTTAGAACATGCATTTATGTATGTCACACTTTTTTGGGCGTCCATGTAGTTCAATGCTAATTTTTATGCTACAGTTTGCTCATACTTAGTTTCAATTGTTTTCAGTATTTTCGTGTTCACGCAAATTTGTATGAATTATTACATATTTAGTCTCATGCCTATCATTATTTATGGTAATTTTTGTTTCTTTGGAATCATAAATTGATGTATTTAGTAAAAACCGGTTTGTAATTCATTATTTTGAAATTTAGACAGGGTTTTTAAAGCCCATATGCCCTTTGGGTGATAGAAATTTAGTTTGACTCTGGCAGCACAGGGCTTAATGTCTGTCAGTGCAGCTCTTTTTGACCATTTCTTGAAATAACCAGGATATCAAGAGATGGTCTTCAATTAGTAATTTACACATTTTTAGCAATTCTCAGAAGTTCTGGGATTCCCACAAAAGTCTTTTAATGAAAACTTTATCTTAAAATTTGTTAAAAATTTTTTAATCTTAACACACAAGTCGCTTCCTCTTGAACTCTCCTTAAAATATCCCCAACATCAAGAGATGTGGCTCAATTAGTAATATAACATATACTTTAATTTTTGAAAAACAATTACACATTTCTGGTAACTTACGTCAGTAGTAAGGCCGGCCCGTATAGGTCGTACGCTTAAGGATACTCCTATCTTTTGTGTACGACCTATAATTTGTCACTTTTTGCCGATTTATAGGTCGTACAGTAAACATACACGTTTGGCTTTTGTCGGATTTACAGGTCGTACAGTAAACATATACGGTTAATTTCTTCGTCGATTTATAGGTCGTACAGTAAACATATAGGTCGATTTATAGGTCGTACGGTTAAAAATGTATGTTCTAGAGTTACCGTAATAGTAGAATTACGGTAATTTTTCGATTATGGTAATAAATGTGTTACTGTGGGTTGAAAAGGAAAAATCAATGATGAATGCAAAAAGGAAAACTAAAATGAACAAAAAATGGAAAAGAAATAAAAGAGATTGTGTGTAAAAACGGCTTCCCCTCTGGGAAGAGGAAGCCCACAAAAATTTGCACCCCGGACCCCCTTTGTCAAAAGGGTGCCACCTGCAGGTGTAAATATATTTCGGAGGTCCCATTTTCTGAACGATCGTTCAAGTCAACAAATGTCAGAACGGTCAATCTGGTCAGTAATGGTCTGTTTAATGAGTAAAATCTCGAGAGAGTCATTACGCGATGAAACATTATCCTTACGGGTGCATGCGTAAAAATTTTGATGTTCTGCCAAAAATGACCAAGAAGGTCTTTTATAAAAATGACCAGAGCGAGCTGGCCGTAAAAAGCATGTAGACAAATAAGGTCTTTTATAGAAAGAGGACCAAACGAGATGGTCCTAAAAAACGTACGGAAAATTTGATGACTTAAAAAATCTTTACGAATCAAAAATTTTTAATTCAATGCAACATTCTATTTTATTATAAAACTTTTGAAACACTATTTTATTTTTGTTTATCACTAAAATATTGTAGTCTAAAAACAAAAATAATAACGTGAACAAAAAATGGAAAACATAAAAGAAAGAATTCATTTGTAAAATTGACCCCCTCCGCCCACGGAGGAAGTCCTTCAAAAAACGCGCCCTCGGGCTCCAAAATAAGAGGTGCGCCGTCTGCAGGTTCACAGAAAAGTGAAGTGGAAGCCCTGCATACTGAACGATCCTCCAAATTAGAACGGTCTTTTAGATCAGAATGCTTAATTCCACATATAAAAACTCTAAGAGTCTATAAAACTTGAAACATTATTCCTACGGGTTTATACTTATAAAGTCCTAAATGATCAAATTCTTTTATAGAAAAATGACCCAAAAGAGTGGGTATAAAGCGCATGTAGAAAAGTGAACAGTTGAGATGAAAAATATTCTAAATGTAAAAAATAATTGATACCTCAAAAATATTTGAAGAAAAGAAAAGAAAAGAAAAAGAAAAAGAAAAAAGAAAAGAACTAAATCATCAATACATGAACGTTATTCTACGTATCGGAAATTAATACATTATATTGGATGATTTATGTAGGTAGATGCGGTTTTGTATACAGAGTGTTTCCCAGAGCAAACATAGAAAGGTTAGACAGGTGAAGCCATTTAGATCATAAAACCAATTAGAAATGCTAGAAAAGGTCAAAGGTTCTATAAAACACGGTAGCAAGAGACGCTTTACCAAAATAATTAAGGTGGTGATTATTGTTATTTTGATAGTTTTCTAGAATAACCTAGAGCCTAAAACCTTTAAAGAGACGCAATACCAAAACAATTAAGGTGGTGATTATTGTTATTTTGATAGAACCTTCAAAGAAAAACCGAAAAGATTCAACCAAAAAGCAGAAAAAACCGGAAAGGGTTTAATGAGGGTAAAGAGGTATAAATGGAAAAAATAGAAGAAGAAGAACCATTCTTATTTTTGTACTTGCGCGCGACACCCGAGACTACCAATGGAAGCCGTTTTCGTTACGTTTATTTCAACGTTGAGAGCCGCCTACGAGGCTTACGGTACATTGATTTTACAAATATTTTGAATTAAAAATTAATATGTATACTATTTCATTATTATTAATTTAGAGCCGTTTTTAACGACGGCCGACATTGACGCGTGGGCGTCCGTCTTCTGGGAGGAGGCCTCGACGGACTTCAAGAGCTGGTGGAAAAGCCAGCGAGGGGTTGAATATCCGGCTAGACAGAAACCCTTTTGGGGTTTCATGAAACGTCTACGCCGGATGTTTGAAAACCCTTCGCTGGTCGATGGTCACCTAGCCTCGCACCTGTGGAATATCCTCCCCCCAGGTGCGAGGGCTGAATGGGAAAACGCCGATGGTCGCTACGTCGAGGAGAGGGTAAAACTAGCGCTGCCGCGTTTCTAGTAAGTTCAGATGTTATAGTTAAAACACGTAGTAGACATATAAATTTTATATTTAATGAGAGTAAAATTATTATAAGCTTTTACTACAATATTTCAAGATAAATATGCGTAGGTTAAAATGTGCTAACTGCAACATGTTACAGATTTCTAATTCATGTATATTAATGTATGGCATATAGCTGAGTTGTCTAAAACTTGACAAAGAACATTTCTAGAATATTCTAGAAGCTTTCAATTATTTACACGATTTATACGATAAAATTTTACGATAAAATAAAGGCTATTGATAGATCTTGTACCTATTACTTAACAGTTAATTGATATATTAGAGTAAAAATTTTTGTTTAACTAAAATAGTTATTAAAATTTGTAAAAATTTTAGTGGATACGCGTGAAACCTTTAGCGTGGGGGTGCGACGGCGGCAGCGGCGGCGGCGAAGGCGAGTGTATATATGTATATTTTATTTTGTTTTTAAATTTTGTATATATGTATAATTTATTCTATTTTGTTTTAAATTTTGTATATATATATTTTGTTTCAAATAAATTAAATTGAATTAAAATTAATAAAGTTTTTTATTTATTGCGTTTAATAGTAAAGGTAATTTCTTTAGAGTTCTACTATGAGTGTGTGTGTATGTGTCAACTTCGGGAATATAAAAAAGGGTTTACTGTAGTCAGATATTTAGAGATGTACGAGTAAACGATATGTAGAGAATATGCACAAACAGGTCTTAGGGTAAAAAGAACGTACAAGATAATTACGTAGCACTGTAGAATTAAAGGAGGAAATAAAGGAAAGAAGGAGTAATAAAAGGAAGTTCATTTATAATTAGGAATAAATTAAAAGAATATTTCTAAACAATAGCTAAAGAGAAGGAGTGTATAAACAACAACAACAACTATAAGTGATTTTTTATTATAAAAAAATGAGATGAAATGTACATATAAATATAACGTATTTAAATACTATAATCTGTAAAGGTTTCACGATTTTTATCAATCATTACGAGAGAGTCAAATTCTGCATATATAAGTGCTTCAATACCACCATCTGGTATATCCTCTCCAAAATTCATCTGTAAACTAGTGGTTCCTTCACGTACGAGTTCCCAAAAATTACCATCCATACCGCAAGGAGTCAAATCAAAAACAAAAACCGTGTTATGCGTTGTAAAAGAATTTCGAGTAATTTCATTACCCTTGTTATCTGTACCGATTCCTACACCCTCAAATAATTGTACAAAAGTGCGCAAATATTTGTTTTCTTTAAAATTTAGCATATATGGTGTTGTAGGTAAGGTTGTAGTACCACTTGTTATTTTAATCTCGTTTAATCCGAAATGCTTAAAATTGAAGGGGCTTTGATTATAATCACCCCTAGCAGCCGAACCATCAACGAGCGCCACAACGAGACGACGAGGTAAAGGACCTGTGAACAATGAGTTCAGAGGAGCTGAGCGACGACTAGTTGTTATGTATAGACTTGTAACATGACATCGACGAATAGGATATTTTGCAGCTGTATTTTGTAACATGGATTCAATAGCTAGATTGATATTATCCGCAACTTCAACTTTTTTAATAAATAGAGACATGCTTTTAACTTCGATTTTATAAGCTGCGTTGTCAGTAGATATAAATTTTTGCAAGCAAAAATCATCTCTATGTCTGTATAAATCAATTTTCAAAGTACATTGATTCAATAGAAAACGTTCTTGCATAAATAGATCGGCGTGTATAGGAGCCATTAATTCAACAACTGCACTGTTTTTGAACATCTGAACTCTTTCCAAAGCACCCTTGTTTTTCTTTATATCGAGAACATCGCCATTTTCAAAAGCATAACCAGCAGCTGCAACATGCGTCGACTTAGCATCACGACCATAGTTCAATTCGGTTTCCAAATAAGATCTGTAAGGGTATCTATCCCCACTGAAATGTTAAAATGTTAAAATTAAAAAAAGGTAAACATACATTTAATTATAAAACTTACCTGTCAGATATTAATTTTCCATTTAAGTACATCTTGATCTGTTTAAAAAATGTTTTCCCGATCAAATTAATTGGTGCTACAACATTTCCAGTAAGGTTATTGTTGGTGTCTGCTGTTAAAGTGCAAGCAGCGCCATTAGCTTTCGTAATTCGAATAGTAAAATATATAAAATTTTTTGATAAGTAAAACATATATGAATCAGGTGAAATAACAAACTCGTAAGATCCTTCATTAGTACAAGGATTTTGTAACTGAATTTCAGACCAAAAACTTCTACGAATAGCAACTTGGGTTGGAGGTACGGTAAATAAATCTAACTCCGTTTTACTACTAGGAGACGACGCAGCATCAATAAATTTACTCATTTTGAATAGATATCCTTGAAACCGACTACTCTACGTGGAGTCTTTTTTAAGAATGAGGAACGTCCTTTCAGGTGTTTACGTTTATGTTGTTTTTGATGTTGATGTTGTTGACGCTGACCATCATTTAACTTTTTATTGCTTTTTATATGTATCGTAGAATTTATATGTTTACGCTTCCCTAAACCTTTTCCTTTATGAATGCGCTCGCCCGTTTCGTGTAATAAGCTACCAGCTGCGTTTCGTCCATGCTCAGCAACACTTTCTTTAAAAGAACGACCTTCTACAACATCACCTGCAATTTTGGAACCTGCAGCAAGTGCATGCTTTCCTGCAGATTTTAACAAAGGCATAGCTAGACGCCACAAACTCTTAAAAAAATTACCAACTCCAGCTCCTTGATGTCTATAATAATACGGGTATGCTGCTCGAAAACCTTCTAAACTACCACCTAATTGAAATTGATTATCTTGAATACTATGTTGATAAATTTTGATCCAGTAATCAACGGTTTCAGGAATAAATACGGTATGCATATTTTGCTTTGAAAATTAAAAGGAACAACAACTAAATGAATTAATTAATTAAGAGCGTTTGCGAAAATTCAACCTGACGACAACGTGTCCAAATGCAAATGAATGAATGAGTAAATAAAAATTTGATACTATGCTTATAGGAATAAAGGAGTACGTCGCCGAAAATGTAATTTAACTATAACATTCCCAAACTGAAAGGGTATAAGCTCATTCATACTGTTTTTTATATTAATCTCGAGTACTGTAATTTCTTTCAATTGAATTGGTATATAGTGAGGTGTTTCATATAAACAACTCACATTATCTTTGTATTTTCCCTGAACATTTACTATACGTAAAAGCGGCGCTAAAGTATTTCCAACAATCTGATTTTCAATAATATTACAGTAAACATAAAAATTCTGTAAATCATTCAAATTTGGTGGTTGAATACCTAACATGTATAAATGATTAGTTCCAGGCTCGGCAAGAAAAACAGCTTTGGATGGTGGAATATGTGTGTTAGAATTTTTTGGAAGTTTCTCTCCAACAGTATATAAGTTAATATTCACAGCTCTATTTAAAAAATCATCAGCAGTTGCATAGGCCTCAGTATTGGTAGCGCCAAATCCGAGAAGCTCCATAAATCGTTTGCTTATTTCGATTTTACGTAAGATTGTACCACTTTTTATTTTCAAATTAACTAATCCTCTACTATGTTCATCGTATGAAAACATGATTTCCATGTTAGTTCCGGCAATAGCTGCTCCAACTTTTGCATTCAACTCTTCAATTAATTCAGATATGGTAAAGTAATGTTTTTCAAAAACTATTACTTTAATTTTTTTGACCTTATTTCCGACACCATCCGTAGTTAACGTTATTACATTATCTCCACCATGATTGGTAAATGTAGCCCAACTATAGGGGTATATTATTTCACTTAGTCCTACCTCCCAGCTTCCATCTAGTTTTAAACGGTAAGGTAGATGGGCTGAAAAATCAGAGGGTTTGTTTCCATTTTTGCTATTACTAGGTAATGTGATATAAAATTGATCTTCAAAGGTTGTCATTATTTATAATGTTGTTTGCTGTTGCTATAGGTACGGTCTTCAATGAATTAGATGACTGTAATACGGTCGGTACGGGGCTAGGTAATAAATATCCTATACAAGCGCACAAAAGACCAACCCACAATTGTGTATTATTATTGTAGAGAGATAAATTTATTATAGCTGTAATGACTACAATGTATATTAGTATGACCTGACTGAAGAAAATCACTTCGTTTCGAGGTAGACGTTTTCCAAAAAACTCCCAAACGCTAATGCGAGACGTTTCTGAATGCGTACTATTACTACTATCCATTTCAAAATAAAAAATTTTTATTTAACAACTAAACACTCAGTTATAAATTTATAAAAAGGCGGAGCTACTAAAATAACCAATAAAATTATACAAAAATATGAAGGAGGCGGAGCTATCAAAGTGAAGTAAAATTTATATATAAATACATATAGAAGGAGTTAACTTTTTACAAACGTGTACATAATTTATTTCGCAAGTGACCTTTTACAGAAAATTTACAATGAAAAAACTTACAAATCAATCTATCATTATAAACAAAATTTGTGTTACTGAAACTTTTAAACATTTTATACATAGGAACATGTCGCACTTTATAATACAAAAAATATAAAGTATATATACCACAAACCCTACTATTAAAATTTTGTAAATGTTTCTTATTTGTATATATTATTAAAGCATTTTTGTTAATATAATTTATAAGAGCAGGAATAACTGGTGGTAAGCCATAAGAATCAAAATAATATACAGAGTTAGCATTATCAAAATACATAGCTATCCAATGACTTCCTTTTTGAAAAGATGTATCGGTGTTTGCAATTAAAGCCCCAGGTCTTTTAACTATCTTCGGTAGAGTATCGCAAGCAAAAACTCCTAAAAAATTTTGTGATAATAGCTCATCTTGTTGAGCATAATATGTCAATTCAAAGTTGTTCATCGTAATCGTCGTCGTCGTCGTTTTGTATATCCTTTTCTAAAATCCAACTGTTGAATTTTTCAGGATAACCCCACCACTTCACAAGTACTCTATTCTGACCATCTGGTAATTGTTTAGTCTTCAAAACCTTTTCAATTTTGTATTCTTTGATATTAGGATTAAAATCGATTTTCTGTAGTTCTTTTTCATAAAAACGTCCTTCTATATCTTCACCTTCCAGATCTTGAATTGTATAAAGTATATGATTTCGGGTCTTCACAACATGTTTTACTTTGAAAACTTCTTCACTCCATTGAGGTAAATAACCTTTGTCAAATACACCTCTATGTTTACTAATTCGCACGTAATCTCCTATATCAATCTCAGGCTTTCTAGTGTATAATCTTTCAGGGTAGAGTCTTTGCCATATAATTTTTTCGTTAGAATAATCTACATTAATAGGTTTTTCCTTAATAGATCTATGAACAGAGTGATTGTAGTTGGAAACAACTGCGGGCAAAATATCAATCCATTTATAAGTGGTAAACTCTGTAAAATATTTAAATAATTTAGTTTTTAAAGTTCTATTAAACCGTTCCACTATTGAACATTTAATGTCTTCGTTTTGAGAAGTAAAAAAATGTATATCGTTAGTTTTCAATAATTTTTGGAAATCTTTGTTGACAAATTCTTTTCCTTTATGGCTGCGCACTCTCCAAGGGATTCGACCTCTTTTTAAAATATTTTGAAAAGCATCGCAAACATTCTTTGAGTGTTTTGATTTTAAGGGTTCAACCCATGCGTATTTACTTAATACATCTATACATGTAAGCATAAATTTGTATCCATCGTTAAAATCTGCTAAAGAAGACATATCTGCCAAATCAATTTCCCATTGTTGATCCATAGCTGTAACATAAATACGATTACGTGAAAATTTTTTGTTGACTTGTTTATGTAGAGTATAACTATCTTGTTTTGAAAACCAATCTTTAACATTTTTACGTGTAATTGTTTTACGGTGCTTTCTAGCTTCAGCATATAATTTTTCAATACTAGAAAAAGCTGAGGGATTTCCGTGTAAATTTTTGTATAATTTCGAAAGTAAGGTGTTCATCGCTCTAGTACAAAGGAGTATACCGTCTAAGTGCTCTAGCTTTGCGCCGTATCTTCTTTTCTGTCGAGTTTCCTTTATTAAAGAATGAATCGTCTTTGATATCTTCCTCGGCACCACTTGAAAATAAATCAACACCTTTCACAAGTGGTTTATTCAACCGCTTGACACTACTAACTGCATGATCATCTGATTCTTCCGGAGGTGTATGGTAGGAGAGTTTCCGAGGTAAAGTGAATAACATTTTACGTAATGGGTTTCCTATAGCCTCTAATGGTACATTATATTTTTTCAAAGCATTAACAAACTCATCTACTCCAAGCGTTTGCGTAATTTTTGAACGTTTACGAGACAAATCATGTAATAAATCAATAATATGTGATCCTTCAATTAATTTTCCATCAATTAATACTTCACCTTGCTTATTAACATTTATACTAGGGTTACCTCGCACATGCTCCAATAATAAGGATGCCGAGCGTTTAAACTGTTTAGGAATACCGCTAAGTAACTTTTCATCGTTCAACCAATTTTTTTCTTTTTGTTTCAAATCGTCACTATCCTTCTCATCTTCTTCGTTATCAATAACTTTTTGTTTTAAAATCACTGTAGTAGGTTGAGCCTTTTCATGTTCAAAAGTTAAATATTGTGAAAATAGTTGCGAGTACATTTTGTATTGTTCTTCAGGTGTTAACGTATTATCTTTCAAAATGCGCTCTAACTCGTTACGATACATGTCAACTTGCTTAGCTATACCTGTCTTTTCATTTGAACTCGTCGTCGAAGAAGAAGAAACCTGAGAGTTATTCAGTTTATTCAGAACCTCCTGAGGTATAAGAGCAAATTTATTAGCAAATTTCATTCTATAATAATTTCTCTGTAACAAAACTTGCTAATGTAGATAATAAAACGGGTAGTACTAGAGGTAAAAATGCTCCACCACTTTGAACAATTCTTACACGTTTATTATGTAAATCTTTTTTCTTGTTTTTTTCGTGTCTAGTAGCTAAACCTCTGAGCAATAATTTATGTTTGGCCAATTTCTTTTTTAAGTTTGAATTAATAGGAATATTACCGTTCAAAATGTTCAAACAAATTTCACATATACAACAGATCAAATCGGGGGAAGAATGTTGAAGAAGAGCACGTCTTTGAACACGATTTGAATTTTTTAACACATTGAGCTCGTGGATATATTTCTTTAATCTAGAAGCCATACAAAACAGACCGTACAGTACAAAAAAATTTTACAATAATGACCAAATGATGAGTAAACATTGAAATATTTATTGTATTACATTAAGATAGTAATGAAGCTTCATTTTGTATGACGATATTCAACTCTTCGCGTCTAGAAAAAGCACACAAGTTATTCATATTCATAAAAAATAGTTTATGAGCTGTATCTAGTTTTAAAAAAAGATCTTCTACAAAAATAGCGCGAGTTTCGACCATATCCAACTCCGTCAGTAATAGACTAGCAAAACACCAAAATTGTGTAACTTTTTTACGTCCCATAGGTAAACCAACTTCACGCCGTAAATGGTTGCACGCCTTAGCTATGTCTTCCTAAAAAAACTTGGCTTCGGGTGAGAAACGAGTCCAAAACAAATCAGCTATTTCGCGTTTCTGTTTGTTGTTTAGTATTTTACCTTAAATAAAAATACCATAGTTTAATAAATAGTTAAAGAAGAGATATAAATTTTTACCTTTTACTTTATTTTGCACCATTCTGACAAAAACTTCAAATGCAGCGGACATTGTAATTGTCACAAAACAAACGAATTATAGAAAAACGACCAACCTCTTCAAAATTCTCGACTAGACTGATGAAGGGTATAATATTTTTTTCTGATTATGTAATAAAGCTATCGTATCAATATATCGTAATCTAGTTCCATTGATGTACAAGTTTTGAAATTTACTGCTTCAACTACAACAAGAAAATACGACAGGATTGAAAATATATATTTTGAAACACATTCGTAATTGCATAAATTGACCATCATTCTGACGACAATGTAAAATTTTTTCTACAAAATGTAGTAAGGGTATTATATGTAATTTATAATTTTCCCGTAATAATAATATTTTCTGATCTGTAACATTTTTTGTGTTTGGTATCGTAAAATCTGTAACATTTTTTGTGTTTGGTATCGTAAAATCTGTAACATTTACAGGTTCTTCATTTTCATAAAATTGAAAAGGGTATTGTACCCATACAATAAAAACAGCTATGAAAAGGATCACAGCGAGAGTGTTTAAAAAAATGTGTTTACTGTATATCATATCGCTAAAATAATAGGATCCGACTAACCTGTATAAAGTTTTTTGTAAAAATGATGAATCATTTAGGTGTATACAAAATCATATGATCATTGTCGGGGAATATATTAGATCTAAGTCGATATTTTTCAGGACATGTCTGTGTAAGATCTATTAATAAATAACCGTATGGTTTACTAGTAGCATCCTCATACGATTCTATGAAATAATTTGAGGTAGTTGGAAAAATCTGTCGAGCCAGTGTGTGGACTTGTAATCTATCGCTAGGGTTTTTTAAAAGAATTAAATATTGAGCGTTTATCCTACTCGTACGCATTCCATCAAAAAAGGCATTCTGAACTATATGTATAATTGATATATTCCAATGATGCGATCCTTTAGTAAAAAGTTGAGTTAAACTTTGATCATTCTTCATCTCTTGCATCATATCATCCATAATTAATAATTTAGGTGTATCTTTACTTTTCTGAAGTTCATTCAAATCAGGCGAACCTTGAATAAATTCTACATAAGAACATTTCTGAACTAATTCATCGTAAGCTTCTTGCCATTCCGAATAACACCAATAAATTTTCACAGGAGCAGGGTGAAGCATTTCTTTAGCAAAAATTACAAGTTTTTTAACAAATTGTGTTTTTCCTGATTTTGTTGGAGCAGAAACTATACAGTTAAATGGATGTTTCCATATATAAAACTTTTCATCATCATCATTTGACATCTCTTTTTTGACAACAACAAAAACCAACCACCTTTTTACTTGAACAATTTTTAAAATGATTTTTATTATTATTTAAAACAAAATGTTACATAATTATCAAAATTACAATATAAAGCAGTTCACATGTAAAACATAAAGATAGATGATTATATAAAATAGAATAGCATTAATGTATGCAAAATATACGCGCAATGTATGTATGTATGAAATTATATATATATATAACAAGCAAATACGTAAGCAATTACATAAGCAATGAAAATATAGCTAATTAAAACATACAAGCTGTAATGAATGAATGAATGAATGTAAGCAAAACTTTTACAATTTACTGTTAATAAAATCGCGTAGTGTTTTGATAACAACAGCATCATCAAAATCATAATGATAACCTTCATCAATAAAACAAGCTACAGTATCCTTAAGAATTTTACGGCCAGTACTTGTAAGTGGTATACATCTAAATATGTCAATCATCTGTTTAAAAGCGCGAAGACTGTAATAACCTTGAACTTCACCTATAACATATTCAAAACAGTCAATGATAAGTCCCATCTTTTCATATAAACGATTAACTGTTGGTGTAATTGCGATATTATATATGGAATTACGAGCTGGACACTGATGATCCTCAACAATTCCTACCTCTTTCGCGCAATAACAATCAAAAATACACCCATTAAAGATGTCTTGTATAACTAACTCGGCACATATAATTATAAATAATTTTTCACCTTTTACTACTTGCTCCACGGAATATCTAAACCCGGAACACATAACTCACAAATACGTCTGGTTTCGGCGTCCAACGAATTGGTATCCGACGTTAAATCGTAGTCTGGATCATTGAAACAATTGATGAAGAGATCATTAATAAACGACGTTTGAACGCTAGCTTCCTTTTGATCTTCACGAGCATTGCTTTGTTCTCCGGCGAATTTTGTAGCATGAATCCCTTCTTCTTCTTTTATAATTTTCTTATCTGCACCGACTTCTTCTTCTTCTTTAACGATTTTCGGGGTAGAACCATTTTTTCCAGCTACGTCGTCATTTTCGTTTGTTTTGCGTTTTATTGCTAGCAGGAGATTTGCTGCTAAAGCGTTGTACTCGTTTGAAATAGCTGGAGCTATCTCATGTATCATATTGGTCCAGCGCCAAAATTGCTAAAGAATAAAACATTATATTTTAAAAGAAAGAAAGAAAGAATTCATATATCAACTCACTTCTTTAGATAAGCACCATGTCGTTCCATTAAACAAATTGTTAAATCCTACTGTAACCCCGTCGCTCTCGACCAGCATTTTATAACCAAGGTTGATGCCGCATCGACCTCCATGTGAAAATGTCTTTTCAATAATATTGACATTGCGACCTAGTATACCGTATTGTGGTAAAATGAGCTTGAATCCGCGACCGCACGCCTCTTTTGTTTTAGGGTCGACGTTACGAAAATAGATTGACACGTATCTACCTTCAACCACTACAAATAATGCCATGTTTTCGTCTAACATAAACTGGTGTTCCATTTTTGAAAATTCTTGAAGAAATATTAAAGAGAGAGAGAGAGAAGAAGCGAGTAGTTTTTGTAGCAACAAAACAGATGAATGTATAAAGTGTTCAAAATTTTGAGTAAAAGGAGGTTATAGTTATAATAAAATAACCAAGATATATAGCTTATAGCTGTAAGAGGAGGAGTTATAAGCATAATAAATATTCAAGACATATATCCTACAGTATTCTACTATTCTGAGGAGTATATGAGAGGAGGAGCTATGTTCTACAAAAATAAAATAAAATGTATTTATGTGGTACGGTAACCTTTGAGATCAAAGCTAGAAAAATATATGTGTTTTATGTGTTATAGTAATTATCAAGGTCAAAGCTATAGAAGCAATATAGCCACGTGCGCATGAGTTATAATGGTCTTTAAAGCTTTTCCACATAAAAAGAAAAGATGGTGCAACAGGGTTATAAGCAGCTATTATAGTTATTTTATAGCTTCAAGAATCAAAACAAAAATACTAGGGTTGTACAGTAAAACAGGTTTTCAACTGGTTTTAACTGGTTATATGCTAATAAAATAAGCTAAAGAAATGATATGGGCACGTGTTCATGAGTTATAGAGGTATTTAAAGCTTTCCCATCATAAAAAAAGAAAAGTACTACATTAACCTCGTAAACAATAATTAAATCTCTACCATAAAATTAATAGTTTTTGCTGATTTATAAAAATTTTCTATTATTATTATTACTGTATAAGTTTTTGATGAATAGGTTGTTTTCTATTTTTCTAGTTTATAGTTTTTATATTTTCTAGTTTAGATAATTTTTATAATGAAGCCTATTTATGAGGATATTACTTCGGACGAAGACGACATGCCTATGGAAATTTTAGAAGATATTACTTCTGATGAAGACGACGATGAAACAATAGTGAATGAGTCTTCAGAGAATATTACCTCTGAGAAAGAAGAAGAAGAAGAAACAGTCGATAATAATGTTATTTTGGAAGAAGAAGAAGAAGAAGAAGAAGGAACTGTTTTAGATTATGATGATGATGAAGATGATCAATACAAAAGTTATACGCCTCACAGTTCTGATGAGGAAGAAATTTACGAAACAGCTCAAATTGGTGGTGGTGGTGGTATTGAGGGTAGTGGAGGTGTAACGAATGCATCTTTTGTTGCGGATGATTTTTTCGAACTAGGTCAACCCTGTACCGTAAATATTAGGCGTTTTAATACCGAAGGTCGCGAGTACTCTGTGAACTTTCGTAATACCGAACATATGGACGATTTAAATGCTCAAATAGTGCCAACGTTTCAACGTATAGTAGAGCAAATTTCTGAGAATGTCGCTGATAATGCGTTTATAGGGTTTTCCTTTGACCATCCAGATTTGACAAAAGATCGTGTTTTGATACCTTTTAGACCGAAACATGCTTTAACTGGAGATTTGATTGTAAACACTCTTAATGCTGTTCTTCAATCAAATGAGCAAATACAAATTGATAGTCGTCAGTCTACAATTCGTACCATTGTTGTAACACCGCCTGCGGGTAGCGGTAAGCTGATTAAAATTACTTATGTAAGATTTTTATTTATTTATTTATTTAAGGTATTCACAATGCTCATCAATATTTAAAACATAATGATTTTCTAAAAGATAAACGCTGTATTATTCAAATCAGCAACACGGATGATTTATGTTTTGCTAGAGCTCTAGTTGTTGCTGGAGCTTACATTCATAAAAAAGATAAGAATGCTGAGCACAAATGGGAAAGTATTCGAAAGTCTGACAAGTCACATCTGCTGCAAACAAAGGTTGCTAAAGAACTGATGACCTTAGCAGGCTTAGCTAATCATTAAGGAGCTTGCGGTTTTCATCAGTGGGAACAATTGCAAACTGTTTTATTACCCGATTATCAAATCAAAGTTTTTAGCAGAGAACGCTTTAAAGATTTAATATTTAGAGGTTAGAGTTTTTTATTTTTCAGTTATTGTGTACGTATTTAGAGTTTTAAGGACCTGAAGCAACGCATGTTTTAAATATTTACCACCATGATAACCATTACTCCGTCATTACAAAGATGCCTGGATTTTTTGACCGCAGCTACTTTTGTCCTCATTGCGATCTGGCCTACAACAACAAAATGGAGCACAGATGCAGAAACGTTTGTCCTCTGTGTTACAATACACCCCCATGTAATCAATTTAATGCTCGAAAATGCAAAGATTGTCTGCGTTATTTTAAAAACGATAAGTGTTTTGCTCGACACAAGCTTGTTTTTACTCAAAGAGGTCAATCCAAACGTCAAAAAACAGGTTTATCTATTTGCGATCGTTTCAAAGTGTGCGAACAATGTGATACACTGGTTCGATGAGCACATTCTAATCCTCATAATTGCGGTTATTTTGAATGTAAAACATGCAAGAAAAGCGTACCTAAAAAAGGTATTAGATATGGTGTAATTATTTTATTTTATTTTATTTTATATGAGAATTTTTATTTTAGATCATTTATGTTTTATGCAACCTGTTGGTAGCGAGCAAATTGAAGAGGAAGAAGATATATTTGAAACAAATGTTGATGAGGATGAGTGTCTAGATGATAATGAAACAGGAATTACCGATAAATGTCCTGTTAATCAAAAATTTGTTTTGTATGATTTTGAGACTACACAGGAAAAAATTCTACGACAAAGCAAATTAGGGGATGTGTTCGAACACGAACCAAATTTATGTGTTGTCCATACTGTATGCGATCAGTGTCGTCAAAAAGAGGGAAATTTTTGCTGCAATACATGCGGTCAACACGAACATATTTTCAAAGGATCTACATGTCTAAATGATTTCTGCGAATACCTTTTTGCAAAAGGTATGAAAAACATTACTGCAATAGCGCATAATTCTCGAGGATTCGATGGACAATTTATAATGCAGTTTTTGTATCGTAATGGACATCATAAACTACATATCATTAATAAGGGTGAATTAGTAAATTGTTTATAGTTTTTCATTTTCATCTATTTATTTATTTTTAGGTTTAGAGTTGATGTGTATCAAAGTAGGGTCGATAAAAATTATTGATTCTCTGAACTTTCTTCTGATGCCTTTGGCGGCTTTACCGAAAACATTTGGAATAAGTGAAATATGTAAAGGATATTTCCCTCATTTCTTTAACAGAAAAGAAAATTACGGATATATTGGCTCATATCCATCACCCAATATGTACGGTTACAATGCTATGAAACCTGCGGCTCGTGCCACATTTCTGGAGTGGTATAATCAAAAGCTTGAAGCAGTAAGTTTGCAAAAGTATAAAGTTTTGCATTTAAATGCATCATTGTTTAGGGTTGTCAATTTAATTTTGATAATGAGTTAATTGACTACTGTCGTAGCGATGTGCAAGTTTTACGACAATGTTGTATGAAATTTCGCGATATTTTTATGGAAGAAACAAATGTCGATCCTTTTGAAAATTCAATAACCATTGCTAGTGCTTGCAACTTAGTTTTCCGACGTTTATTTTTGAAGCCAGATACTATTGGTGTCAGGGCCGTATTTAGGGGGGGGGGCGGGGGGGGGCGGTAGCCCCCCCTGTCGTTGTAACGAAAAATTTTTTTCCAGCCCTTGTTGTAATAAATAGCAGTTGGTGGAAACTAGTGACACTGACGTTCATATTACCTATTCAAATATCCTTGAATTTTCATTCTAAAACTTTAAATTAAATTATTTTTTCAGAGTAGCATTTTAAAAATATCAACTATAAATTATAATGAAACGTAGCTTAGAACAGTTTGGTTTTCAAACAATAATTTAATTGTGCGAACAATAATTTTAGAATGTTTATAAATTAAAATTGCTTTCAGTCTATTATTAGTTATCACTGTATTCAGGTAAAATAAATTAGGCAATGCTTTGCCTTGCTATCGGACACAATCAATTTCATAAACGGCTCAAGTGGTCGAAGGAAAGTTTTAGAACAATTATGTGGCGAAAAACGCAAAAAAACATCTCAAACCCCTTTGCGAAACCAGGTGGGTTGAAAGGCATGAAGCAGTCACGACGTTTTGCTTGCTGTTTGAAGACGTATTGGATTGCTTGAGCACAATTTCCACCTTCAATGACCACTTCAATGACCATCTGAGCACAATTTCCACCTTCAATGACCAATTTTGAAGAAAAATATGCCTTATTAAACCTTCAACTCACATATGTCGCTACACTACGCTATATTTTCTTGACACTTCAAAATTGTCTATATTTTTGAAGTCGCCCCCCCCTATCAAAAATTCCTGGATACGGCCCTGATTGGTGTAATACCATACAAAGGTTATGGTAAAGAAGAAAGACAATCTGTTATAGCCTTAAAATGGTTGAAGTGGTTAGTCCATAAAAATGAAAAACTGTATATTCGACATAAACTTAATGGTGGCGAAGTTCAAATTGGAAGATACAGAGTTGATGGTTTATCAGGTAATTTTGTTCAAATTTTTGAAATTTTAATATCTATATGTTTGGTTATTAAGACACGACAATTTATGAATTTCACGGTTGTTATTGGCATGGTTGCCCTAAATGTATGAAAAATAGATATCAATTAACAGCCGATAATAATACAAAAGCAGTCGATGCATATGAACGCACTTTTAACCGGGTTATGGAACTTCAATCACTCGGTTATAGCGTAGTCGAAATGTGGGAGTGCGAACTTTTACAACAACTTCACTCAGATCCCGAAATGAAAACATTTTTTGATACAGTCAAAATACCGGAACCTATAAATCCTCGAGAAGGTAAAATCTTGAATTGTTCTTTTTTATTTTGTCAAAAGTTTTCTTGTTTTAGCTTTCTTTGGCGGTCGCACTAATGCTGTAAAACTGTATCATAAAATTAAGTACAATGAAGATGGTACACCTGCAGAAAAGATCAATTATGTAGATGTATGCAGTTTATACCCGTTTGTCAACAAATATGGGAAATACCCTACAGGTCATCCAAAAATCTTTACTGAAGATTTTGAAGAGGTCAGTTCAACGTCACAACCTTATGAGGGGTTAATCAAGTGTAAGGTTTTACCACCTCCCAAACTCTTACATCCTGTTTTACCGTACCAACATGGTGGTAAATTATTGTTTCCTTTATGCAAAACTTGCATGCATGATTCACAAAAGACCGCATGCATGCATAATGACCAAGACAGAGCATTAGACGGTACATGGGTTACAATAGAATTATATAAAGCCTTAGAGAAGGGATATAAGGTATATTGTTACGGTAATGGTTCTTTTTCTATGTATATTATTTTTGTTTCAGATCCTCAAGATTTTCGAGGTTTGGCATTATGATAATATTGAGCAATATCATCCAACCAAAAACCCCACTGGTGGTTTATTTACTCAATACGTCAATACCTTTATGAAAATGAAACTAGTAAATTTTATATTATGTAAATGTGACAGAATTTGATTGTAATTTTTATAGGAGAGTGAAGGCTATCCTGCTAAAGCTCAGACAGATGAGCAAAAACGTGAATACGAGATGGAGGTCTACAATCGTGAGAATATTTCATTGGATTCTTCAAAAATTTTAAAAAATCCTGGAAAGAGGGCTTTGGCTAAATTAATGCTAAATTCTTTCTGGGGAAAAGTAACTATGCATAGTTTTTTGTATTTCATTTAATTATTTTTATGTTTTTTAGTTTGGTCAACGAAACAATATGGATAAGACTGTTATCCACAATGCACCCAAAGAATATTTTGAACTTGTGATGAATGTCGCCAATATTATTAAGAATGTTAGACTAATCAATGAACAATTGGTGTCAACAACATATTGTCAACATGATGATTTTGCCGAAGTCATGGGAAATACTAACGCTGTTATTGCAGCTTATACAACGGCTCAAGCTCGATTAAAGTTATATTCTTACATTGAGCGATTAAAAAGTCGAGTATTGTATTTTGACACGGATAGTATCATTTACCTGTCAACAGTTGACAAACAACAATATCAAGTACCCACTGGTTGGTGTCTTGGTGAAATGACTGACGAGTTACGTGAATATGGTTCTGGATCTTACATTACCGAATTTGTTAGTGGAGGTCCTAAAAATTACGCCTACAGGTTGTACAGTCCCTCTACAGACCAATACCGTCACGTAATCAAAGTCCGCGGTATCACTTTGTCATCAGATACTATGAAAAAAGTTAATTTTTATTCGCTTCGTCGAATGGTTTTTGCTTTTGTAAAAAACAATGGGAAAGAAGAAGTAGATGTACATAGTCTCCGTATAGAGCGTCAGCAAGATCGTAAAGTTGTTACTCGTAAAACTTTGAAAAAATTTCGTATAGTATATGATAAACGTATTTTGAAACGTAATTTTTGTACATTTCCTTATGGTTGGACTAAATAATTTTACAATAAAGTAGAATGTTGCATCGAATTAAAAATTTTTCTTTTCGATATGCAAAGATTTTTTCTTTTTCTACATGTCTTTTACGACTATTTTTGATCATTTTTATAAAAGACCTTCTTGGTCATTTTTGGCAGAACATCAAAATTTATACGCATGCACCTGTAAGGATAATGTTTCATCTCGTAATGACTCTCCCGAGAATTTACTTATTAAACAGACCATTACTGACCGATTTGACCGTTTGAGATTGACTTGAATGATCGTTCAGGAATGGGGCCTCCGAGCATATTTACGCCTGCAGGTGGCGCCCTTTTGTCAAAGGGGGTCCAGGGGCGCAAATTTTTGAAAGGCTTCTCTTGCCCACGGGAGAAGCCATTTTTACACACAATCGCTTTTTATTTCTTTTCCATGTTTTGTTCATTTTATGTTTTCCTTTTTCATCTACAGTAACACATTTATTACCCTAATTCCTCCATTACCATAATAGAAAAATTTACCGTAATTCTACTATTACTGTAATTCCCGAATCTGTATCCTTTACCGTACGTCAACTCTCCAAATTTTCTACACGCTTTTTAGAACCAGCTCGTTTGGTCATCTTTCTATAAAAGACCTTATTTGTCTACATGCTTTTTACGGCCAGCTCGCTCTGGTCATTTTTATAAAAGACCTTCTTGGTCATTTTTGGCAGAACATCAAAATTTTTACGCATGCACCCGTAAGGATAATGTTTCATCGCCTAATGACTCTCCCGATATTTTACTCATTAAACAGACCATTACTGACCAGATTGACCGTTCTGACATTTGTTGACTTGAACGATCGTTCAGAAAATGGGACCTCCGAAATATTTTTACACCTGCAAGTGGCACCCTTTTGACAAAGGGGGTCCGGGGTGCAAATTTTTGTGGGCTTCCTCTTCCCAGAGGGGAAGCCGTTTTTTACATACACTCGCTTTTTATTTCTTTTCCATTTTTTGTTCATTTTAGTTTTCCTTTTTGCGTTCATCATTGATTTTCCTTTTCCACGCACAGTAACACATTTATTACCATAATCAAAAAATTACCGTAATTCTACTATTACGGTAACTCTAGAACATACATTTTTAACCGTACGACCTATAAATCGACCTATATGTTTACTGTACGACCTATAAATCGACGAAGAAATTAACCGTATATGTTTACTGTACGACCTGTAAATCCGACAAAAGCAAAACGTGTATGTTTACTGTACGACCTATAAATCGGAAAAAAGTGACAAATTATAGGTCGTACACAAAAGATAGAAGTATCCTTAAGCGTACGACCTATACGTTCCGGCCTTACTACTCACCATTGGTCTGGAGACAGATCAAGAAGATACTGTGCATGCCAATCAGCTTAGATGCTACGTGTCACCTGATCCACCAAGTAAAGCAGAAAAGAAACCTTCCACTTCACAAATATTTGAGACCAGGCCCTGGTTGATTCCATCAACAAGTCGAGATTTCACACAAGATCTCATGGACCCATTCTTGATGCAGAGGTTTCCGACCCATAATCAAGTACCTCTTCTCTTCTTTTGTCCCTGCTTACAGATGAGGACATCCTTTTTCGAAGGACTGCCGTGCCCCTCACGGAATACTCACTCTTGGTCCAAGCTGGATCATTAGTGTAAAGGAGAGAATGAGCAGCGATCAAAGCATTTAAGCTTGGGTATTACCTCATATCACCTAAAATTTTTTTCCTCTTTTTATCTTGTTATAGATCTCACAGATCAGTTGACAAATGGGCACTCCAGGCATCACCACACAAATCCATTCATGTCAGCAACTCCAGGCATCACCAACCACATTGATCAATTGATGTCAGAACTACATGTATCACCAACATAAATCCATAAGTCAGAATGCATCAAAAAATCGATTGGACCATTGACCACCCACTATTACACCCATTGGATGATCAACTTCCACGGACATGCTGCACAAACCTCTACTACCACAAGAACCCCCTTTTTTGAAGGACTGCTGTGTCACGTGCCAATCAATTTTGTCCAACGTCACCTGATTTACATCATGTTTTTACTGTATGTTTTTCGCCATTTTTGTTTGACAGTTACTTACTCTTATCTTTGCGTTTCATTCATTATATTTTTGCATGCATTCTTGTGTGCATTTTTGTCTTTCACTTCTGTTTCATTTTGTGTCTTCATTCACATTTTGTTTTGGTATTTTGCCCTTGCGCACGTAGACTGCGGTATGTAACCCATTAGTTGGAATTTCCGCCGAGATAAGCTCTACTAGCTCATGGCCATAATTGGAGCATTACGTGCACCTCTTATCAGTAAAAACTAATGACATTTCGCAATGCGGAACGACTAGTTTGGAAATTCTCTCTAAAAGACGTTCATATGTTTAGCATGGAGAGTGAAACTCACCCCAATGTATATATCATCTTCTTTGCCTTTTAGCTTGCTTCTGGCCTCCCTGGACTATATTTTATATTAATTTACATATATATTGCATCCACCGCCTATATTTGGATAAATTTGCATACAACATCGCATTCATCATTGCATTGCATTACCCTATTCCTGTATAGGAGTTACCCGTCACCCCTTCAATTAAGGTTAGCTGGTGGCCATTTCATGGATCACTTGTGTCACTCACCGACCCGTTTACAGTACACCCCGCGCTGAACCCCAACCAGACTGCTATCACCCCCGTTCCCGTCATCCGAGGATCTGTGAACCCTTGAACCCGTTGCCCCGCACCAATTCCTAGTTAAGAAAAGGACTAGGTAAGTCTTCTCAGGGGATTATTATTGTTGAGGGTGTATTTGTGGGAACCCTCTCCTAAGTTGGCTTTCTCTTGAGACTTCCCTCAGCTAGAGCAGCCCTCATACCTCTGGGGTTAGGGCCAAAAAAGGGATGTAGGCTTACAATCGGGCCCCTACAGTAAGCCATTCCATGAGTGGCCTTGTCCTTCATTCTCATTGAATGGGACTAGGAATTGCCACCCCTGACCCGGTGGCATTGTCCAGTATTCTACAGCAGAACCCAAGGACAGTACCGAGGTATCCTGTAGGCTCTCCTACAGGCAGTACCAGCTGGGTTAGGTTCCTGAAATGAATATATTAGTGAGCCACCAAACAGGGTCACAGCATGTCACTCACAGTGACATGGCCATGTTTTTATCAATATGGCATGGATTTTCTCCCATGAATGTGATTGTCCCAAATTCAGTTAATGTGACATGGCTCCTGTTCTCGTTTAATGTGACAATATAATACCTGTGGCTTCAAGAAAATAGCATATGCTCTACGGTGCCACAAAGTGTTAGCGATTCTAATTGAACCAGTAATGTTATTTGTGCCACAGACAGCCGCTCATGTGATATTACATTATATCTTTAATCTCCTGCAGTATGCTTGTGAATTATTGTATTTGTCCACTTTCATGTTTGCGTCTTTTTGTAGCTATTTATGTACTTGACAAACAACTCTAGCAAAGAGAGTCTGTGTCCCTCCAGAGGCCTCCTTTCTGTGTTTCTACAGGCATGCATGCCCACTGGCCTTTTTTGACTAAGAAAGGCCAGCACCAACTACTTTTGGCCTTAAGTTGACTTTCTTCTCCTGCAAGAAGCATTGATGATTACTGTAGTCGCCTCCTCCTACCATACTCAGAAGTACTAACACTCCTACTCCTGCTAGCATAAATACTGAGTTTGTTCCACCAAACTCTTATTTCGATAATATGGAGCAAGGATTGACCAGAAGCACCCTTTTATGTCATCACCATCTTTTTATATTAATAAAGAATTAAATTGGAATATTTTGGTAAGTCTTCTCCATAGGCAACAGCATTGCGATTGGGCCCCAAAGCTTTCCATCCTATTCCTTTGTCAATTTACCCCCTCAGTCTTCAATCAGGTTTCTCCCCCCAGAACTTCCTATTAGGGCTAAGGTTCCAGCTCTCCACAAGGCCCTTCTTGGACTAGGATTGCTGACATCTTTCTCATCATCCATGGGCAGTCACTCTGTGTGATAGGCTCTGTGATGCACAAAGTGGAAGTAATAAATAGTGTTTCCTACCTACAGTACCCCATTGCCTATACCTCCCTTAGACGTCTTAGCCCTCACTCTTGAGGCCTTGCTACTTCCCCTACTCCATCCCTCACAATACCTACCCTAATGTTATGTGGCCAGGCTGTCAGTCTTTTTGTTTTTTAACAATTTGACTGTTGGACTTGATGCCTTTGCACATGCACATCATGCTGGTGCATGTACATATAGTTTTTGGGCATGCAAGTTATGCCCACATTTTTTTGTGTTATTTTTGGCCCAATGCTGGCTATGTAAATTTTACATGAGTGTCTTTTTCCTGTATAAATAATTGGGCCTTTGACCAACTATTCATTCATCTCCTTTGGTCTCTTTTCATCTTCTTTCTGTCCTTTCTTTACTGTCATTGTACATACAAATAAATTATGCAAATCAGCCATCATAATAGATACCTCGGCAACATCATCATATGTGTGGGCCACCAGTAGAGGATAAACCTACTGACCCACACAACAAATTGGGGCAGAAAGTTCGTCGATGGAATGCTACAGTATGCTGACGGATACCTCAGAGGGTACAATACAGTATGCCAATGGAGAGTACCAATGACCCGCAACAGTATGTTACCACACGCCAAATTTACTGGGGTAAAACTCGATGCCAAATCCAAATTTAGACTTGATTTTGACGTCAGACATCTGCAAAAGGCCGAATTTACGAATTTTCAAAATTTTACGAAAATTTTTGAACTTTTGGCAATTTTGACAAAAAATGGCTGCCATCCCGATCCCACCAGTTACCCCACTGTGGGAGCACCCATCCACTGAAATCCAATGCCTATCCACATGGAAGCAGCAACTCGACGTCATGTATGACTTGACTGACACCCAACGCGCCATCGACAAGAAACTCAAGGATGTGGAAAAGAACTTAATTATGTATGCACATCTGGGAACGGAGGCCATCCGATGGTTCGAATTTTTTCAGCCATGGGTCAGATTTGGACAATGCCGCACAATGAGTTTTACAATGCCATCATTTGGATGTTCAAGCAGCTGATGCCGCAACCCCTTGCATTTTACCAGTTCCGAACATGCAAGCAGCCGAGGCCCGAATCAACATCAGAATTCCTCAGTGGGCAATGAACCTTACAAGCAGATTGTAAATATGACAACTTCAATGCCGACACCAACCTCGCCTACATGCTCATCGGAAATTGCTATTCGCAGGACACTCAAAAACAGTTATTTTTGTCACATGGTGCCATGCTGGATGTTTACGTCAACATCTTGCAGGCTGCAGAAAGTGCCGAAAGTTCATCTGCTGCCATTCATGGGGATTCAGAAGATGTCCACGCCATCCGCAATAATAGTCGTTGCAACAGGGAAAATTCCTCAATCATGGTCCAGATAAATTGCCGAATCGATCAAGGCACCTGCAATCACCTACGAGGTGAAAGCATTGCCAGGGCTGCATTTCCACACGTCATATGTATTTGTGGCCCGATTGCAAAGCAAAGGACAGCAAATGTTATGATTGTGGTCATATGGGACATTTTGCAAAGTATTGCGAGCGATGTCAAGGCAAGTCAAATCGATTGAGTGACGAAGGAAAAGCCATCAAGACGATACACTTACGAAGTGTTATGCATAGTGCCACTGCCTCCTAGGAATGTATGTTTCCTGTTATCCACCTGAATGGAAAGGACTGTTATGCCCACAGTATTGCTGATTCAGGAGCCGAAGCCTCATTGTTACTGCACTCGCTTTACACAAAATGGATTGGCAGGCCCCTCAGCTAATTGAATGCTCAATTGTTTAGCTTTAATAATACAAAAATTGCTGGTCTTAGGGGACAGTTCACTGTGACAATCGAATACAATGGTCACCAAGTGAAGGTAACTCTACTTGTTCTAGATATGATCAAAGTTCTGACCTGGGGTACTGATATGATCTAGGCTCTACATTTGGTCATCGATGGAGCCACATGACAAATCAACTTTGTCAAACCCATTGATTCGACACCACCAGCCGCTGCAGTCCAGCGGGTGCAAAGTGTGCCTACCGCAAGTCACAAATACCTCAGCGATATTGCCCACAACTTCCCAAAACCGGACCACTCAGACAAATGTCGATCGCTCGCCATGCAGCAGTTGAGAAAGAGATTGAACAAATGGTCACCAATGACAGTTACATCATCCAGTGCATGAGCCCTCAAGCTCCTTACAGTTCAGAAGCCCAATTGCAGAATTCCAATTATAATGGATTTCCCGCTTCTTGATAACATTGTTGTTCCAGAATGCCATCCACTGCCACAAATCAACGATTTGTACATGCAGTTGCAAGGAGCCACAATGTTCACCAAGCTTGACTCATCTGAGGGGTATTTCCAGATCACATTGGCACCTGAGTCTTGTCCACTTACGACGATAATTATGCCATACCATTTGTTCCAGTACAAACACTTTCCAATGGGATTGATGGATGCCGCATTCTTGTTCCAGCCCCTTGTCTCCCAAATGCTTGTGGGATGGTAAGGGTGCATCAGCTACCTTGACGACATATTAATGTTTGGTTCCATGGCCATGCAACACAATAAATGACTATGAGCGGTGCTGCAATGCCTCAGCAACAAAGATTTTCGTCTCGACATCATGAAGTGTCATTTTTCTGTCACTGATGTTCTATTCCAAGGACATCTGATATCGAGCACCAGCATCAAGCATGACCCCAAGAGCCTCGATGCAATCTGAAATGTGCCGATCCCATGGTTGATCACTGACGTCTGCAGTTTCTTTGGATCCATCAGGTACCTCTATCGAATTTTCGCCGCATCTTGCCAACCATGCCAAGCCGCTCCAGCATTTGACCTGTACATCCAAGCAAACCAAGTTTGAATGAAGCAATGAATGTACCATGGCATTCAACAAGTTGAAATCGTTGCTAAAAAATGATTTACAACTCACCATATTTGATCCCGATCATCGGACTATTTGAGCCACCAATGCATCCTACATTGGTCTCCATGCCTGCCTGTCACAGATAGCTCGAGGATGATTAGTGCAGATTGCATTCACCAGCTAAATGCTTACCAACCAGGAACAAGTTTACCCCACGAACGAAGGTGAAGCTCTAGGTTGTGTTTGGGCCTGTGAACATTTTTCTAACTTTTTGCTGGGCCGAAAGTTTACACTGATCATGGATCACCAAGCCCTTGTTTTGATATTGGCGCAATCCAGCAGTGGACGCAATGCCCACAAATTTGATCACAAATTTGATCAATGGCATGCCCGACTAGCTGAGTTGGACTATGAGATTCAACACAAGCCTGGGTCGGACAACATCATTCCGGACATTCTTTCACCATTGCTGCAACCACTGCCTATGAAAGTCAATTCAAGTGCTGCTGAAAACTTCTCGCTCAAGACATTTGGAGTGGCTACCTCCAAGGATGACATCTTGTGCCTCGTGATCAAATTGGTCAATGGATGTGGTTGGAAGGCCAATCATCACCAGGACAGATACCTCGCTCCATATTATGTTGTTTGAAACGATTTAGCAGTCGATCAAGGATAACTGCTCAAAGCCAATCAAATTGTCATGCCATCAAAGTTACGTAGACAACTGATGAACAAAGTGCATGAAGGACATCCCGGCATTGTCAGAGCCAAAATCAAGTTACGTGAAATGTATTGATGGCCGGGTATTGCCACTGACATTGAAGAGATGATCCACCATTGTCAAGGTTGTCAAGACTCTGCGAAGTCAAATCCACCATTGAAGATTCCAATTGATCCATTGCTGCTACCAAAAGCCTCCTGGGAGAAAATTGCAATCGACGTCACTGGACCATTTGCAATGACACCATATCAAAATTGATTTGCAATTGTTGTCACGGATTACCTCTCGGGTTTCCCTGAAGTTCGATTGTGCCCCGACCACACTGCTAAAAGGACGATCCAATTCTTCACCAAACACTTTGCCAGATATGGTAATCCTGCCGTTCTAGTTTCAGACAATGAGCCCAAATATTGATTGGACCCATTTACTGAATTCCTCTCGAAGCGCGACATACAGCATCATGCGATGCCTGTTTACCACCCGCAGTCAAACAGCGAAGTCAAAGTGTTCAATCACTTGCTAAAGTTCCATGTGCAGGCAATGGCTACCTTAAATATGCCTTTTGGCACAGCAATAACCAAACTATTGGCTCAATTGCGTGCGGAACACCCAAATCCCGAAACATTGTCACCGGCAGAAATAATGTTCAACCAATGTGCCCATCTACAGTTTGAGCCACGTCAAAGCATTAGTGAGCCTGCCATCCCACACCTGAAAAAGCCAAAACAAAATGTTTGCTTTGAGGGAAAATGTCTATGAAAACACAGAAACCTCATCCTCAAAATCCATTGTTCCATATCGGCGACAAAGTCCATGTCCCACGACCAGCCAGCCTTATAAAGAAGGGGGAGTTGCCTTACTCTGATGTTGTGTGGGTCAGTAGGTTTATCCTCTACTACTGGCGGCCCACACATACAATGATGTTGCTGAGGTATCCCTTATGATGGCCGATTTGCATAATTTATTCGTATGTACAATGACAGCAAAGAAAGGATGGAAAGAAGATGAAAAGAGACAAAAGGAGATGAATGAATAGTTGGCCAAAGGCCCAACTATTTATACACGAAAAAGATGCTCACGTAAAATTTACACAGCCCACAGTGGGCCAAAAATAACACAACAAAAATATGGGCATAATTTGCATGCCCAAAAACTATATGCACTTGCACCAACATGATGTGCGCATGTGAACATATCACTGTCCCCTTCTTGAAATCTCTTCAACCGGACAAAAATTGTCGGGGAGCATGGCTGTGGGTTGAACTTGTGGAGCGTCATAATTTGGGAATTGGTTTGGGGTTATCATCACCTGGAATGTTCAATACCATTGGTGGATAAAGTTTTTGCATGCATCGCACATTCCAGATGTTGCCATCAGAAAGTTTGAGAAGGCAATCACTAATAACGTCTATGACTTTGATAACATCGGAGTAAGGCGACTCCCCCTTCTTTATAAAGCCCCATATTCACTGGTCACCCAGTAATCTTTTCCTTTCCTTTTCCAACTTTTTTCCACAAACAGCCATGATTCATCTTTCTTTCCCCATCCTCTATCATTTTTTCTCTCTCCTTTGTTTGTTTTTCTCCCATTTTTGCTCTCATTTTCATTATTTTCCTTCATTTCTCCATTACTTATCTTCTTTTCATTTTCTCCCTTCTATTTACATTCTTTCTATTCATCTTTGTTTTCCTAACCCACTTTCCATCCACAACATTCTTTTCCTTACCAATTTCTTCTTTCCTTCTCTTTCTTCCTTTCGATTAAGCCCATAACTTTCATTTGTCCTATATCATCACTCATGACAAACAGGACCTGGATCCCCTTTGTACTTTTCTTCCACAGAGTTGGCAAAAGTCACTAAACAAACATTAATCGTGGATTTTGTGCTCCTCTAGCCCTAATCACATTAATTTCTTTTCCATTCTTATAAATTTTTGTGGCCACATATGGCCCATTTTCGTTTTTTTCTCTCTCCCCTTATTTATCAGTATTGTGCATGTGTCAAACTGTATATTTGATATGACAGTATTCAGCATCGCCTTAACCCCTATATTATTCTATGTATTATATTCCTTCTCTCCATCCCCCTCCTCCAGTACTGTGCCTCTGGCTTACTGTAGCCTTTTTTTACATTGGTTTTCGGCACCACAGCCAACCATGGTGCCTCTCTCCTTTTACAAGAGACTCTTTTTTTCTTTGCTTATAGATCTGTGTATTTTGCTTTACATTTGTGGTGATATTCAGTCCATTTTTATGGGTCCCTAGGACCATATCTAAGCTGCCTAATTGTGCATAATCTGTAATTTTTATCTGTGCTTTCACATGTATAAGTCCCCCACGTGCATTGTTTTCCTTTCACTCAAGCAGTAATAATCATAGTAGGCCTACAGTTATTCACAGGTTGAGTCCCCAGGTTATTTTTGGCAGAAGTCATCCCCCCTCACAGGGTCATCCTCTTGATAGAGCCTCAGGGTCCAGTTTTTTTGTGTTTTTTCATCTGTTGCTCCCCCGGAGCCTCTCTAAATGATTGAGCCACCCATCACTTAGCTGTACATGATACTCCTGGTGAGTTTCCTGTGGCAGAACATCTTTCCCCTCTGTCAAGGCTGTAAATAGTAGCAATTGGGCTACCCTCGGAGGCAATGTACCTGCCCATTGCCTCAGTCAATTGCCACTACCCCTGGTGGGTGAAACCTCTAATGACTAGCTCAGTCATCCATGCTAGGTTCGTAAATTAATTTTCCCTTTTATTTTTGTTTTTGTTTTCCTTTCTACTCTTAAATCTCTTCGGCTGCTGGTGAGTGGACTTGGATGAAAGGTCATCCCCTTTTATACCAACATTGTAAAATAGTTGGCTCTTCTGCCTCTCTCATATCTCAAACTCTCCGCAAGTTCTCAAACCTATACTCTACTCCCAGCATTCCTCAATGCTTGTAATATATTTGATAAATGTTCTACCCCTTTATCCAAAATAGTCAGCTCTTCTGTACAAGTTTTTTATTTCTCAAATACTCTCCGCAAGTTCCCCAAACTGTAAATATTATGCTCACTAGTCAGTATTTCTTGTAATATATTCCCGGATAGATTTCATACCTGCTTATCTGAATTTTCTGATAAATGTTTCCTCATTTGTCTACCAATCAGTACAGTTTTCCATTCTTGCAGCTGCTGCATAGGGCCACCCAGGCCACCTCTAAATGCACTGCGGCCCCTCCCAACCCCCTGAAGCCATTCGCAGCTGTATTTTATTTAAAAAAATAATAATAAAAATTTATCCTTGCTGGACCACTAGGCCCAGCCAGTGCAAACCCAGCTGCCCAGCCATGGCCACCCAGTGAGTTTTTACACATTTTTCTCACATGTATAGTTCTTGTCAAACAGGCATCCTTCAGGCCTCATACAACAGTAGTCTCCCAATACATCTGTTTTTTCAGGAACTAGTTGCCTGATTACCAAAAAACTTTTACAGTCATCCGACTAAGTTTTAATCAACCACTATAAATCTGAAGTTTCGACCCTCCCATACTTTACTGGTGTCGACAGTCTTTCCCCACTCTGAACAGTTCCCTCAAATCACAGAACTTTCAATGAAGACTGTCAACATGGCTCTCAAAACAGCAGACTATGAACAGGTCATTCAAGATGCTTTCACTCGGGCCATGACTCAGGTTACACACAAATTGGAGGACATCAACCACCACTTTATATGGTTTTCTTCCTTGGCAGGGCTTCGCCCCCTCCCAATTTCTCAGGCACTTTCGGAGACTCCACTTCAGATTTCTTGAAAAGGCTGACTCAGTTCCTCACCCTTCAAGGGATCAGCGATACTGATCACTCATATAAAAGTGCTTTTTTAGAATCTTGCTTCAGTGGAGCAGCTCTAACCTCCTTCAGAGAATTAAAAAAATAGGTGCCTCCACCCACACACTTTGAGGACTTCACCAGATTTCTCAGAGAGGAATTCCCTGAAGAGCAAGACTCGGACATTCACCAGCAGCTCATTCACAACTGGACCCAAACACCATCTGAATCTGCCATACAATTCCTTGAGCACCTTAAGCGCATGTCTAGAGTAGTCTACCCCTCTCTAACTGCCAGCACAAGGGAATCTATCATCAAACCTATCTTCCTGAGAGGTCTGAAACCCCTCCTCAAAGACAGTTTCAAGTTTGGAGTTCAATAGCCTCTCAGAGGCCACCAATGCTGCCTGTTATGCAGAATGACAGCTCTTTCATGATGAGATCCATCTCACAGCACCCTCCAATGCTGTTTTCTCTGCAGAACTGCTGATGTCTGCCTGTCGCATTATCCAGCAGCTGCAGCCTGGTCTCACTACCACCCACTGTGGTGACAACTCCCTCATCACCTCCCTGCAGGCCCAAACAACCTGGCTCCTTGAGAGTTTCACCCAACTTGAGGAGCAATGACTGTCGCCCCAGTGCTCCCGCTGCCACCCAACAGTGCCCAACTGCTGCCACCCAGCACCAATCCGCCCATCATCCACCACCCATAGCCCTGGCTAAGAAATGGTGTCCTCACCATGACATCAGATGACACTATGGGAACAAATGTCGGGTCATACAGCTTGCCTCTCAAGAGCCAGCCCCCCACCACCATCACTGCTTGCATGACCCAATGTAGATTCTGCTGCCACTCTGGCCACACTGGAGCATAATGTGATCAGCCATGTTGACATTGTGGAGTGAGTGGACAACACCAGGCCATCACCTGCCCAATGCTGCACCTGCCAGCCCAAGGCAACATATCTTATAACAGACAGCCAGTCTATGGGTTCAACCCCCATCCTGCAGGGCCTCACTTTTAATCTTGCTCACTGTGGAGATCAGTTCTGACCTTACTATCGCCAAAACAATGCAGTGGACTCTTCCATTCCTCACCCAGATCCCAACCCTTTGGATCTGGATGATGAACACTTAGCTGCATATCTGGAGGATCATAACACACAGTCTTCTCTCTGGTGACATCATTACATCCGCTCACCTCACTCCTCATGCTTGCCTGTATGCACACAGAGATAAGCGGTATGGCACACAGATTCTGGCTCTAATTCAACCTGGTTTCTACTCAACAAACCAATCTTTGATCATCAAATACAGATAGTGCTGCCAAGATTACTGTACTTCCATCACAAATCTCTTCATTGAGGAAGGTCAAATCACCACCTGGGATGGTGTCACAGCTACCAGCACCCTTGGTGATGTTGGTGGCTGCCATCCCACTACAGGTCACTGCTCAACAGCAGACAGCAGAATCATGTGGTCAGAGTTCAACTTCACTAACAGGTGTCCTCTAATCCATAAAGGCAACTACACTGCTTCCATCTCTGGCACACATGTAGTCATACATGATCTTCAGTTCTCCCTCAAGATCATTGATGATTGCTGCTGTCAACCCCTGTGCCTTGCCCTCCATCTTGGCACAGTTCAGACTGGTCAGGGTATCATCTTGCCTACCCTTCAGTGGTTCACCATCACACATGGCCTCACTGGCCTCAGAATACAAAGTTTGACTGATCCAGCCAATGCCAAACTCAACTACCTGACCCATTAGATCAAGGAATTGGAGATCACAACATTTTGATAGACCTGGCTTGAACTCTGCTCTCATGCCCAGCAAAACCTTGATCTTACCTGGCTATCGCTGCAGTTTGATGTCATTCTCTGAGCTTGAGCCCTCCTCCAACAGGATGACATCACTGCTGAGTTCACTGGCGCTGCTCTGACCATCTGGCCTTGCCAAAAGGTCACTGCCACACATGTTTACCCCTCTTACCAAGTCAGAAACATCTGTCACAATTTTCTCTCTGCAGAAATCCAGGGGAAATTCTCTTTGTCATTCCCAGTGCCCCTGATATCATCAGATCAAGGCCAGAGGTTCCCTATGATTCTTTTGGAACCACTCCTTCTCGCATACAGAAGCCAGATCCACACATGTTAGTCGAGTCCCCTTAGAACTTTACTGGAAAAAGCAGTTCAATGTGACCTATATCACAGCACCTGTTCTTTTCCATGACTAACTGGTTCTGAAGCCATCCAGTTTTGCTTTCTTCAAGCAATACATCTACAAAACACAACAAATTGAATCAGTTCTCAACTGACAGATCAATTACATTACAGCACTTTCACTCTAACTGGATACTGTCTATCAAGCTTTTGCAAGCATAGGTACTGACATCAAGGCTTCTCTAGAAGGAGCCGGCCTTGCAGCACAGCATGTGCTTGTGGGCACCCAGCAGAATATGGCTCAAGGACTCCATGCAGCCCTCAGTGGACCCATTTAACTTCTACTCAATGCAATTATCACTCTAGTCAGGATTGCTGGTCTAGGTTACCTTGCCTACCTTACTATCATAACCTATATTCAGTTCGGCATCCCATTGCATTGTGTCAGCTTTGCCAGCAGGTTCTCCCCTTCCACAATGTACAACCATGTCAGGAACCTCGTGGCCTTCACTTTCCAGGATCAACCACCCACATGGCCTTGTGAACAGTACCCCTGTATCAAAAACTACATCAGACACTAGGAACTCCCAGCATTCCTGGATACAGGTTGTGACCTCAATATCATGAGTGACCATCTCTTCACGGCCATGCAAAGGTCAGACCCCAGCATTATCAATGGAATCTCCTACTCCACATTGTCTAGTGACCACTCAGGAGCCTCAGTGGTCACACTATCAAGACCACTCACAGTGGTGTGATCACTATCAAACTCAAGGACCCACATGGACAACAACTGTGTATGTCTCTCCCAGTCATGATGGCAGTCTGTCACACACATTTGCCTGCTTGGGCTCCTGTTGACCTCATCCTGGGGCTCAACTTTCTCTCATAATTCCCTAGTATCACTTTGGATCTCACTGATGCTGTCTGCTGCATCCACACACTAGAACTTCCCCTATTGACACTGGATCAAATCAATCAACACTCACCCTGGTGGACTATCAGTCATCAGCATTCAAACAGTTCCAATTGCTCCCAGTCAAGCTCCAGAGCTGCTTCAGGCACCTCTTTTAGAGCCTCCCATCACTTCAATTCTACCAAACGACCAGCTTCTGCTGCCTTGGCTAATTGGTTTGATCCAAATCACCAGATCCTCAGGGAAACCCCAGCTCTGCCCAGGGCAGCTCCCACAAAGCCACCTGGCACAAGTTTGAGACCCTCTCATCACCACTGCCTACCCGAGGAAGAGGTCCACTTTACTGAACATGCTCCTTCCCCAGAGGACCAGTACTTCAAGTCTACCCCATGAGATCATGTGCTCTCAGTTTAGAGTACTCCAGAGCCTAATTTAAGTTGTACCCTGCTACCCCTTTTAGGTCTCTAACCCAATCCATTTTCCAGCCTTACAAGGTCCCACAGACCCAACCTATCAATGACTAGATTGTCCCCAATCACAGTCCCCACATCACCAACCAAATATGTTGCCTCTGCAACCCAACCTAATGATGTGGGTACTCCCCCCATTCAGGTTTTGATCAATAATCAGTTGGATACTCCTGCATTAGTGGACACAGGTGCTGTCTTTTTCTTCCTAAATTGCAATGTGGCCCTACAACTCCCTAATTTGGTCCTCATTCTGACCAGGGGTGCCCCATTGCAGCCAATGGTGCACCTACCCCACTCTTGGGAGCTGGCTATGCCACCATAAATGTTGCGGATGTCTCTGAGCATATCTTGGTCCAAATCCAGGACAACTACTCAGCTGATCTTATCCTGGGCGTAAATTTCATGAGCTGCTTCAATCATGCCTGATTCAACCTTCATACAATTCAAGGACTCCTGAATCACATGTGATAGATTGCAACACAATCCAGCAACATCCAGAAATGCTCTACCTCTTGATCAACTGGCCATACTGGAACCCCATTCCTCCACACGGTTCACTGTGCCCATACCAGCCACCTACCAAAACGCCCATGAGGTTGCTTTTATCCCAAAACGCCTCAAAAATCATCAACAATTTGTCTACTTTGCAGGATGCATCAGCCAACTCCCTGATGGCTGCATCCCTTTACAGGTTATCAATCACCATTCTCACCCAATTACCCTGTACCCAGGTACAATAATTGGTAAAGTGCAATTACATTATGATGACCTAACCCTTGTTTAATCCCCTCCAGTTCACCAAATCAACCATGAGTCGATAACAGTCAATGCTATCATCTCCAAAGACCTTCCCCTTGCAGAACAGGAGAAACTAATCCAACTCCAACTCACATAATTTTACCTCTATGTGGTAGATGAAAAGGACACAGGCAAAACTGACCTTGTCCAGCACAAAACCTACACAGGTGATTCTCAGCCAGTCTGCTGCTTCCAGGGACCTCTCCCATCAAGAAAAACCTCATCATGCTTGAGCTTCAAAACCTTCAACAAAAAGTCATTATTCACCCCAGCACTTCACCTTGGGCAACTAATGTCATTCTTGTCTGTAAGAAAAATGGCGACCACTGTATGTTTGTTGATTTCTATAGCCTCAATCAGGTCACAAAAAAGGATGTCTACCGACTCCCTCAGATCAACGACATCCTGGACACACTCAAGGGTATGAAATACTTCACTACCTTTGACTAGGCCAATGCCTACTGGTCCATACTGATTCCACAAGCAGACAAAGAGAAGACAGCCTTCAATACACCTATTAGTCTCTTTGAGTTCAACTACTTGCCCTTTGGCCTCTGCAATGCACCAAGCACTTCCAGTGCCTTATGGATTTCCTTCTCTCAGGTATCCAGTGGCGAGCAGCACTCAGGTACCTAGATGACATCTTGGACTTTGGTGAAACTCACCACCAGATGGTCACTTACCTCTCAGAAGTCTTTGACTGTCTTCATCAAGGAGGGATGAAACTTCAGCTCAGCAAATGCCAATTCTCCCACACATAAGTTGAGTACCTCGGCTAACCTTCTCCCAGCATGGCCTCGAACCTGACACAACCAAACTGGCAACCTACCATGACCCCAAAATCCAAGAAAATCAAATTTTTACTTGACCCCCTATCTTTTTACAGACGGTTCATCCTAGGCTGCTCCAAGCTGTGTGAATATCTGACAAAACTACTGCAAAAGGATATCCCCTCCAGTGATCACAATAGCAACAGGATGCTTTTGATCTATCTTGTGCCTGCTAACCAATCCTCCCATCCTCTGACATCCGGACATCTCCAAACCCTCCAACATCTTGGGCATTAGAGCCATCCTCAGTCAACTGGAAAAAGATGGCCATGACTACCCATTGGCCTATGCCAGCCGTGGTCTCACCACAGCCGAGAAAAACTACTCAATCATTGAGCTAGAAACCCTCACAGTAGTTCACTTTGTCAAATACTTCCACCCACACCTCTTTCAATATGAGATCATTATGCAAACCAACCACACAGCTGTCAAAGCTGTAAACCAACCACACAGCTGTCAAAGCTGTGCTGGATAAGCCTAAGCCCTCTGCTCATATAGTCAGATGAGGTCTTGCTCTTGCGAAGCTCACATTTTCCACTCACCCCCTGGAGGGCTCTGCAATGGCAACACTGATGCCTTGTCAAACCTACCAAACTCAGAAGCAAAAGCCACTCATGACATTGATGACACATGATGATGCAACAAGAACCACACCAGTTTGATCTCTTTGCCCTCCAAAAAAAAGACCCTGACCTCCGACCTCTCATCGAAAGCCTCAAAACCTTCAGGTTGCTGGATGAGGTATAGGGCTGTCACATATTGAATGGTATCCTCCAGAAATGGGATGGAACCACAAACCTAATTATGACACCCCGCTCCCTGATTGACCTCATCATCTGAATGTATTATAACTATGAACTAGCAGGCCAATTTGGCTTCAGATGGACAGCTCAGCTCATCAGCTGCAAGTATCACTGGAAAACATTGACTAAAGACACTCTTCTGTCAGCAGTGTGATGCTTACCAGTGCAAAAAATATGCTCATCAAAGAACCACAGCCACTCTGAAACCAATCAGCATCATGGGCCCCTTTCACATGGTAGAAGTTGATTGTATGGGTCCCATGACCTTAACAGAGAATAGGAACCTGGTCTTCATAGACTACTTCACTAAGTATGTGGAAGCTTTGGCCACACCAGACATCACCACTCACACTATCACCAAGCTCTTTGTCACAAAGATAGTGTGCCACCATGGTGCTCCCAAATTCTTCAGTCAGACCAAGGCACTGATCTCTCATCAAGATTGATGTTGGACATCACTGCATTCTGCTCCACTAAGAAGATCCACTCGGCCATCTACCATCCAATGGCAAACTATGAGGTCAAAAAAGCTAACCAAACACTAGCTGTATGCCTATGCATGTATGTACATGAAAACCACACTGACTGGGACAAACACCTCCCATATGCGATGTTCGTGGTCAACATACACCAAAATGACACCATAGAGTACTCTCTGTGGTCAAGCTCATGTATGGAATATCTCCTGGGCTGCCAATCCCCACAGCCCTGACCTTCACTCAACCTGCACAAATCATAGACATGGCCACCTATGATATGGAGGTTGAACAGCACTTCACCAAGGCCCTGACAATCATCCAAGACCAAGTCAGAAGGACCAAGGATGCCTATGCTCAGACTTACTATTGCCATGCCAAAGATACCTCATATCAAGTAGGAGACCTAGTACCGAAACTCAGTACACCCAGCAAGCACGGTCTGACCCCAAAACTGCTCCCAGTCTATACTGGGCCCTATGAGGTCATCAATGTTTCATACTCCAATGTCATCATTAGATGTAGCCCAGGAAAAGTTCAAACAGTCCATGTGAACAAGCTCAAAATTTCCACCTGTCCACTGATGTCCCAGTGACACTTCTGGACCAGCTATCTGCTTCAGATGCAGTCCCAGAAGTCGATTCCTCAGCTCAGGGTCAACTCAAGCAATTTTCAATGATGCTGATGAGTGAACAAGAGACTGACTCCAACCTTGACACCAAAGCCATTGAGGCCAATGCCATTACACCTGAATGATTGTAGGATGGTCAAAAGGATGGGGTCTTCCTTCTCCGAAGGAATGCCATGTCATGGACAGCTGCTCATGTGATATTACAGTATACCTTCAATCTCTCACAGTATGCTTGTGTATTATTGTATTTGTCCACTTTCATGTTCGTATCTTTTTGTGGCTATTCATGTATATTTATGTACTTGACAGAGGACTCTAGCAAGCAGAGTCGGCATCCCTCCAAAGGCCTCCTTCCAGCATCTCTACAGGAATGCATGCACACTGGCCTCTTCTTGACTAAGAAAGGCCAACACCAACTATTTTTGGCCTTCAAATCGACCTTCTTCTCGCACAAGAAACCAAGAAGCAACGATGATCAATGTAACTGCTAGGAACGAAAAAGATATTTATTTCACCTGAAAACCAAAACTTGCATAGCTACAGATGAAAATTGAAAATTGTCGATTTTTGCGAGTTTTACTTACACTTCTTTTAACCTTTGCAAGTTTAGGTTCGTCTAATATCATGTTCTGAAAATTTACCCGAAATTAGGTCAATGAATGGGCAGCAATTTACTGTATGATTAATTAGTTTAAAGTGCATATTAGGAAAACAGAGGTGCTCAAAACATCAAATTTTTAGAGCAAAAAATGTCATTTTTTCTAAAAAATCACTGTATCTACCATTAAAGCTCAATTTCCTATCCAATAGATAGCTTACAATGTCTTCTACCCGCTGAAAAAAATTACGGAAATTCATGTGCTGCTACTAGAAGGTCGCACAACATGAAGTTTGAAATTATAAGATAGTGATCTTATAATTGCATTTTCTGGAGGTTCGGACCTCCACTGTTGAACTACTAAAGCTTGATATATTTTAAAAATGAGACAGTAATACAAATTTCATATGGTGAATATTAATCTAATTTCCAAACTCATAAAAAATTAAAGTCGCCGAACTACAGTGTTCCAAAGTTTGGAATTTTCACATTTTTTAGCCTTTTTCTGTCTATTTATGTGACTTGAGATATATCCGCCTAGGCATGAAGTAATTTTATTATTGACCACGTATTTGATACAGAATACAGTGCTCTATAATGTGGTATGAAAATATTTTCTGAATTTTGCATTTTACACTTCTTAGGAGGTTTTAAAATGTCAAAAGTCAGACCTTAACAATGGTGAAAATGCAGGTTTCATAATTTTTCCAGTTTGTATACTGCTAGGGTGTTAAATTTGAAAAAACTATTCTGGTTGATAAATTTTAATTTTCTAAAAGGGGATATGTTTTGCAGATTGCAGATTTTCTTCAAAATATTCAAATGTGTTGCCAGAGTTGGCAACTTTTCAGGCGGATATGCGTGTCTAAAAGGCAGATTTTAGAGAAGAGGGCTGATACTTATCCATCATCAGCACAATGTCTAATTGGAATAAGTAAAGTGGATATGCAGGTATGGGTTTTCGACTATTGGTAATTTGATGGATGCCATCACTTTACATGAAAAATTGTTCCAGTTGTAAACAAGCATCTTTTCCTGATTTTTTGGGGCAAGGGCTTTTGGACCACAGGAAATTCAATGAATGCACTCACTTTACACAAAAAATCATGCTGGGTGCAAAACAATCGTTTTTCATGATTTTTGGTGGAAGTGGTTTTCAACCATGGGGAATTTATTTAATCCAATCACTTTACAAAGAAAAATATCCTACATGTAAACAAGCATATTTTTGTAATTTTTTGGTGGATGAGGTTTTCGACCACAGAAAATTCAATGGATGTGATCACTTTAATCACAAAATTACTCTATGTGTAAGAAATGTATTTCTGCATTTTTTGGGGATAAGCTTTCTGACTATTGGGAATTCAATGGACACAGTCACTTCAAACAAAAAGTTTTTCTGTGTGCATACAAAGGTACTGTTTTTTAAGTTGAGGGGTTATTGATCATGGGGAATTTGATGGAAATGGTCACTTTACACTATTTTATGGACAGTGAGGATGCCTAGCTTTAAGATTGTTGTTTCTTTGATGTGAAGTCGACCAAAGTTAAAAGTTGGAAAAAATTCACTTTTGTTATATTGGATTTCCATCCTTTCTAAATAAAGCTAAATCTAATCCACTTCTTTTTCTAGCTTGACAACTATCCAAGCAAGTATATTCTTTTTTTTCTGCCCAATTGGGGGCATTTTCTAATAAACTAGTATAAAAAGAGTTGAAAATGAAAAAGAACAAAGAACTTTATTTAGTTCAAATTTGAGCTAACCTATTGAAAAATAATTGAGTAGTGTATTTTTAAAGTACATTTTATTTATAGACAGAGACAAAAAACAAATATTTACAACAATAACACAGAAGAACAAATATTAACAACAAATGCTAATAACAAATAAAAACGATTGTGTAATACAAACATGAATAACAAACATGCCTACAATAAACAAGATTTAAAGGAAAAGATTTCAATTTTTAACAAATAAAGTTTTCTCAATTTTAAAAAATCCTTTGGAAATTTCGAAAATTGAAAAAAATGTTCAGGCATGGCCTGGAACCTCTACAGAACCAAAAACATTGTTCCAATTGCATTCTCAATCATTCTACTGCCCAAATGTCATGTCAACCAATTACACTTTTGCTTGTCTAATCAGTCGATATGAAAAGGCGGATTTTACCAAAACTCATCTCCCGAATTCCATATTGAATTTTTAGGATACCATACTGCTACCCTGGCATCTTAGTGATGATTTTGATTGAAAATTTAAAAAAATTTTATAAAATTTAAAAAATTTTCCAAGAGGTTTAAAAAAATATAAAAATTGAAATATTTTTAAAATAGGTTTGGACATGTCCTTTAACCTCCACAATACCAAAAACATTGTTCCAATTGCATTTTAAATCATTCTACTGCCTCAAATGTTATATCCCCCTCAAATGTTATATCCCCCAAATGTTATAACCCCCATTTAAATTTTTAAATTTTGGTAAAAACATGTTGAGTGGTGTCTAAGAAGAGCATGAAAAAATTGTTAGAAATGTGTAAAGTTCTAGGGGAAGGAGGATCCAAATTTTAATTTTGGTTTTCTGGTGGCAAGAATTTCCTAGGTCCCAGGTGATTCTTCTCTCCAGAGATTTCCAACTTTCAGAAACTCCTGCGTTAAGAAATTCTCTGGTACTACGCACTAGAAAAGTTAAACCTGCACAGTTTTCTCAATTTGAATTTCCTCATCCCATTTATCAATTGGTAATTCTCATTATCAGGTTTGGATTTTGTTGGAGACTGAATTTTTTATTGATCTTCATTAACTCTATTTGCAAGTAGGAGTTTGTTAACACTAAGTTTGTCATTTGAAAATGATGAATATGTGATTTTAACTGAAAATCTAATGCTTGTATTTTAGGGATGAGATCTGAAAAGATGTTTGCACTTCATTACACAATATTGATTTTCGTGGTTATTGAACCCTATTATCAGACAATTGGGCTAGTAGTTGGAGGAATACTTGATGCAATTACTATCCTATTGTGTTGTTATTGACACCAATCATCCAGCTCCTTCAGGTTCTAGGGTATCAGATTGATAAATCCATAGCTCAATGTTTCTTCCTCATCCTATGATCTCTCTTCTTCAATTAGTGGCTGCAAAAATTTCAAGCATTAATTTGAGTAGTTGCTCTAGCGCCTTCAGGGCACCACCCACACATTATCTAAAAACTTGATGTTTACTTTTCAGCTTGCATGCCTTGTTTCTTAGTGCATATCAAATTGGTTCTCGTATATAAAACTCACATAGACAAACAGATAAAGTATAGCCTCTACCTCTCGCCTGTTCTAAAAATAGATTTCTTGGAGAACTTGATGTTTACTTTCCAGCTTGATGTTTTGTACTGTGTAGTTTGTTTTTTATCTGTAAACTGAAATTCAGTAAAAATTTTTCGGCGCTTGAGGCTCAACAAATTACTCTTGTCTCAATCATATAAATCTTTTTATTTTCTCTCCAAAACTCGGAAAATGAGGTTTTAAAAGCCTAAAACCGATGCGCGTCAAATGAAATACAAGAAAACTAGTTTGCGATGGTTTTTCCGATATAATTAAGCAAATTTATTGATTTTACAGTTAGCAACCAAAATTTTTTCTGTGCAACTAAAATTTTCCCCCAAGTTGCACATTGCAGCCATACCTGTAAGAGGTCTGACCAGTTGTTGGGATAAACGCAAAATATTGGCGGAGGGGGTCGAAAAAAGTCGAAATTTTTCCAAAAAAGGCACTTTTTTGCCAATTTTTTCTAATTTTTTCAAGTCTGGGGTGGGGGTTGGGTATATGGTTGGCCTGGCCAAGTTGGGGATTCCTCCCCCCCCCCCCCCAACCCTCCCCCAATGACAGGTATGATTGCAGCCCGGCCTGTTCAAAAAAACCCTGCTTCCACCAACGTTTTCTTGACATGAATAAATTTAGGATGGCACAAAAAATTGTGATTGTTCATTGGCGCAATTTTTTTGACTGGTCAAAGGCTATATTTCCTTAAATTTCTATGCATTTCAATGGTTGAAAACGCAATGACTTTCTGGCGCTTCTCACTCAATCATTCAGTCAATTTACCATTTACCCTGTTGTATTTGAGTGAATGCTTAGCGAATTTCTATCCTCAAGTTTGTCATCAGAATGAAAAATTCGGACTTTGAAATTCGATTTCCTCAATATATTAGAATTGTTATGTAAACCATCCTAGGAGTATAATGTAAAAAAATTGCAGAAGAGATACCATACGATCTGACGACGCGGTAGACACCAATAAGGAATACACCTGATTATAGCATGACAAAATAAATTGTGCCTGTTTGTCAATATTAGTCTCAAAAACGTACTCTCAAAGCAATTTTTTGTAATTAAGGCCACGTTTTGCCTTCTGTCAACCAATATTGCATACCAGATTTTCAGCAGCTCTCCAGCATTTTGTAATGGAACGTATTTTTTTGTTTATTTTCACTTGCCGAGATCAAATATTCAGTGAGTTGTTTGTAAATTGTGACTTTGCAGACTGAAAAAAGTTTGATGTTAAACTAAAAATAAAAAACTAAAAATGACCTGGAAAACCTTTAAAAGTCGAGAAATTTTGTTTTGGGAAACTGTTGGACACTGTTATTTAGTTTTCAGTTTATTTGCTCAAGTTCAATTACTATTAATCCTTTTTCCTGGACTAGTAGTCAAAAATTACTGATTTTTCTTCTTAAATGACCCCCTGCCCCAAAATCTTGGAAAATCAATTATCCCTATGCAACAAAGCCACTTTATTCTAAGACCTTGCAGCTCCATCGCATATATGCTGTAGTTAGAGTGATTTTTTTATTAGGTATATAAATTTAGTTTTTTCAAAATGAAATTCCCCAACTATTCTATAAGTCATTTTTTTACGATTTTCCAGGGTTTTTCAGAGAAAAAATCATAAGTTTGAAACATACACAGAAAAAAGTGAAAAAAATATTTGAAAATTTTCAGTTTTCTTTTTTTTGATGAAAAATCGCTGTAAAAAAGTAAATTTTTGAGCATTTTTTGTAGAATTTCAAAAAATATTTATTTTTCAGCATTTTCGATTAAAATTGTCGAAAAAGTTGATTTTTGAGCATTTTGATGACAAGCTCTTTCTAACTCATTGATTTATGCTCATTTTTAGTGTAAAATTGTTGAAAAATAATCATTTTGAAGCCTTTGTATCAAAATTGTCATAAAATATTCAGTTTTGAGTGCTTCTGATAGAAAAGTTCAGAAACTCGACTACTACAGATTTTTTGTAGAGTATCTTGTTTATGTGATTTTTTCATTTTTATCCTTTTTTCGTATATGAATTTTTATTATTGTTGCAAATTTTCTGAATTTTTAGGTGAAATCGGATTTTAAAATGTTGCCGAAAAAAATCGAGAAGAATAATTAATTATCATTATCCATGTTACACAGCAGCCATTTTGATTTTGGCGAAAATTATTCAGTTTTTTCTTGCCCGATGAAGAACAAAGAAAACATCAATGCCGCAAAAAGTCAACAGTTTTAATTTGCCGAAAAATCATATAATATCAATTTGCAGTGCTACAACAAGATTCCATGACCAAACGTTCAACTCAATTTTCATTTGGCTTCCGTTTTAAAGTCTTCGCCATTACAAAGTGACCAGAATTCATTCAATTTTTGAAAAAAAAGAAAACTCGATAAATTAAGATTTTTAACTTTTTTGCAGATTTTCCAGGATGTAACAAAGTGAAATCATCAAGAATTCGAGTTTTATTTTTTAAATTCAAAAAATGAATTTTTATTATGAAAAATTGAATTTTACCTATTTAAAGAGTAAAATTGATCTTTTCACACTAAAAAGTTAAACTTACTATTTTAATATAAAAAGTTAACTTTTTTGCGCTAAAAAGCTGAATTTTTCATGTTTTAAGTGTACAATGAACTTTTTACACTAGAAAATTCAAATTATCAACCTTCCAATACGTAAAATTGACTTTTTGTGGTAAAAACCTTAAACTTTCTACTTTCAAATGTGCAAAATTGACATTTACTGAATGCTAAGCTGATATTTCACACTTATGGAAGTATAATTATAAATTTTAGCTTTCCAAAGTAAAAGTGACTTTTTTGCAGTAACATTTTGAAGATTTTCTTTTTCTTCGAGGTAAAATCGAGTTTTTTGCAGTGAAATTGAAAAATGAATTGAATTTTTCCCTATGTGAAGTGTAAACTAAACTTTTTTGGATTAAAAAGATGAAGATTATATCTTTTGCAGATTGTAAATTGAAAATTTTTAACTTGAAAGATTGATTTTTTCATGTTTAAAGGGTAAAAATAAACTTTCCACATAGGAAAATTTACACATTTTATGCACAAATTTTTTTAAGATTATTATATGATCAAGGAAACGTCGATTTGATATCAAAAGCTTTAGACAGTTCGAAAATCCGCATTCGCCCTTCATTTTTCAGTCGATATATTGGAAATCAATTGGATCAAAATGGTCTATTAAGTCAATAATCTTCATTTTGAACATCAAAAAGTTGATTTGGAAAATACTTGATCTTTACCACAAGTGCAATAACGCCCATGATCGGATTCTATCATTAGTTGCAGGCCGAGGAGGAGCTGAAAATTGGGTAGAAAATTAACGAACTTCGAACTTTGAAGCAAAAAATGTGGAAATTTCGTAACAAAACTAGAGAAAATTCGACGAAAATTATACAAAATTGGACAAAAATCAAAGAAAATTCAACAAAAATCATGGAAAATTACAAAATTGGACAAAAATCAAAGAAAATTCAACAAAAATTACGGGAAAAAAATCGTCAAATGTCTCATGAACTTTTTTGAAGACAGTATTTTTGGTAATCTGTGGAGCTTTTTTTTATTTTTGGCTCACCTATCCCCCGCCACTACATACTCCATGAAAAGTCTGAAGACCTTTCCACCTGCAAAATTCTTGTCCTGCATGTCTGATGTTCGCAATATACAGGCAGTCACTGGTCCTATTGAAATGAAAATGAGCAGTTCTCTTTTTCGCGCTCCATGAACAAAGAGGCACCCTGTCTTATTTCTGACTTGATAATAAATATGGCATGTTTTCATCATTTTTCGGAATAAGTATTTTACTTCTTCATATAGCCCCCCGAAATTTTGAACTCCCAACTGATCAAAGCGCGTATTAGTATGCAATTAGTATATTAGAAAATCACATCTGCTTCGAAACTTTGTATGAAATTGATTTTTATAAGATATAACGAACCTGGTTGAAACCGGCTCTTGAACTCTAAAATACAAAGACCCAATAAAAGTGGGTCTGATGCATGTGGTGAGAGGAGCTTTTTCTGGACGAGAGCAGTACCAAAAGCCAGTTTTTACGAAATCTACAATGATCCTCCTCTGTCAATGAAATGATAGCTTCTCAGCTTTTTTCAATTTACCGCTTTTCTTCCTTTATACAGTGAAGTTAACATCATGCGCAAAAATACAATGACACGGTTGTACTCTTTTTCATCTCTCCATGGAAAAGTATCATTTCAAAAAAAACAGACTATAGTTACGTGAGCATTGCATAACACAATACTGTAATTGTGTAAGCATTGGATAACACCATACTGTTGTTATGTAAGCATTGTGTAACACCCTACTGTAGTTGTGTGAGCATTGCATAACACCCTACTGTAGTTACGTGAGCATTGCATATTACCCTACTGTAGTTATGTGAGCAATACATAACATCATACTGTAGTTGCATAAGCATTGCATAATGCCACACAGTAGTTACTTAAGCATTGCCTAACACCCTACTGTAGTTACCTGAGCATTGCATAACACCCTACGTAGTTACGTGAGCATTGCATATTACCCTACTGTAGTTACGTGAGCTTTGCATAACACCCTACTATAGTTACGTGAGCCTTGCATAACACCATACTGTAGTTGCATAAGCATTGCATAACACCATACTGTAGTTATGTAAGCATTGCATAACACCCCACTGTAGCTCCACCCCCATGCAGTAACCCCTTCCCCCTACTAGTTCTGACTATTTCCTATACTTTAACATGCATATATCCTTAACCATAACCCACTGAAGGGGCATATATTACTACTGACTTGAATTCTCATGTCACAGACAGTCGCTCATGTGATCTTACAGTATACGTTTAATCTCATACAGTATGCTCATCTATTATTGTATTTGTCCACTTTCATGTTCGGGTCTTTTTGTAACTGTTTACGTACTTGACAAATGACTCTAGCAAATAGTCAGCATTCCTCCAGAGGTCTTCTTCCTGCGTCTCTACAGGCATGCATGTGCACTGGCCTCTTTTTGATTAGGCCAGCACCAACTACTTTTGGCCTTCAACTCGACCTTCTTCTTCTTCTGCAAAAAGTGTTGATGATTACTGTAGTTGCCACCACTTACCGTACTCCAGAATGACTGGCACTCCCAATCCTGCCAGCATAAACACGGAGTTTGTTCCATCAAACTCATATTCTGATACTACAGATTAGGATGGATGAAGCGCCTAATTAGGCCACCATTTTTTATATTAACAAAAGATCTTTTTTGTTTGGTGATTCCTCTCCATGAGCTGTAACAAGTAGTGGTATTGGGCATCAACTCTCTTTCTCTGTCTCCTATTCTACTGTCGATTTACCCCTTCAGTCATCAACCAGGTTTCTCCCCCAAGGAACTACCCATTAGGACTAAGATTCTAGCTCTTCACAAGGCATTTCTAGGACCAGGATTGCTGATGTCTCTCTCTCATCATCCATGAGCAGTCACTCTATGTGATAAGCTCTGTGACGTACAATGTGGAGGTTAATAAGTTGAATTTCTTGCCTACAGTACCCCTGTGCCTGCGACTGCCGTAGCACCATTCTAGCCCTCACTCTTGAGGCACTGCTACTTTCTCTATTTCATCTCTTACACCACCTCCCCTAATGTTACACTGAAAAATTTAAGCTCTTCAAAGTATGATCTGATTTAGCTTGCCTAACATTCAACTGTGCTGATCCAATAAAGAGTATTTCTCTATCACATTGTGTTTTATGATTAACAGTTCTCGAATTGGATTTAATGAACTGATAACACTATCGTATTCAGATAAAAATGACGATAAAAAAATTAATTTCTATCAAGTCATGTGATCTCATTCTGAAATCAACAATGTATAATTCGATTAGCTCATTATCACTTCATCACATACATATAATAGACGATTTCATATTCAAAATCATACACAAATGTTGAAACGGAGCACATTATAGCTCTATTTTCATTCATGAACATGTGCCAAAAAATCCCAATCCCGGTCACTTTCTTTCGGAATCGGCATAGGTCGGAATCGGTATTGATGGGATCCCCACCGTGATTGGGATCGGTATTGGGATCCCGGCTGAACCCTAGTATACATATAGTGTAATTGGAAAGACCATCACGTAATTGCTCAATGACACTCCATACATACGTTTCTACACATATCAACAACATTCAACACCATCTACTCAACTTTTCTCAAAATAAGCAATTGTCCGAATGTCAGTTAAGGATTGTCCGATTCTACCCAGTTAATTTGGGTATCCAGTGGGAAGCTTTAAGTGATGCTGCGATTTAGTACATGTTCTGTATATACTCTTGGGTTTTTATCATTAAAATAAATAAAACAACACTTTTCATGCAGCATTTGTGATAAAAATACATAGGAAGAGTATACTAGACCCTTATTAATACGTAAAGGGTTAAAAAAGGCTAATCTGCACCCAGTTCCACAATGTGCACTTTGGCGTGAAAGTGCCCTTTGTTTAGCAAAGTGCACTTTGCCAAAGTGCACTTTGTCGTAGTCGAGTTCCACAAATTTTCAAAGGGACCTTTACTAAAAGGGCACTTTGCAAAGTTCTCTTTGGAAAAGGGAATTTTTAAAGTTTTAGTTCCACAATGAACTCTTTGATAAAAGGGACACTTTTCAAAGTGAAAGTAAAGGGAAAGTTTCAAAGTGAGGGGGGAGGTCCCTTTGGGATGAAAGGATGAAAGTGAGAAATTTTTATGCGTTTTTTTACCAAATTGTGTAATTCCTCCCAAAGTTATTTCCCTAATTAAATCAAAACCTTATAATTTAGGATTATTTTATCAGTCAAAAGTTTTTAGATGTAAAATTTTAGATGTAGATTTTGCTATATCAAAGTGGATAAAATTCTTCAAACAACAGCTGGGCGATTCATTGGTTAATTACTGAATTACTAAATTTTAGGTATTCATTTATTTTTTAGATTAAACTTTTCACCTTGTAATTAATTTTAAATTAATTTGCATAAATTATGGCTGCTCGACGCATCGTTAGGCAGATACTTGACAAAGAAGGAGAAAATTTACCTCAGATTAGGAAATTTAAACATTTAATAAATCCCTTCGATGGTTTATCTGACGTCGACATTTACAATCGATATAGATTTTGGGCCAACATTATTTTAGAAATAACGGATTTAATTTAAGACGAAATTGAAAGGCCATCAAATAGAACTGCGCTATACCGCCTTTAATACAAGTTCGCATCACCTTGCCATATTTGGCATGAAATTCATTTCAGCAAGTAGGCTTTGTAATATAAATATAATTAAACTAATAATTAAAAATTTTGATGATTCGATGTCATAAAGTTTTTTTTAAATTAATCTAGTCTTTTCTTTACATTTTTATGTTATTGGGGACACGGTTAATATTGCAAAAAGTATGTCTTGTCTGTCAATTTGGCATTGTTTGAAGGCATTGGTACAACATCTACCCGAATTTATCAAATTTCCTACTGGTCAACAATTAATACAACAGAAACAAAAATTTTTCGAACAGGGTCATTTTCCTAAAGTTATTGGTTTAATTGATGGTACTCATATCCGAATTATAGCGCCAGCACAATTCAAAAATGTATATGTCAATCGAAAGTCCTTCCATTCTCTAAACGTTCAAGGGGTTTGCGACGACGCCAGTTATTTCACAAATTTGACCGCCATGTGGCCCGGTAGTACACACGATGCGCATGTATTCAATGAATCGGCATTATGCTGTCAATTAGAAAATGGGGAACATTTAGGTCACCTGTTACGAGATATTGGATATAGATGTAAAATATTTTTATCAATGCCTTATCTATGACCAACAACTCCCGAACAGGTTCACTATAATAATGCTCACAAAAGAATGTGCGTCTTAATCGAACAAGTGTTTGGTTGATGGAAAAGACGTTTCCCTATTTTACACGGAGAATTAAGGGTCAAATACAAATGTGCTCCTTTAGTTATTATTTGTTGTGGTATTTTGCACAATATTGCTGTAAAACATAGATTACCAGAGTTTGAAGAAATGAACAAAGATTTAGATGATGATGAATTCCCAAATTTAAACATTCAAAATTTACAAAATGGTTTAAGATATCGTGATATGGTTACCCACACGTTTTTTAGTGATTTAATTATAAAAAAAAGTGAAAATTGACATGCCAGTTTATGATTTCTATTTGATACTTTATGTTTGGTTAAAATTTTAAATTAAACAATAATTAGTCACTTGTAAAAAAATTATATTTACATATTTTTTCAGTGTAACAATGTTGTAACCTAGAACTTCAGTACTATATCTATACCAGTAAAGAACTCCTTTAACAATAATGTCAACCATTAGTCTGTTAGGAATTAAAATAATCGATAAAGTGTACATACATAAATATTTTTTTCATGGTGTAAAGCATTAAAAAACAAAAAAAAATTGTGTAAATATAAAGTAAAAAATTCGTTTCAATTAGCTTTTTTGCTGGTGTTTGGTTTACTTTATCGATTTATTTACTAACATACTTGTATATTATATGCACACCAAGTTTGCACTGGGTTGGGGGTGCAGACTTTTTGAGTCTTCAAAAAAATAACATAATTTTTTGTGTAAATAACCTAAAAATACCTTTATTGTTTTGAATTAGTTTTTTTCTAGTGTTGTCATAGTTTAAAATAATTTATTGATTGCTTTATCGATTGATTTTATTTCTATGTTTCGCGAACCTGACTATATAAATAATAACCAATTTTTTCATTTGAAAATTTATTCAATTCACAACAACTTTACAAAAAAAATTCACGGAATACAATTTTTTTAATTTTTCGTATTTACATGAAATCTAATAAAAAACGTTCATTACACATTTTCACCAATTCCGGTGTTGCTGTTTACTATTCGAACATTGGAATTATTTGCCAATAATGCAGTCTCGAGTTGTATTTTTGTGGATAAGAAACTGTAGTAGGCCGACTTGGCTTGTGCTGCTGCTCTTAAATCTTTAATTAATTCCACTTCTGCATCATATTTTTCTTTTGCCACTAAATTTTTACTTAATTCCGCTCTTAAAATGTCCATTGTTATTTGTTCCTTGGTAACAGAATCATTTATCCTATCCAAATCTTGAAATTTTCTTTTTAAATTAAGATGGCTGGATGATGATGTTGATTGTTCTAACAGTGAAACCGGCGTCAAAGCTTCGTAACGTATTTTGGGACTTTGTTGTTGTGCTAGTGGGGATAACACATCATGGGACGACAAATCTAAATACATTACGGTTGTATTCGGCAGAATTAATGAGTCAAAACCACCTGGGTCACCAGAAAAAACCGGGCTATTGTCACCAAAAATATTGATATTTTTTTTATCTTCGTCGGTTAAATCAGCAGGCGGTGGGCCGCCGGTAAGACTAAAAGCATACAATTTCGTACAAAATCTATGATTTATGTTTTAAATTTTTTTGGGTTTTGGGAATTTCACATGACTTTTATTTACCTGGCTCCTTTCTTCTTTTTTCCAATTTTCTTTCGGCTTTTACTCAAAATATTTTCCCAACATCTCTTAATTTGATTGACGGTTTGAGCTTGACCTGACGATCAAAGAGCATTCATGTTACTGGCACCCTAAACATGACACAAAACTAACTTCGTAAAATTACAATTGAGTCGAGTACTACAAAATTTGTTTACTAATGCCCATGCTTCATTTTTTCGTCTAACCATTCCAGACTTGCCGTCTTTGGAAAAAAGAACCCCTTTTGAATTTTCCACTTGTTCAATTAGAACGGCGCGTTGTTCTCCTGTTAACGGTCTTGCTTTTTCACACTTTACGTCCATTATCGTATATTTTAGCAGAATTTTTAAACTATGTATATATAATTTTCACAGTTATTGTCTATAAAATTATAATTTCATTTGTTTTAAACTTTGTAACATACCTGCTAAAGCAGTACTGTAAATATGTAGCATACTGTATGTGATAGACATTTATTAGATATTATTTCATTTTTGTATTTTATCGTCTCAAGGGTGTCTGGGATTCACACTCAAACATTCCTACAAAATTAGGTGAAGTACTTTATTTTGATCCATTCACACCCCGGTAGCCCAATTAAGATGCCCCAATTAATTTGCACAAACGGCAGCTGCTCCCCTAGAACCTACACTAAACTACACATTCCACAGCTACCCTAATCCCCCGTAAAAATCGTAAACAACACCTGCACACAGTAAAATACGTAGAAGCCCCGCCAGACAGTAGTCTCAAGTGTAATGGTAGCGGCCGCCCCACAAAACATGTGTATACAGAGAAACCGATACAGGAAGCATGCACAGAAGAACAGAGGTGTGGCTAAGCCCACCGTAGAAAGCAAGCGAAGCACGAAAAGCATACAGTACCAGGAAAGCATTAGGAAGGCGTAACTAAGGAAGCCTAAAAAGCGTAGCAGGAAGTGACGATTGGTGGAAGAGGATGGACTGAAACACGACCTCCCGCGACGCCCAGGGAGTGGCCAAAAACGTCGTATAAAAGAAGAAGCAAAGTGTGATTTAGTTAGTTGTTGAATTGTTGTAATCGTTTCGTTTTGATCCATGGCTGTTCACTTTATTTGCAAGCAACCATCTTCGAAAGCAATCAAACCGTGTCGTATATTTTATTTGCAAGCAAATCCGCCGTCCATTTTTGTTATTCGACATTCAAGCGACCGTCGATCATTTGTTGTATTCTCGTATTATCGTCTCACCACCCCCCGTCCGGTTATAGCCGTTCCCGCTGTAATGCCGTTGGTTGAAAGTAAAGTACCTCACACAAATCTGGTCGTTACATATTTTGGTGACCGTACCGTACCGTTAACCACTGGAACTCCCTGCCCCCAATTAGGTGTACTCTTATCCGGGCATTTAGAAGCATTAGATAATACAGTAGTAATCATTTCCTACAGTAAGACAGTATTCGTAGAAAGCAAACTGGAAATCCCCTCCAACGAAACATTAAGCGATACATTTAAACGAATACAGCGTGAAGCAAAAATTGAAGCATTTAAGCATAAATCCCAGCGTAAACCAAGAATGACCCACCAAACGCAAGATCATTTAGGAGAAATCGTTAGAGAGCAGATAAACGATTTATTTTCAGAACATTTTCGTACCCTACGCACACAATTGAATCAGAATACAGTAAACCCTACTCTAATAGTCGATCTCAGAACAGCAAACATTCGTAATAACATGGCAAATAATTTTTACGCGAAACCTACAGTATTCACGGGTGGCGTGACCCAAAATTTTGGTGAATGGAACAAACGTTTAGAACAATTCATGGCACTCCAAGGCATGAAAGATACAGACGTACAGTTAAAATTGGCATGTTTAGAAATTCATTTAGGAGGAGCCGCGTTAGCAAAATTCAAAAGTTTAGCAAATTCCGAAAACCCTCCCCACACATACAAGCAGTATAAAGTCGCATTACAGGCATTTTTCCCAAACAATAGAGATAATGAGCTATATCAAAAATTTTTACGCGAAAGAAAACAAAAGCAATCAGAAACAGTAACTGAGTTCTTATTTGATCTATAACATCTCGCAACCCTCGCCTACCCTAACTTCAACACAGACGCACGAGAAATGATCATAAAACCCCTCTTTGTAGAAGGCATGCAAAACGAAATCAGGGAAGCAATTAAGTATAGAAGGTTCCTGACCCTAAAAGAAATGTCAGAGGAAGCAGCTTACATCGAACAGCAAATTCTTAGAAATGAGTTAAAATCTAACACCCTTCCCTTCATACTCCCAAAACCCGAACCCATCTTTTCCCTAACCAAAAATACAGACCAACAGGATCTTTTGCATCAGTTAGAACAACAAGTAAAAGATTTACAGTTGCAGATCAAACAAAAACCTCAACCCCCACAACAAAGTAGCTACAACAATTTCAGTAACAATACTTTCAGTAGGAATAATGCTTACAGGAACAATACCACCCCTAGGCAACCCACATGCTTCCAGTGTGGACAAATTGGACACGTAGCTCGTAATTGTAAATCAGTAGGCGCCCGAAAATCATGTGAAATTTGTTTTCATAATAATCACAGTACCCGTGATTGTAAAAGCCGATGCATCCACTGCTCCCAAACAGGCCATAGATCTGATAACTGCCTTTCCAAACCCTACTCAAATTTTCAATGTTTTATGTGCAAGCAGAGAGGTCATACAAGCAGGTACTGTCCAAATCAACAGAGTCGTAATATTCAAAATTGCATTGAGTACAGGCAACCTCAATCCCTCATGGATATTGATGACCCCCCATTTTACTCAACATTACCCGCCATAACTAACGGCCCCCAGACTACTTTAGGAACCATTATGCCCACTACCCACCGCCATAGTGACGAATATGTCCTCGACCTGGACGTACCGGATTGGTGCACCATGTCACCACCCCCCACGCCTGAAGCCGCAAAAATCGAAAAATCGCCGCCCATCATCCCCGTAGGCTACAAGATCCCCCGCAAGCAAGACACCACGCCGCCCACCGCCCCCAAAACCCCATCGAAAGCAGGCCGCAACTTATTGTCCCTTTTACACGGCCTGACCCCCGAACCCTACCAATTCCGTCCCCGCCAAACACTGCTACTGACCCCCGCAAGTGAGCAAGTCCAAACCCCATCCCCTCACTCAACTTCTAAACTCTTACAGAATGTTCAGATTGCAAACCGGCCACCCCCTCAACCCAAAACCGAACAACACCAAAAGCCGCCACGCCAAACCGGCCAGAACGAAAATATACAGTACCCCGCCGCCTCTACTAAAACACTATATTGGCCGTTGTATTGTATATTTTTATGCATAATAATCCCCACATCGTGTAGTGCCCAATTTCAGATGTGTGGAACTTCATTGAGCGGTCACTCAGTCAGCATACCAAAACTTGTATCATGCATGCCCCCTTCCACAGTAGACAAACCCGTACAGACATTGGGAAAAATCTATATCCCCTCCACTAAACCTCACATTACAGACGCATACAAATGCAGTGTTTGCAAACGCAAAATTTGTACTAATACAGGATTTTTTGGATCAAAAGGTATTGTCTTCGACCAAACCGAAATGCAAAATCTAACCCCACATGTTTGTAAGGCAATCGTTACAGACAAAGAACACAACAGTCAAAAATTATACGAAACCCAACCAATATTTTGGTCAACAAATAACTCCCTAAGCATAGAATACACATGGTGTTGTACAGACCACTGTACCTCGGTCACTAACGTCATCATAGAAATAGGACAAATAGCATCTTGGAATGGAAAATCTATGACAGGTACATTAGGTGACCTGGGGTCATGCAAACCGACATCAGGTCATTGTGTCACAGCTGACGGATCCATTATCAGGAATGAAACAGCATTTGAAAACTTATGCCCCTTCGAATACAAAAATACACATCCCATAAAACTCATGCAAACCCACATGATAAAAGAAGAACTAAAAGGTGCATTCTCGGTTAAAAACACACTCTTTTCGAACCCCAATTGCCCAAAAATCCAAGACAGCATTTTAACTGAACAAGGCATTATTGTACAATTAGACAAAAGCACACCACATCGTAACGCATTTTTAACCCCAAAAACCAACGAAACCCATACTACACTCTACGATTTTGATGATTTTGAACCCATTAACGTGAAACTAAACTATCTAGCAGACAAAATCCAGGAATTCGAAATTCAAAATTTCAAAAACGTATGGAATGAATTATGCAGACAGGCACAGCGTCACCTTGATCTCGTATGGCAAGTTTTGCGTCTTGATGCAACCCTTGGAGCGCGTGCATTCCTACAGCGAACCGACATCATAGCAGAATTCACAGGAGAAGCCCTCACAGTCTGGCCCTGCAAGCAAGTAAATGCATCTAGAATCTTTTACAACCACAAAATCAACCAAACATGCTACAAACCTTTGCCCATTCTCGTAGGAATGGAACGCATGTTTTCGAATCCAGGAGGCAATGATTTGACCCCTTTTTCACAGACTGTTGACTGCCATCACATGCATGTAGCCCTCTACAAACAGAATAATACATGGGTCAGTGAAACAGGATCCCCGCATTTCACAAATTTACCCTTAGAAATTGTCTGGAACCAAAATTTCTCCCTTTTCCATTTTAATACACCCGCCATTTTTCATGATCAAGTTGCAACTATTTCAACCAACTTACTCTTTTTGAAACAATACATTTACAAAACTCATACACTCGAAAACGTTGTTAAAAAACTCGTCAATTACACTGCCCAAATGTCTCTCAATTCCGATACAGTTTACAACATGATCTCAGGCACTGGCCAAGCACTTGGAAATACCCTCTCTGGCGCCAGTCAAAGCATAGAACATGTAATAAGTGGTACCACCCAAAGTCTCACGGACGGATTAAACAATTCGCTCAAAGGACCCCTGCAAATCATTATCAATCTAGCCGTTATTACTGTAGTTATTGCAGGCGTCTTTTATTCTTTTCTCGTTCTCCCGAAATATTTCCCCTCTCCCAAGCATCATGCCACAAACGAACATGCGTATGAAATACCATCAAACAACAGACATTTACATGAGACCATTCCCCCATCATTCGGCCATGCTCTCTTAGAATTAGCTAATCGTCGTGGGGCACAAACACAGCAGAAATACGTCCTTGTCGATATTGATACCCCCCGAACTCCTGCAATCGAACTCATTAATCAAATTCACCAATCTGGATCAAACAAGCCACCCCAAAATGTACCTGAGAAACATACCCCTCATATTCCAATCACACTTAACGGCAAATTAATCACAAAAGGCATGATTGACACAGGTGCAGTCTACTCACTCATTGATTCCCGAATCGCTCAAATTCTACAGTTAGACATGAAACCCCCGCTAGTCCACGCAAAGGCAGCAAATAATCTACTGATTCACTTTGTAGGAACCACTTTTGTCACAGTAACAGCCCAAACTATCTAGGAAACAATAATGGTCTATGTCCAAAAAGATTGCACAGCAGACATCTTTCTAGGCAAAAACTTTCTCAGTCGATTTTCGGAATATACTATCAACAATCAAAAATCTCAGGTCAAATTTGGCAATGTTATACTACCGTCTGATGGGCTAGAATATAGCCCTCTTTCGACCCATGGTCGAACTTATTTAGACAAAAAATTAGAACTACCACCCCGTACAGTCACCGAATTTACTGTCCCCTTGCCCAAATCGTACTTATAGGTCAAACAGCTTGAATTCACCCCGAAACCCAAACAGAATCCTAAAGTCCATTTTGCAGCCTGTATCTCTGAAAACCAAAACAGTCGCATACGCATATCGGTCCTGAACACACAAGAAACAGCCCAAACTCTTTACCCTGGAACATGCATCGGTACAGTCTCCTGTTACATTCCAAAACAAAATGCTCCGGCTAACGTAACCCCCTCCACGCAAAACCAGCCCAATCATTTTGATACATTCACATGGTTAAAAGAAAACGTTAATTTAACCTCCAGTGACCTCACAGAAACCGAAAAAATGCAACTCCTACGTGCTCTATCAAAGTATCCTACATTATATGCTAAATCCAAAATGGACGTAGGTAGAACCACCCTTGTTTCACATACAATTGACACCAACGGCTCCCAACCCGTACGTAGACAACTTTACCGGACTTCCCCAAAAGAAAAGCAAATCATACAACCAGAAGTTGAGCAACTCGCAGCAGCAGGTGTCATAAGCCAGAGCAACTCTCCATGGTGTACCAATACAGTTTTAGTCCCCAAAAAAGATGGAGGCCATCGTTTATGCATTGATTTTAGAGGCCTCAACAAAGTAACCAAAAAAGATACATATCCCTTGCCCTGCATAGGCGAAATTCTAGACACTCTACGTGGCATGAAATATTTCACTTCCCTTGACCAATCAAATGCATATTATTCCATTCCCATAGCACAAGCAGACAGAGAAAAAACAGCTTTTAATTGCTCAGCCGGCCAGTATCAATTCAACTACCTCCCTTTCGGTCTCACCAACTACCCAGCCACATTCCAAAGGTTAATGGATGTTATTCTTTTGGGATTACAATGAAACACATGCCTTGTATATCTCGATGATGTTTTGGTCTTCGCAGACTCCCATGCCCAAATGCTGGAACGTTTAGACACTATTCTTGCCCGATTCTCACAAGCAGGCCTTAAACTAAATATACAAAAATGCAAATTCTGCCAGCCCCAAGTCCAATACTTAGGCCACATCATTTCTCAGCAAGGCATTTCACCAGACCCCCATAAAGTACAGGCCATCTGTGACATACCCACACCCAAAAGCTCCAAAGAAGTTAAGTCATTCCTTGGCCTACCTTCTTATTATCCTAGATTCATCCCAAATTGCTCTCAAGTTTCTAGCCCACTCACATCGCGTCTCAAAAAGAATTCCCAATTTTCCTGGGGCCCCGAACAGCAAAACGCATTCACTAAGCTAAAAGAATTACTCATTCATGCCCCAATACTGCAGCATCCCGATTTCACAAAACCGTTTATTCTGCAAACTGACGCCTCAAAACTCGGAATCGGCGCCATTCTCAGTCAGCTAGACAGTAAAGGTCAGGATCACCCCATTGCTTTTGGGAGCCGCACACTCAAACCCGCAGAACTCAACTACCCGATAACTGAATTGGAAACCCTTGCAGTAGTAGAGTTTGTCAAGTATTTCCGCCCCTACCTTTTCCAGCAACATGTTATTATACACACTGACCATACAGCAGTTCAGGCACTATTACAAAAGGAAAACCCGTCCCCTCGCATTGCCCGTTGGGGATTAGCCCTCTCCGGTATTCAGCTAGACGTTCGACCTAAGGAAGGCACTGCTAATTGCAACGCAGATGCTGTTTCTCGATTCCCCTCACAGACAGCAAAGCAATCCTTTGACATTGAGCAACTCGAAACCTGCCCTGAAATATCAACCATAAACTCTGTTCTTGAGGCCGAAGCAACTGAACAAGAAGAGCAACAGAAAAATTTTGCCGAACTCCAATGCACTGATCCCACTGTCAAAAGCATTTTAGCGAAAATCGCCCAAAAACACCCCCTTACTCTGATAAAATTCGCAGTGCATCAAAACATCCTCTTTCGTATAGTTGACAAACAAGCAAAACTATACATCCCCAAATCACAGGTCCAGCAACTCATTGCCTCACATCATGACAGCAAATTCACAGGTCATTTTGCTGCCCGGAAAACTTTACACTTGCTCAGACAAAAATATTTTTGGCCCCAAATGAGCCATGATATCAAACGTTACTGCAAAACTTGCCACCCATGCCAGACACAGAAAGCTCTCCAGCACAAAGTGCATGCAAATTTGGTACCAATTCAGCCGACTGGCCCCTTTGATAGAGTTGGTGTTGATTGCATGAGACCGTTACCCCTCACTGAAGATGGCAACCAATTTATTGTCGTTTTCATCGACTACTTCACAAAGTATGTAGAAGCGTTCCCGACCCCTGACATCACTGCAGCCACTATCACCAAATTATTCGTAACCAAAATTGTTTGCCGTCATGGCTCCCCAAAAATCATCCATTGTGATTGTGGCTCTGATTTCGTGTCTGATCTCTTTTCCCGGATCACAAGTTTATGCAATACTCAGAAAATTCATACCACCCCATACCATCCCATTGCTAATGGGGAAGTTGAGCATTGCAACCAAACTTTAGCCACCCGTATCCGCATGTACATCAATTCAAATCACACTGATTGGGATACTTATCTCCCATATGCCATTTTTTCGATCAACATTCATAAAAATGATAGCACCTCGTACCCCCCATTTGAATTACTCCATGGTAGGCAAGCAAATCAGCCATCAGATGCAGCTTTAAATTTTTTCCCCATGTCCTACATGGTTGATTTAGATGATTACGCCCTTCATGTAAAATCGCATTTTACAGAAGCACTCTCAACCGTGCAGAAAAGTTTACAAAAAGCTCAAGACCACTATACCCATCAGTATAACAAGCATGCTCAGAACATACATTACAAGGCAGGTGATATTATTCTTTACAAAAATCATTCGTGTAAACAAGGGCTGACTCCCGAATTCCTCCCTCGCCAAAACGGGCCCTATACAGTTCAACGTTTCATGTACCCCAACGTTACACTTAAACACCCCCAGCAGAATATTACATTTACGGTACATGTCAATGAGACAACCCCTTTCTACCCTCGGAAAGCAACTAGCGAATCTACCCCCACACCTCCTCACCCTCGAAAGCCTTGAACGAGGACGTTTAACTCCGGAAGGAGGGAAATGTAACGTACCTGCTAAAGCAGTACTGTAAATATGTAGCATACTGTATGTGATAGACATTTATTAGATATTATTTCATTTTCATATTTTATCGTCTCAAGGGTGTCTGGGATTCACACCCAAACATTCCTACAAAATTACGTGAAGTACTTTATTTTGATCCGTTCACACCCCGGTAGCCCAATTAAGATGCCCCAATTAATTTGCACAAACCGCAGCTGCTCCCCTAGAACCTACACTAAACTACACATTCCACAGCTACCGTAATCCCCCATAAAAATCGTAAACAACACCTGCACACAGTAAAATACGTAGAAGCCCCGCCAGACAGTAGTCTCAAGTGTAACAGTAGCGGCGGCCCCACAAAACATGTGTATACAGAGAAACCGATACAGGAAGCATGCACAAGAAGCACAGAGGTGTGGCTAAGCCCACCCTAGAAAGCAAGCGAAGCACGAAAAGCATACAGTAGCAGGAAAGCATTAGGATGGCGTAACTAAGGAAGCCTAAAAAGCGTAGCAGGAAGTGACGATTGGCGGAAGAAGATGGACTGAAGCACGACCTCCCGCGACGCCCAGGAAGTGGCCAAAAACGTTGTATAAAAGAAGAAGCAAAGTGTGATTTAGTTAGTTGTTAGATTGTTGTAATCGTTTCGTTTTGATCCGTGGCCGTTCACTTTATTTGCAAGCAACCGTCTTCGAAAGCAATTAAACCATGTCGTATATTTTATTTGCAAGCAAACGCGCCGTCCATTTTTGTTATTCGATGTTCAAGTGACCGTCGATCATTTGTTGTATTCTCGTATTATCGTCTCGCCGCGCCCCGTCCCATTATAGCCGTTCCCACCGTAACGCCGTTGGTTGAAAGTAAAGTACCTCACACAAATCTGGTCGTTACAACTTCGAGGACTAACAAAACCTATAATTTAATTTTTCAAGAAGGCGGCAACGCCTACAATTTTTAAATTACATCTGGGTCAAGAAATATCCTAATTAGAAAAAATCGAGATTTTTTTAAACAGTGATTGGCGCAATTATTACAACACCTAACAGAACGCAAGCTCTATTTTGCTAAATATATATTGCTAGCTAGCACAAACTAAGTGAGATTTAAGTCGATGATGACCCCAAAGTGAGAATTTAATTATATCGTAAATAAACATGTTCTAATATAGAAAGTGCCCTTTGCAAAGTGCCATTCGCAAAGTGTTGGTTGCAGTCTCAATGATGGAACTCCTTTGCAAAGGGTACTTTTGGTAGGGCACTTTTGAAAGTGCACTTTGTCGCAAAAAAACCCTTTCACTTTAGCAAAGTGCCCTTTGTCAAAGGGCTTTTTTGTGGAACTGGGACTAATTTTTCTACGATTTCTGCATGTTGTACATTTTACGCATAGCTCTATCGAGGAATCCAGCTTACTGTGAGAATTTTCCATGCACAAAAGGCGAACAGTCAGCGTTGTTTTTTGTACACGGACATTTGTGCCAATTGGCACAAGAGGCCAAAAAAAGTTGTGCCATTGGCACAAAAAATTTTTTCTACAAGAAACATACTGAAAACTGCGGAAAAGTTTCAGACCAAAAGTTTGATAACCATATACCATTACCTGTAAGACCTCCGACCAGTTGGGGGGGGGGGGTAAATCCGAAATTTGGCAGGGGCTATGCAGCGCCCGGCGCTCTATAACAGTATTTCATTATTTTTTTATTCAGCACCCGGTGCTGCATAACCAAGCATTATGATTTTTTTTTTATTCAGCGCCGGGCGCTGAATAACCAGTGGCATGACACACGGTTATTCAGCGCCCGCCCGGCGACGATAACTACAGTAATCGAGACTTAAATCATTATATGCTGAAAATACTAACCTAATCAGCGATAGTGAACGAAAGTCAAAAGTAATAGGGACCGCTTGCACCAGTGATTATACCTGTAAGAGATCCGACCCGTTGGGGGGATCCCAAAATTTGGGTGTGGGGGTCGAAAAAACGCAAAAAATTTCGAAAATTTTCCCAAAAAGCCACTTTTTTTCCCAATTTTTTCAAGTGTGCGGGGGGGGGGGTTGGGTATAGGGTTGACCAATTTGAGAATGGGGGTTCCGATGGGCATAGGGTTCGACCAAGTTGGGGGTGGAGGTACCCCCCAGCCCTCCCACAAGCACTGGTATGCCAATGCCATTGATTCCTGAACTATTCTACGAGTTGCCTATGGATTTCCGTATTCATGAAACTTTGACATGAGTGATTATAAGACGTAACAACTTAATTCTCAAGGCTGAAGTTCAACGAAGAGGCTTAATTTGATAATTTAATTTTGTGGATTCCCATGTGTGAGCTTTGAATATTGTATGTCAAAATGAACTGAGATGACCATGTAGCAAATGACTAGGCATGGGCGATGTACTGATGTTTTCAATCAGCCAGACACTGCGGTCAACCAACTGGATAACAAAAAAAACGAGCTAGAAATGGGCAAAACGGTAAGAATCACATTTATTTTAGATTGATGATAGACAACCGAAGATCAGAGATCTTGCCCTAACCAAAAATCTGGATTCTTCAACCAGCATGAACTTCTCATATTGTCTAACACTGCGCACGACTCTAACATGAAAGAGCATGCTACCACAACAATTGCATATACTTGCAAAAACAATATGGGTTTATCTGTAGTCAGTCCATACAGAAATTCGGTTGGTTCTCAAATCCTCTCCGTCTTTGCCAAGCCAAATCAGGCTAGAAAATCGGCTGTAGTACATTTATTTCGAAGAAAATAGACAAAATACAATCAAAGTTGATTGTCGGGCTTATTTCAGATCAAGAGCTCCCAAGGTCAGATTTTCAGATAGTAGTGAATTTAATAATTTGCGGTGGCAATGTATAGCTAAATGTCCAATATAAATGCACCAGTTTTGACAAAATTAGCCACCCAGTGATCAATTCTTAGGACTTCGGGTAGGGGTAATACCCCCTCGTACTCCTCCCTATGGGACAGTCTGGACACTTTTTAAAAAAATAAAAATGAAACTATCATGTTGAACATAATTCTTTTCTCTGTAATGTTAGCCAGTTTTCCAATCAAACTGGCCCTGACTCAATTTTTGATCTGGGGCTACTTTCACAATTCACAAGTACGGTGGTTGAGTCGTACCTCTCACATGCTCAGTGGTGTCAAGCACAAATACAATTAGTCGAAATTACAGTTTTATGGCGCTTAGTACAGGAATATATGTTGTAATTCTTGGGATTGGAAAATCCGCTGTTTTTTCGAAATTATGCTTATTTGGGAAAAATGTTTAAAAAAGCTGAAAATGTTAATTATCGACGCACGAAAAACAATATTGGTGCGTTTTCTGGAAATAGTGAGTTGTTTTTCGAACATTGCTCTACACCTACTCTGGTTGTTAGTGCATGAATTGTGAAATTTCTATAGCTGATTGGCTTGGGTACTTGAAAACAATTATCTATGTGACCATTGGAAATCTGCACAATAAAGTATCACAGAACCGCTACATTTTGGTGCAAGCAAAACCTTTATAGAGGTGCCCTGAACTCTTCTAAAGGTTCAGTGGTACCTATAAATAGAAGTAGGTGCAAGAGAAAACGCCATTCAATTAGTTCAGTTCGTTATTATTTTCTGTGGTGCAGTGTGTGTCAGTTCTGTGGTGCAGACTTTGGTACAGGTCAATTTTTACACCACTGAATCAATAGAAAGGCTCAGATGCGTCTGGTACATCTAGCCCTTTATCTGGTGCCGAGAACTAGTCCGTCTGGTAGTTGCCAGTTGAGCTATTTTCCATGTATATGATACTTTGACCATTTTTTCTAGTGGTTACTTCATGTGATTGTCAAGAATCTAATGTTTCCGTCATGTGAACAAAATATTCGCATTCGAGACATATAAAACACAAAAAGCGAAAAAACTATAAGTAATCTGCTTCGTTGGTAATATATATGGAATAAATTTAATCCTGAACCTGTTGAAAAAGAACTACTCTAGGGGTGTTTTGTGCAAGTGAACAAGCAAGTAATCCTGAACTCTTGACCTTCTAATACAGTGCAAAATAACACTGTTGAACTTCTAGGTTGCTGCTAGCAGAACTTGATGAATAGAAAGATCGCCACCACTTGTAATGTGTGCTCTGTTAAATTTTTCCATGACTCGTTTCACGATTTTCAAGGTTCGCTGTACACCCACCGAATGATAAAAATCGTATGCTTGATGAGAAACTATTTTTGACTAGCCAGTTCTTTATTTCTAAGCAGATTGCAATTCGTGTACAATCATTTTCGAGACTCCAGCAAAAGTCCAAAGACCTAATAGGGCTGAAGACTTTGCGAGTTATTGTCACAGTAGTAGAATATTAAAGTCTGGCTTTTAGAAATAGACTGGCGTTGTATATATTGCAACGAAACAAATGAGGATTAGATTAAAATCATATTCCTTAACCACAAATCACTTGAAAATATCCAATTGTAATGGTAAACAATTGTAAGCTGTCAAAATTTATTCTTAGCCGGACCGACTGCAAGTGACCAGTCGTAGTTTGATCGCAGTTCAGAGGGGTTACCCGAATCTGGCGCGTACGTACTTCTAATAAACCCATTATGGATGATGGAACTAATATTTTGATGAAACATAAACTCTACGGGTGCAACGCGAGAAGTATATTGTAACATAATAAAACCGGGCGCTGAATAACCAACGTAATGATAAAATGTTATTCATCGCCCGGCGCTGCATAAAAAAAATTAACATGCTTGGTTATTCAGCGCCGGGCGCTGAATAACCACTGCCCCGAAATTTTGGGGAGGGGTAGAAAAAAGTCGAAATTTTTCCCAAAAAAGGCCAAAAAACATACACTTTTTCGCAAATTTTTTTAATTTTTTCCAAACTGGGGGCGGGGTTAGGGGGGGTAAATGATTTTAGGTACTGGGTTGGCCAAGTTGGGGGGGGAGTTGCATATTGCATATTGCATACCTATACTTGGGGGGGGTTGGGGGGACCCCCCCCCCCAACTTGGCCAACCCAGTACCCAAAATCATTTACCCCCAACCCCCCCCCCCCCAGTTCGGAAAAAATTAAAAAAAAATGCCAAAAAGTGTGTTTTTTGGCCTTTTTTGGGAAAAATTTCGACTTTTTTCTACCCCCCCCCCCCCCCCCAACTGGTCGGAGGTCTTACAGGTATGCCATAGAAGCTATGTTTGAAGCATTAATTTTTTGAAAAAATTTTGCCCAACCTAATTTTCAGCTAACCATGACAGTGAAATCAGAAAAAAACTGCAAGAAAATAGTTCATGGCGACTTGAAAAGGAATGGAAGGCTGAAAAAATATCTCTAAAATTGTTCAGGAAGTTCAAATTGATTCGATTTTCGACTGTGAAATTCGCAATTCTTACACATCATTCGCTGATATAGATATATATACATCTGTATAAAATTCTTCATTTAGTTAAATTTCAGGACTTCAAATTGATTTTCTGATTTGAATTTGGTTTTTTTGTTGATATTTCTGAATGACTCTTTTGACGAAAATGATTTGTTTTTAGTATACTCATTTTAGTACGCTGCGTAAGATGATATTTTTAAAAAATTTCGAAAATCCGCCCCCTCTTTGGACAAATCCTGGTACCGTACTGCTGCGATGTAGAGACTAGGAAAATAATGTAAAATATAATATAAATAATATAAATATAATAAATAATATAATGTAAAGACCAGGAAAAATAAAGTCTGAAATTGTGTAAATTTATTTATTTACAGAGAATATTCAGAATTTCTTTTCATTCATCAGTCATTGACAGCCTGTAAAGTTTGCTGCAACGATACTAATACACTGTTCGAAAAGAAATCGCCCGCGTTCGGGTCTGATATACCAGTACGAAATACTATATTCATTGAGTCGGCGCGGAGCGCCGAAAATTTTTGGCATTTTCAGCGCTTAAATCGTCTATAACTAAAAATCAAGGAAATTTAATGTTTGAACAGCCAAAAATTTTGTGCCAATTGGCACAAACGCTCAAAATTTTTTGTGCCATTGCGAATTTTTTTGTGCCAAAAACCATGTTTTGGCACAAAAAAAAACACTGCGGACAGTGTTGCCAGCACAAAGCATTAGGGAGCGAAACCTGTCATCAATTTGATTGGTGGAAAAATTTCATACCTTCGATTTGATTGGTCGAAAAGTTGTAGTCTACTCCTTCCGAACCGTGAGTCCAAGCCTAAGCCTAAACCTAAGACCAGCGTTTTTTTTGTGCACGGACATTTGTGCCAATTGGCACAAAGGGCCAAAAAATTTGTGCCAGCGGCACAAAAAAATTTTTCCGGCTCGAAAACATACTGAAAACCTTTAAAAAGTTTTATGCCAAAGGTTTGATAAAAACTAGGCCTGCCTAACTAAAGATATCTTCGCCGCACTAATTTGCATAAAAATCGTGCAAACTCTATATATTATCTTATCTTAAGCACATCAGTGCGATGACAAAAACTGATCAAGAAAGCAGTTTATATACGATTCGAAAAGAAATCGGATGCTGCGAGAATTCAGGTGTTTTTATAGAATTTTTCAGGCATTTTATATTTTTTTACGAATAGAAAATACTGTAATTCGTTGACTCGGCGCAAAGCGCCGAAAATTTTTGCATTTTCAGCCCCTAAAACGTCTAAAATCAACGAAATTAAATGTTTGGCTAGCCAAAAATTTTGTGCCAATTGGCACGAACGCCCAAAATTTTTTGTGCCAAAAACCATGTTTTGGCACAAAAAAACACTGCCTAAGACTAAACCTAATCCTAAGCCTAAGCGTAAACCTAAGCCTAAGCCAGAAAATTCGCCAGAAACAATGGTAAAAACCAATAAATTTTTTTGGCCAATAAAAATGATGACAGATATCGCTTCGCAATGCTTTCTGTTGCCAGCACTCAGCGTTTTTTTTTTGTACGCGGACATTTGTGCCAATTGGCACTGGCAGAAAGGGCCAAAAAAATTTGTGCCAATGGCACAAAAAAATTTTCTCACCCTAAGAACGTAATAACAACCTTTAAAAAGTTTTCTGGCAAAAGTTTGATAAAAACATTAACTAAAGATACTTTGGCCGAACTAATTTGCTTAAAAATCGTGCCTACCTCATTTAATCTAACCACTTCTGTGAAATAACAACAACTGATCGAGAAAACGGTTTATATGATTCGGAAAGAAATCGAATGCTGAAAGAATTTTGATATCTTTATAGAATTTGTCAGGAAGTTTATATTTTTCTTCAATTTTTGGCTAGGAAGCATACCTCAACCCCCCCCCCCCCCAGCTTGGAAAAAATTTAAAAAAATTTCAAAAAACTGTATGTTTTTTGGCCTTTTTGGGGAAAAATTTCGACTTTTTTCGACCCCCTCCCCCAAAATTTCCGATTTACCCCCCTCCTCCAACTGGTCGGACCTCTTACAGGTATGCTAGGAAGTTAGCACAGTGGCTAGGTGGACTCGAGTCCATTTAGCCAAAACCCGCAAAATGGCTAAATGGACTCGAGTCCAAAACCAAATATATCTATCACTTCTAGATCAGGGTTTTTTTGCACACAGCAACCAAATTTCGGGCTGTGCAACCAAATTTTTTCCGCCGGGTTGCACAGTGCAACTTCAAGCCTGACTGCTCTTTTGATTAGGTTATAGGGTTCTCTGTCCGGAAATGCATTTTTATGCGTTCTAAAATGGAAAAAAGTGAAAATTTTCCGGCGCAATTTCAATTTATTTATAATTTTTTATATTATTCTAGTGCGCGGTTAGAAAATTTCATTCTAGTTAGTGCTTTAGGTTCCAATTATCGACATGTTTTGGATAAATGTCTGATCCTGTATTGTTTTTTGACAAATTTGATAAAAACTAACATTTTTCGTACATTTTACCAAAAAATATAAAAAATAAAAATTTTGATTTTCATGTGATTAAAACATTTTGAGTGTAAGACAATGCTAGAAATTCTTGCCGGTTGAAAGATCCAAATTCTTAGTCGCTTGCCTAGTTTTTGAATCTTATAGTTTGTCCGACTGAAAATTCGTTTAATTCGCTGAGAATCAAACCTTTTGTCTTCGAAATAAAAGGTAGAAAGATTCATTTTCCAGCGTTCTAAAATATTAGAATTCAGAAAAAAACGAACAAATTACCCTAGTCTAGTCATATTAATCTTTTCATTTTCTCTCCAAAACCCAAAAAATTGGGTTTTAAATGCCTAAAACAGGCGCGGATCGAATGAAATATATCCTGACCCCAAAAGTATAAATAAGAGTAAGTCAACCGACCTGAAAATTATAACATTTGGCGGCTGCCGGAGATTTTAGTCAAAATGTTTTTTGAATTTATTATAAAATTCATTTACTGTGAGTAGTGCTTCACACTTTCAAAATTCTGGGATCCGGGTATTTCGGGTACCCGGGTTCTATATGCAATTATTTAAAAAGTCAGTGAAGGAACGCACTCCATGAAAATTTTCAGAAAATTCATAAGTTTTGAAGCATGAGCCTTGCAAAGTGCTAATAAGCAAAAGTTAGGTAAAACCAATAATACTTTTTTTTCAAACAAATTTTTTTTCAACAAAAAATTCCCCCCCCCCCCAAACTTTTGAAATACGATTTTTTCAGTATACCTTATAAGCAAATTTTAAAAATTTTTGGAAATTTTTTGAATTTTTTCTTGGAAAAATACTTAATTTTGACCACCGCCCCCCCCCCTGAAAAAAATTTCTGCATACGCCACTGCGCATCACAACTATTTGATCAATTCATTCATACAATTGACCCTGGTACCCGGTGTGAATTACTAAGTGAGAGCAGGGTTTTATTTTTAATTTTTTCTCCACTGGCCAATTGGCTCCTATGATCAAAATTTAACTGGCCAATTCGGATCAATAAGTAAATGTGGTAGTAAAAAACAGTTTTTCAACAAATTTTTTCAAAAATACGCTTCAAAATCACAGTAATAACGGATCAAGCATTTTTAATACATTTTTGATTACACATAGAATAATAAGGCTCGCATATTAGATCAGTTGTTATTCAACCAATAGTATGTATGTACAAGAAAATTAGTTTGGGATGGTTTTTCCGATAAAGTTGAGCAAATTTATCGATTTTAGAGTGAGATTTTTGATTTAGCAGATCCGGATCCAAAAATTTCGGCGGATATTCGCGGATCCGGATACCCGGCCCATCTCTAACGTCCTCACGAAAGAACTTATGCAAAAGTTTAAACCATTATGGCTTAGTGTAAAATCATTTAAAGGTATTTATTAAGGATTATGAAAGCCTTTGAATCGAATCAGCACTTAGTCACTAATTGTCCATCAGTTCAGTATTACACACATTTTTAAAGATTGAAATTGATCGTGAAAGTGCTTGACAGAATATTGTTTGTTGCCACGAAAACATGAAATGTCCGAGGGTACAGGTAATCCTATTAGTTTTTGGCTTAGCGTGCTTGATCAAAAAGGTTTTCAAGAAAAAAGTCAATTTGGAAACATTTGCAATTTTGTATTTTCCTTAATCTCAGTACCTTTCTCTAACGCGTCAGTTGAACGAGTTTTTTCAATGATGAATATTATTAAGTCAAATTTATTTAACTGGTCACAAATCAGGACGTTAGATTCTATTTTGTGCACTCGTCTTGTCTTGTCCGGCGAAAAGGATCGTCCAAGATCTTTACTGCTACAGAAAATTTGTTAAATTGTTTAATGCTAAGATTATATGAATGTGATGTTGCAACTAGTGATGCTTGCTCAGAAATAGATTATCTTGTTGATATTTAAACGCTTTGAGCTTCTATCACCCGCAAATTATCGAATTAAATTTCTATTGTAGCATCAGTTTTGTGATTTGTGTTTAAAAAGGGTTTTTGATTCGTCATTTTAGCATTGGAAACATACATGTAGTTGGGAGTGCTATAGGGACCCCTCCTCCCCAGAAATCGTCGACAAGATTCCTATCCTATGGAATAGGAGATTGTCTAGCCATATGGTGTCGGAAAAATACTGAAAAATGTCATTTTTAACAAAAAAATGGTCAAATACGTTTATTTCCTTGGCGCGTCGCGCCATGAATACATTTTTTATGTTTTCTAAAGACAAAAATTACCATTTTTTGAACCGTTTTTCGGACTTTTTTCGTGAAAAAATCGAATTTATTTTCCTTCAGAGACCTCCCCCTTAAAATTTTGGGGAATCACTGACCCTCATCCCAAAAAAGTCGCCCGATCCCCATCCCCGTATCCAGGATTTTCGCAAAAGGAGAACTTTCCAAATTTTTTTAGAATTTACCGAATGAAAGGAAAATTATTTTTGTAGTAAAGACGACTAATTTTCAGTTAGTTTTAGCCTACTTGGATTAGTGGCTAAATTCTATGTTTGACGAAAAGCATGTAAATATATATAATAATTTAATTTGGGAATTGTGATGCATAAGTACAATGATATTGCTGAAAATTTTATTCTAAAAAATTTAGGAGGGAATTCCCCCATTCCCCCTCTGAATACGGGCCTGCCGACCCCCTCCCCCCCACCAGACATCTGGGGGCCCGTTACATGTGTGATTGAAAGTCTGACGTTGTTCTTGTATTATTTAAAATCAATCTGGAATTTTTCTAGCAGTATTTTCTAAAAAATCCGGCGTTGTCAAAAAATTTCATCTGGCAACACTGGAGGTAGCACTAGCGTCGATTTAATTGGTCGAAAAAAATTCCGTCATCAATTTAATTAGTCGAAAAAATTTATATCAACAATTTGATTAGTCGTAAAAATGTGGCTTACTTCTTAACCGCAAGTCTAAGCCTAAACCAAAGCCAGAAAACTTGTCAGAAATCAGAAAGAAATAGAAAGAGTCGATAAATATGGAATAGCACAAAAGCTTCTGAGCGTTTGTGCCAATTCATATAAGTTCGGTGAAGAAATTAAAATTCGTTATACCGTTCAGTAAAAGCGAAATAAAAAATGTTTTGGTTAATTACATAATCTCAGCAAAGAAGCAACCAATTTCAGCGTAAGATAGAGAATCTTGCATAATTATCAATTGTCTTCAACATAGCTTTGCGATATTTGAATATCAATCGCGTTTTTTCAGTTCGGTATCGTAGTTTACTGTAGCCAAAAATTTCAAATACCGCTGATAGTTACGAAACTTTTCAGATGGGATTTTCTCATTTGGCAAATCAGGTTACGTCTTACTGAACTCTATCACACGAAACTTAGATTTTCTGGTCGGAAAAATTATGCTGATTCTAAATCTACTTTTGTTTTTTTCCGATGTGTGTTATAGTAAGAGCTATCTGTTCCGGAATACGAACTATTTAACTATCATCTGAATCGACGTGAGAATTGGCGGCAGAAACTTTTTGACTCCTCAAAGACTAAATTTTCTTGATTTTTAGGCACTTCAGGGGCTGAAAACGCAAAATTTTTTGTGAGGTTCATTAATTACTTTTATTTAGCACGAACGAGAGTGAATTCTCTTCCAAAAATATACTTGTATCATCACAGAAAATTTATAGGTTGTTAATGACTGTGAATGAATAGAAATTTTGAACTTATGTTAAGTGGGATTCGGATTGGAAACTGGAATTCTCTGCTTTGGAGTTTAATTCAAACAAAAAAAATTGATATTGTGGCACAATTTTTCGATCAAAAATTAGCGCAGCTTTCGAGTTAATTTTTTTCATTAGTAAGCAATCATAGATATACTCAATTTAATCTTTACATCGTTGTCAGAGAGGAATTCGTAAAGGGAAATATAAACTTCCTGAATAATTCTATGGAGATATTTGGATTCTCGCACAGTTTTTTTACTTCCCTGACGTGATTGAATCAAAAATATTGTGGGCACGATTTTCATGTATATAGTAGTAAGGTTTATTTTTGCACGGATATTTTTGCCAATTGGCACTAAAGGCCAAAAGAATTTGTGCCAATGGCAGGAAAATTTTTTTCTCGCAAAAAAACAACCAAAAACTGAGAAAATGTTTTAGGTAAAAATTAGGGATGTCCCAAGCACCGGCGCCGGTACCATGGTATCTGACACCGGTCAGTGCCTGCCCGAGGCTTTTTTTCACAGATACTTGCACCAAAAAAACCTTATTTTCAGCAACCGATATAGGCTGTTGATCAAGGCAAATGAAGGTCACAATTTTTTGAACTAAAACTTCTGAACTGTCGTGGTCAATGTCCCAAGTTTTTATGAAACTAGTTTCTAAAATCTTTCGATGGCCGCATATTTGCATTTTTCTCTGTTTGAACCTTAATTTTTACTTTTTCTGTAGCTTTTTACTTGGCTAAATATTCTATATTAGCCTGTGGATAGGTCGCCTGCTAAGAGCTTCTTGAAGCTGCTGTGCCCAAGGCCTTGTTTATCTTGACCACCTCGACTAATTTCTTCAATGCAATAGTTGCATATTGCCTTGGTTTGATTGGTTGCCAGAGTGGTAAAAAAGTTTCATATAACAGCTAAGTGACTATAGCCCATTTAATTTATAATGATAGATGCAGCGATAACCAAATTATAAGTACAATTTGATAACGCAATTTTAACTCAGCGGAAATTTTTATATGAAAAATGCTTAATTTCTACCCAGGAATGGGAAAAGCCGATATCATTGAAAAACATCATGCTTATTCATTTTCGATTTGGACAGAACTGCGTTAATACCAGAGTTCTATTTGAGAAATTGATTGAAGAAGATTTTCGGCTGTTGTGTTTGCTGGTTACTGACGATTTTTCTCCATTGATTACAGTGATAAGCTCTATTAGCTTTTTCATTATTGAACTTACTTTGGTGGGATTACTGCATCGATCATCTCAAAACCAATGGAGTATATGTATAAGTAATCATTCTTCAGACTTTATTCTTTAACTTAATTAAAGAAAGTAACCTGCAAAACACAAAACAGTAAGTATTGTATACCAAACTCACTTATAGAAAGATAATTGACGATGATAAAAGGACACAAAATTTACATGTAATAGGCAAAAAAATCACGCAAAGTTGGCACTGGCAAAAAAGGTGACACCGGAACATCCCTAGTACAAATATTTCTTACCGTTATTTACCGCATCAGTATCATTACGTACCGGTTTTTTCACGAGGATTTTTTCCACATGAGGACCGAATCCAAAAATATTCTACATTTTTAAAAACGTTTATTATGTAGCCACGGATGCTTTTTTTATGCATTTTAGGAGCATATCCAAACATTACGGTGTTTTTGGAGTCAGTAACCTGCAAAAATATGGAAAAAATTGAGGAAAGTCCAGTCGGGTCAGTCAAATTGAGCTGATGAACGATACATTGGTGTTCTAGAACAATTGAAAGCATATAACCGATAGATTTCTCATGGATTCATCTGCTATTTTTTCGATTTTGATTAGAGTTAGCGGATTTTATTTACTCTTTATCCCGGCAAGGAACGCCGAAAAAAGTTTCGGATTTTACTTTCTCAAAGGCTAGAAAATGAATATTCGCAACGTTGAAGAATAAATTAAAATCAAACTGGCAGAGTGTAATTTTTTCTCATTCCGGCGTGAAGCGCCGGAAAAAATTTCAAGTTTTTGTATTCTAAAACATGGGAAAATGAATTTCTGCCTTATATATTCCTGAATAAAAGCTTCAGATTTACAGTCTAGAATGATGTCTTCTATTTTCGTCGTCCATAAATATACAAAAGTTCACGTTGATAACGTTCGAAAAATTCCAAGCTGGAAGTTCCTGAACAATTCTATAGAGTTATTAAAATTCCCGCAGCAATCCATACCTGTAATTGGAGGGTTGGTTGTGGGAGACACCCACCCCCACTCCTAAATTGTTCGAACCGTGTACCCAAATGCTGGGACCTTGACCCCCAGCTCAAAAAAAATTGGAAAAAGTAGAAATTTTTAGAAAAATTTTCGAAATTTCTGTGATCAGTCAAAGTAAGAAACATTGAACTGTACGTTTTGTTCGCTGAAGAATGCTCATATAGATGCCTTATATAAGTGAGTATTCCCTTGTCTGGTTTACATCCATCTTATAACGTTATACACACTTGCTGTGTAGTGGGTTATTGAAAGGGAATTAACTCGACGGGCGCTTTATTTATTTCTTTAGCTTAGGCCTAGGGACGCAGCAAGGCGCCTGGCGCAGTCTGGTACGGAGCCAAAGACCCGATTCTCCACCAAGCCAATATCCCACTTGTACATGCTGAAGTGTGCATAACGTTTATAAGATGAGTGTGAACCAGACAAAGTTAACATCTTCAAACGTTTCTGAGCTTTTTCAAACATTCAAAAATTTCCCAGCAAACTATCCTAGAGCATAATGACCTTGCACTACGTAAGATATCGACCGTTAATGTTTCTATGATCACAAGTGAGGGCTCAAAATATGTATTAAACAATTCTTCAAATATTTATTTCAAAAATCAGATCCGAATTTTCTGTTCAAAAATCGTAAGTTCTAGAAATTTATTATTTGTGAAATTTTAAAACCACTATTCATCCTTAAACGTTCATATAAATTTGACGGCAGTAGCTAAATAATCGCACTGTCGTTCAGCCAAAAAGTATATTTTCGGCTATATAGCCACATGGTTGTATAGTGAAATTGGCCAAACAGCCGCCCGGCTGTTCATCAAAAATATATTCTTTTTTGGCTAAACAGCCGCAGGTCTGTCGAGCTAAATTATATTTTTCTGGCTAAAGAGCTGCGCGCCTGCGACGAATTCAGTTGAGTGAACAGTTCTTTCTGTCCAAAAATTAAGAAAAGGCATGAGTTCATCAATTACACGACGAAGTGTGCTTACAGTGGTTTTTTTATCGGAAGCAAATTATAGTCATTGGCGGCAAACGAAATTGGGGTGTAGTCATTTTTACATGTACAAACGAAAATACCATTGAATTTCATCAACGCATGGTAGTATTTTGTGACATATTTTTATACTCTACTTCAAAACCGAAAAGATGCATTTTGATGGACTTTGTCAAAATCTCAAAATTTTCCGGCCCGGTAATCATTGTTTTCTATTAGGCGCATCCGTCAGCACATGTACATCCACTTACTAATCAATGTTCAACAGGTTCTTTCAATCAATTCAGCTCGTCTCATTTTGTAATTGTTAGTAGTCAGTATCCGAAAATTGAGATTTTTCATCATTCAATTTTTTCTCCTATGACTTTGAATTTTTCAAACGTTTGCAACATAAAATTATGGATTTAATAGACTTTGAACACGTCATTCTAGAATGTAATTTTAGAACTTCTATTCAGGAATATTCGTTGCAGAGATTTATCTTCCAGCGTTTTTGACATTTTGATTCTAATTTATTCCTTATCCTTGTGAAGGTTCATTTTCCAGCGTTTTAGGAAGTGAAAATCCGAAAATTTTACAAGCCCTCTGCGCCAGACTAAGAAATGAATAAAATTGGATAATTCCAATTGGAATTACAGAAATGTTAATAGCGTATAAATTCATGAAAACTCTATCGTTAAAATACTTTCTGCTCTTGTATAACGCCAATACATTATTCGTCAGCTCAATTTGACTAACCTGACTAGAATTTTCTCATCTTTTTCTCATTCTCGTAGGTCACTTACCACAAAAACATCAGGATGCTTGGGTCCGTGGCCACATTATAAACGTTTTTAGAAATGTGGAAAATTTTTGGAAATGAGGAAAAAAATTTGGGTTCGGTTCTCATCATACATTTAATTGGGGGGGAGTGCTATGGGAACCTACTCCCCCCCCCCCCCAAATCGCCGACCATATGGCTAGCCATTGGGCGACCCCCACCCTAGGATTTTTCAATCCTATGGCTAGCCATATGGTAGCTATAGATATATAGAACATATAGAATATATATATATTATAGATATACATATAGAACCCCCCCCCCATACTTTTGGTCGAAAAATACTGAAAAACGTCAATTTTTGAACAAAAAATGGTCGAAAACGTCAATTTTCTCGGCGGATCGCCGAGAAAATTGACGTTTTTTTCTCGGCGCATTTCGGTCTTTTTAGAAAAAAAATCCCCTCAAAATTTTGGGAATCACTGACTTCCGGCCCAAAAATGTGGCCCGACCCCTCCCCCAAACCTCGGGACCCCGTTACATGTATGGTTTTCATGTGGAAAAAACTTCGATAAAAAAACGGTGGTTTGAAGCATCATGATCAAATGAAATAAAGCACACCCTAAAACTGTCGAAAATCGAAGACATAGGCCGTAGAGGAACATAAGTTACTTAATTTTATATTAATTTTTGCTATATACAAATTGTACAAATAAACTATTGGCTGCCGTTTATACATGTGCAAATAGGTCATGTACAAAAAACGATAGAAGATTTTCCTTCACAACAATTGAAAAAATGTTGTGAAAATGTCTTAGAATCGAGTTAATAAAATTTTGTTACGATCATGTGTTCTTTATGTGTCTATTGTCTCTGGTACATATGTCTTTTACAATTTTATGTAGGAATTACTGTTAGTTTTCACTCTGAAAAAACGTGGAAAATTTTGGGAAATTGACCTGAAAAGCTTCGAAATGTCAGAAAATTTTATTTTGGGGAAACTGCTTAACACCCTTAAAAAGGTGAGGTAACTGAGTTGATAGAAACTATTGAGGGGGTTAATTAGTAAGTTCAGGTACGGCCGCGCCTGATGAAAATAATGATTATTATACCCATGACTCGGGCGAAGCGCCGAAAAATTTTGAAATTTTGACTTTCTAAAGTTCAACAAAAGACATCTCGGTTTTGAACTCCCCAAAATTTTTTCCACGATAAAAACGAAGTCCAAATTTTTTTCCTCAGTTCCAAATTTTTCCCCCAAAGGACCCAATTCGAGGAGAAAACTGTGATTAAATATATGTAAAAATCGTGCCCACCCTATATAGAAAAAGAAATTATTAAAGATAAAAAAACAAGAGTAAAAATGTACGAGTAGTGATTAAAAGCTCGTGGACGTAATGAAAGCACGTGCGAATTGAGCTTTAAAAAAGTAGTCAATTTGGATCGAAAGTTAAGCATATTGTTTGAACAAATGATCTGATCAGGTAAATAATTCCAAAAATCAATATTTCGCAAGAAGTCGTGTTTTAAAGCATCAGAAAAAGCTTCAATTTGTAAAGGAGTAGGACGCGCGATAATTACACGGACTCAAAGTAAAAAATAAACAAGTCAAAATAACTAAATTTCAGAATTAATAACCTATTTGATAAGGTGATACATATACGTCTTAATGCGACATCATCGGGGCCACAATTGTCTGGGTGCTTCTTATAGCTCAAGTCTTTTTGTTAACTTACGTTGAACTTTCTGTACCATTTTAGTATCCCCAATCAGACAAGGATTCCGAAGTGGTGAACCATATTCAAGAATAAGAGGAACATAGATTTGAAATGCCATAATTTTTAATTGATTTAAATTTGAGTAAAAAAAATTTTGAAATTACGTTGGGAAGTAGCTGACAATTTTTTGTTGAACATAATACCAACATCTTTCATCTCTGAAACAGTATAAATCGTATATAATCATTTATTTTATACTTAATTTTGAAGTTATCACTCCTATGGCACACTCAAGGGCTCTCAAATGTTGATAAAACTTTGTGGGTACGTGGCCAACGGGTCAGGCCACAACATAGTAGAGTTGGATTAATGACACTCATATTTTGACTTACTGGGGTAGAAAAGTGTGTAAATTTGGATCAAATAACTGCTTAAAATTTTACTTTAAAGTTAGTGTAAACCTTAGTTTTGATGCTATACATAATAATGCCTGTGTCGTGCATATACACTAAACATCGTTACATAATCTGATAAAATATTAATTTTTATTGCATACCTGATAGATTTCATGCCTTTATTGACTGTGACCGAAAATTGCAAAAAATTTCAATCTTTGGGTTGATGTTGCAACGCGAATTTCAATTTTTATTTCAAACGAATACTTGCATGTTTTTCAGTGCAAAAAAATCTACAAAATATGTATTTTAGAGGTACGATTAATTTTTCACCTTAAAGAAATTTTGTTTTTAAGAACGTCAATTAGTTATGAATTTTCGCTCAATTTGATAAATTCAAAACTTCCGGCCCATCCTGTCGTGAATTGGCTTCTTGAATGTTTTTCATTGATTAACTATGCCTATATACATAAAAAAGAAAGTTACATACACTAAAGCAAGATGTGTGCAATTCGAGTATCATGAATCGTTCGTTCCGCCCTTTTGTTGAAGATTGTTCTCCAATTCCGTATCGATTTTCGAAAAAGTGGCTTCCCGAAAGACGCCGCTGTTTCTGCGGGTCTCATAGTAGAAGGTTACTTTTCATTGCGAATCCAGTGGGCATACCAGTTCTATATTTTCACAAACATTGAAAAAACACTGTTTCTCCTTTGAAAATTCAATAATTTTGGTAGTTAACTCTTAATTTTTGTGCACAACACAACCCTGAAAAATTGATATTACTCTATACCTGTGATCGTAGTCTTTAACGGACCTGTTCTTCTATAATTCAAGTTTATTATGCCATTGTATCCTTTATGTAACAATTATTCCAATGATTTCGGAGAAATTGAATTTCAAACTTGGAATTTTTTCATTTCTTGCCGATTTTTGAGGAATTAACGACTTCTTTCTTTATGGGGAAAAAATTGGTTCGAAAAACCGGTGGCTGCCTTGGCACATCGAGAAATTTTCAAAATGAAATTGCTGAAAATTTTCTTAGCTATTATTGCTAAACTATTCTTTCACTTTATTTTAAGATTTTTTTATTTTCCCTTCGTTTCTCATTCGGCTCGTGCGCAAAATCATGAAATTAGACGACAACGTCGTTAAAACGTTGTCGTTGGCCAAGTTATATCGCGATAACAACGATCGCATCAACAGTTTAGATTTTTCGCCCGATGGCTTAACATTGATCACTAGTAGCGACGATGATTCCATTATAATCTACGATTGTCAAAATGGAACGTAAGTGTCACGATTTTTTGTGTTGTATCATTGAATATTTCACGTAGATTTAATTTTCCAGGAAAAAACGTCAAGTAAATAGTAAGAAATACGGCGTTGATTTAGTTCATTTTACGCACGCTTTAAACACGGCTATTCATACGTCGACAAAAGTTGATGGTGAATTGAAAATGAGGCTTTTCTTGATCTTTCACCTGATTTTGACCAATTTTAGATACAATTCGATATTTATCTTTGCACGATAATAAATACTTGCGATATTTTCCCGGACACACGAAGAAGTAAGTAGAAATCATCAGCAGGAAACGCGTCTTTTCTAACTATTAGGTGATAAATTTTATGCCAATCCCCATCTAAGGCGCAGTCCTTTGAGAAAAATTGAAAATAACGTATATGTCGCTTTGAAATTTATATGCGGAACATATAGTTTACTTGTTTTTGAGATCAAAATGCCTTATTAGTAGGGTTACCCCAAGCCTCAGCCCGGGGTTCGTCTTGCCCTATTTGGGAGAACACCACTCAGAGCTAGTGATTCGATGAGATAACGAGGTCGATTTACAGTGTAATTCCTACTTAGAATGTGTAATACTTAATAAATATTCGTTTGAATCAAAGGATCTGACTTCTGTCATATAAATTTTGTGTATTTAAGAGCCTCGAGCTCTTTATCGTGGTCGTTATATGTCTGCCCTGGTCCAAACCCCGGGACAAACGTACTTATTAGTTTTGAAGTTTTATAATATTTTTTATTCAGAGTTGTGACATTATGTATGTCACCCATCGATGATATGTTTCTCTCCGGATCTTTGGACAAAACTATACGGGTTTGGGATTTAAAGTCTCAAAATTGTCAAGTAAGATTATCTGAAAATTTCAGTTATTGTAGAACCTTAAGTGTTAGGCTAAATTTTTCTGTCTTCCAAAAAAATAATTTTTTCAATTGTAGATTTTGACTTTTGTGTCCTGCTGCACTGCAGCGTTACGTGTTTGCTGATACAGAATATTATGTCTGTCTCAGTTTTTTTTCGATTGAAGAGAGCTAGGTAGTTTATCATACTGAGTCGTATTTTTTCAATTCTTAGGGTCTCATGCATTTACCTGGTCGCCCGGTCGTTTCGTTCGACCCTGAAGGTTTAATTTTCGCTGTCGGTGTCAATTCTGAATGCGTCAAACTGTACGATCTCAGATCTTTTGATAAAGTTAGTTATTAAATACCACAACTGTTCATTTTTCACATTTTCCCAATGAATCTTCCTTTAGGGACCTTTTAATACGTTCAAATTGCCGCAACAGGATAAAGATTGCGATTGGACTGGTTTGAAATTTTCGCCCGACGGGAAAACGATCATGATTTCTACGAGCGGCAATGTCATCAGGCTTATCGATTCATTCCAAGGAAATTTGATGCACGTTTTGTCGGGCCACTTGAACAATAAGGGTCTGCCGTTGGAGGCATCTTTCAGTCCGGATGCTAACTACGTGTTTTCTGGTAAAGATTTTCGTAATATCAACGCCCACTTACGATTATATTGTTTCTTGTACAAAACTTTTATGGTAACTCTCATACCATCAGTAATGTTATCACATTTTTGACTATTCCGTCAGTTTCCCTGGTCAATCCTACATAGAATCAGCTAGAAAATTAAAGAAAAATTATTAATAAGTAAATGTCGCCGAAAATTTGGTATTTTTTCTCGGATCAATTTTCCGACAAAAAAGTGTCACTTTTATATGATATATGATTGTGGGCATTCATAACAAATGTTTTTTTTTGCATGCAACCTCAAGTTTGACAGAAATCTGAGTGCATTTCATATTGTCTGAGTTCAAGATTTTTTAGCCATATGCTTCAAGACAGAAGCTGCTTGGTACAGTGCAGCTCAAAACTTTAACCGCACCTGTGACGTTCGATTTTTCGAAAGAAATGATCAGATTTCAATTAAGCTTATTCAATGAATACTCAACCGATTACAATATGCTTGGTACCATTCAGTAGCTTATATATTCTCCTACTAAGTGGTGTATATTTACTGGTATTTATACGAGACAACTACGATATAACTTTTTCACATCTTTCTGTGAACTATTTTCGACTATTAATGACAATTTTCGAAATTTTTTCCGATGGAATTTATGCGTTTGACTCGTCGATCTTATTCAATTTTTTATACTGATTCCAATGGTGCAAGAATTATGATCTTGACTAAAAAATTGAACGTCATTTACTCAATGTTCCAAAGCATGATATTTCAACTTTTCTGATTTTTCTATGCCTGATGCTGATTCACTCACAGTAGGTTAAGCGTAACAGAAATTTGTCAGTCGTGATTAAAGTATCGTATCACAATTCACAATCACTAGAATCATGTTGGATCCGATTCTAATAGTTGGAAGATTCTAATCTTTTATTTCTGAGATTCCGATTTTAAACATAAATATATTTGCACAAACAAACAAACTAATTAAATGACAAATACCAGCAAGATTCTTTGGATTTGAGAAATCGACTGTATCTCGTTTAATTTTCTAACTACGATCATAATTCTTGCATCATAAGAATCTGCATAAAAAACTGATTAAGGTCGATGAGTCAAAAGCATAATTTCTCCGCAACAATTTTCGAAAAACGTCATTAATAGTGGAAAACTGCTCACAAAGTAGATGAAAAAATTATATCGTAGTTTTCTGCTTTTTAATAGATACCTGTCAGACAACCCCATAAGGAGGGGTATGAGGGGGGTATTACCCGTACCAAAAATCCTACAAAATCATCACAGGGTGCCTAATTTGGAGGCAAAATGAAGTGTTTAGTGGTCATTTAGCTACACTACCCCGAAAATTTTCAAATTTACCCCTAGCTGAAAAATGTGACCCTGGGGACCTCTGATACCTGTGTAACAAATTGGCCAACAATATGCCACACTTTTTAGGAAAATGAATATGCTACCCAATGGTACCAAGCATGTCGTAATTTCCTAAGTGTTCGTGGAATAAACAATTCAAAGTTGATGAATTTGTCAGAAAATCGAAGTTTACAAAATGGTCTAGACTTTTGAGCCGCACTGTAGATGCTACCTGAGCACGAGCTAGGTTTTAGATTACTCTCCTATGTTTTGACATATAAAAATCATCTATCTAGATTCTCAAAATATGCATTTTCGACGATCGATTAAGTACATGGCAGGTTTTAACCTACGGCCTCTTTTTAACTGACACGTACTTATAGTCTGTTTTCATATGAGTGCTTCTACATAAGGAAACAAACTAGAAAGAAATTACTATTCCATATTTTTATAATTTCTAATTTTACACAGGAATAAGAATTTTTGGACTGGTAAATTCTGCGGTAAAAGCCTTGTATTAAGGATTTTGTCGACAGTACCAAACTTTGTCATTATTAAATTACTAAAAGTTTACAAAAAGCTTACTTTAAAGAAAATCTAGCAGGATCAAAATTACGACTAGCTGCACATCTAAAAAATGGAACTTTTGGGACCAGTTGCAATAAACGAGATTATCGCGAGCTTTTTTGACATGTGTTATGCACGGGAAAGTTCGTGATCATCTCGCGCTTGGGATCATCCCCCGTATCGCAACCGACTACTGGACATACATGCACATAGGATGTAGGGAAAGTGAACCCCCTTACCTGAGACTCTGGCCACCCTCCCTGGCCAAAAAAAATAGTCAAACACCCCCCTGAGCTTTTTTCAACACAGTTTTTTTGATGATTTTTGTGCATATTTTGTATGAAAAACAAGCTTTCAGAACTTTTTTTTTTTTGCTTACCCACCCCCACACCCCCGTGAATAAATAGTCCAAGGACCCTCCCCCTGAAAAATTCTTGCCGTGCGCGACTGGCCCAGTGTTTTTTTGCACGAGCTGTTTTGCACGGTGCAAAAAAAATACCAAAAAAGTTTTGCACGAAAAAAATTGTTTTTGGACTATAAATAAATATATCACTTTTTTCCACAAATAAAGATATCAAATTTTTTCCACAAGTGGAAAATTTTTTGGAAAAAATCTCAAAAGTTAGATTTGAATTTTGTGTTCATAAATCGTCATTTCTAGAAATTTTATCATTTGAAAAATTTTAAAAGCAATAATTTGTTTGTAACCCTTTATAAATTTGGCCGAAAAGCTATGAGTCAGAAGCGTAGAAATTTTCCAAAAATAATTCCATGAAGCTTTTGAATTCAATTTACGTTAAGAGAGGAACAAACGCTTCAAAAAGTTTAGAAAGTTTACGTGTTGATCTTTCTCAAAAAAATCTATGAAGGAAAGGATGCGGATCTTCATTAAATATAAAGATATAATATTGAAGATCGCCAATTAAGCATGATATAATACGTTTAAGACGATGATAACTATTAAAAATTAGTGATAAGTGAAGGCAGACATGCTAAAAGCCGCGTCTGAGCTGGGTAATAAATAATAATGATTAATAAAGTTGGAAAATTTTGAGATTTGAACCTTTTAAAATGCACCAAAATGCATCGTTTCTATATGAAAACCCCAAATTTTTTTCACATTTGATTATTGTTTTTGCACGGTGCAAAAAATCTGAAAAAAAGTTCTGCACGAACGGAAAAAGTTTTGCATAGTGCAAAAAAACACTGTACTGGACTGTTAAGATTCAAATAAGGTATTTCGAACAATAATCTGGAAAATAGAGAAGCGGACATAAAGGATCGTTTTTGAAACATTATAGGATCGGCCGACGGCAAAATTTACGTGTGGAATGTTTCAAACGGTCAGTTAGTGACTACGTTGATCGGGGAGCACACTTTACCTGTGCAGTGCGTTCAATTCAATCCGCGTTACATGATGTTGGCATCCGCGTGTTCCCATTTGGTAAGCTTTCAAATCGTGTCCTAATCAACTTTTATAGGTGTACCGTACTGTTTAGCTCTGTTGGTTAAATTGAGTTTTTCATGCATTGCAAAATTTTGGACTCAAAAGTTGAATCACGTGATCCATGTCCGTCGTGGAAACTGGAAACGGCGGGATATTCTGGTACAATTTTTATGTAATATCTTCAGTGATTCAAAATTTTTTTCTTGATACTTCGAGATTGTAAAACTGAAAGGCAAGCACAGTACTATTTCACATATTAACCATTTTGTACAGAACCATACGTCAAATATTACTCAAATTTGTGAGCTTGCTCAACTGACCTTCAATAATTTTCGGTGAAAAAATTATTTATCAGCTTTCTGTGGACGATTTTTATGACAGCGCTGATTTTTGCAATTTTTCAATTTACAACTGTAAAACACGATTTCTGGAAGGTTCGACCCTCCGTATGATAAGTCGAAAATTAATATTTCAAAATGAGATAATTTATGTAGTTTCGCTTACTAAGTTTCGTAGTATTATTGGTTTTACTTTAAAATGAAAATTTACACCGCTACAGTGTGCCATGGTCTGAAAATTAATGATTTTTTCGCATTTTTAAGCAGTCTTGCCAAGTCAAGCGATATCTGAGAATTTGAATGATCTTATTCAATAAATGAATATTCATTTTACACAGGAGAAGAAAGGTTATCTGTTTGATGTAATATTTACAGTAAATTATTCCATGTTATACCTTCTAAAAAATTCAAAGTGTCGAAAATGAGCCGTCAAAATTAGAAAAGAATTGTAGCGAGTACTTTTCTATCGGATACCGCAGAATTTTATTTTCTTATTTTACAACTCATGCATTCTTACCGTATTAGTAAAATTTTCATTAAGAATTTCGCACCGTTTGGGGGGCTGCACGGCTCCGAAGAGGGCATACTCATGGAAATCGCTCAGAAGTCACTGTATTTTCTAAGTGGACCTTGTCTGCCTCTCGTTCAATTTTTGCACATTTATTATCTATACTATAGAATTATCAAATAACTTACGGACTATAGTTTGATGTACTGATTGCTTCACAAACAAACATTTCACATTCTGCAAGAAAATTTAAGCTTTCGAAAATGAGAAGCAGAGGAAAAGAAAAATCCTATTTAGGGTCAAAGTTTTTTCTGTACTTTACAGACTTTTTGGCTTGAGTACAAACAAAAATTTGGGCCTTGTTTGTACCGGTACAAACGATTTTCTGGTGTGAAAATTCAATTTGATATACTAATCACAGTGTAACCAATGAAGTACAAACAAATTTTAGACCGTCGTTGGTACCAGTACAAAAGGGTCGAGTACAAAAAAACAGGGTTTAGGGTCACTCCAAAGCACCTTCACTTATGATGTCGCGGAATTTGATTTTTTTATTCTTTTTCATGCATTCCTACAGTCTGTGAAAGTAACATCGTCATCATCGCGCATCATTTTGGGTGCTGTAGAGATTTGCACACATTTCATTGTCATTCATATTTGCTTCTAAACCTGAATGAATCCCCTGAGAAAACAGAATTAGTCTTTACCTAATACATTAGAAAAAATATGGCTCGAAGTCCTGATAAATTTTCAATGATCTAGGCTTGATGGTTGCTGAACGAAGTGCTCCAAATGAAAAATCCAAAATTTCGAAATGTTCATTAAGTTTCAGAAATCGAGTGAGTGTTTGAAATTCATTTACAAAAAAAACGTCAAAGTTTATTCGGATCTCTTTTGCTGCTTTGGAAAGGCACTACACTCTATTGTCATTAGATCTATTTTTCTCTGGCTAACATCACGTAGCGTGAAACAGGTTGTCTCCAACTGCAGAGCACTTTCTCACAGCTTATAACATAGGCCGGAGTCAGACTGCCGATATTTATTTTATATTATTAAACTCGCAGCTTCAATTTTTTTAAATTAAATTCCTGAAGAGAGGAATATTTGTACGCTCTGTTGCACAACCATTGTAAATAGATCGATGCAATTTTATCAGTGATTCGACTCACATGTTTTCTTTTCATTCGTCTAATCTGAACATTTTCAGTTTTCCCTCATCATGTTCATGAAATATTTAGTAGGACTAAGCAAAATTCTTGTATCGACTTGTAGAATGTGCAGACACCTATAGCTCGCAAAACAGTACGCAAATCTGATTGAAATTTTAACATAATATGTTGAAAATTACCAGCTATAGAAATGAAGACAAAAATTCTGCAGCATCCTATGGGAAGGTTTCCAAGTGAGGCTCTAAATGACTTCCGATATTCCGACTTCCTTTTTGATACTTTAAAGTAGCATAAAAAGTGTAAACTAGGGGATCGAAAATTTTTTTTCATAGCTGAATGTAGATCATGGTCTTGTGCATGTAATGAACATTTGACTACAGAGCATGCCTCAGGGATCGACGCGTAATTCCTCCTACCTGAGACACTGGACATCCCCCGGCCCGAAAATAGTCGTCGTCTTTTTGAAGACAGATTTTTTAAAATTATTTTTATGTATATCTTGTATGGAAAACATGCCTGTGGAACTATGTTTTTGTTCTTTTGCTCACCTACCACCACCCCCTTCTCCCCGATGAAAAGTCTGAGGGTCCTCCACCCTGGAAAATTCCTGCCGTGCATGTCTGCTAGAGAGTCACGTGTTTTCTGAACTGTGATATTTTGAAACACGCCTACACACCGGGGAATGTCTTCCAAACTTTGAGGTATTGTAGCTATGCGAATTTGGACTTAAATGGTGAATGAATGCTGCCACAATACCTAACGTGTATAACTACTCCAAATATTTCATTTTCAAATATTAGTAATTTTCCGCTCAAATAGACTGTGTGGGCGGTATCATCTTTAAAGCTCAGGAAATATGTGTGTATCATTGTCCAATTTTTTAATGTTGAGGAGGAACTTGTTTATACTTACTGATCAGAAAAACTGTATACCGTTTTGTCAATTTTTGATATAAAACTTCTCTGACGTTCTAGGGATTTTGGATACCGCCGGCGGAAGAAGATTGATGATAAATTTCCTATTTTTTGTAAAATGTATAATGTAGAATATTTCATTGGGAATATATGGTTTCTTCAAACGGATATGTCCCAGTTACAAATTCAGGCAGTAAAAAATTGGAATTTTCGAAAGGCGCGGGCGCCACGGGATCATTTTGACCCCGGTGATTTTACTACCCCTAAAAAAAGTGTCGAGTACAGTTTTGTACACTGTTTCATGTTCAAAGTAACAGTTCGAAAATCATGCTTCGATTTGCAATGCATAAGTATCAAAATTGTGGAGCATTGATCAAGTTGTCAGAAGGACACTGTGGCCATCAACTTTGAAATGGCGTGCAGTAATAAGCAGTAGTTTCCCGTGTTGAACTTACTTCATGAGATTACTGTATCGATATTATTTTAAAATGAATAGAGTACAGTGATGATTCGTGGATGACTTTATTATCCAGCAACATTTTTACTTAACTGGATGGACCTAAATTTTCATCACATTAGAGAACGATCATTATAACACTTGCAGGTTTTGCTTGATTCGGCACACCAGGATGTGACACATAGCGAAAAAATTGTATTCAGACATTTTTTAAAACCCGTTCTCATGTTAACATAATCGGTCCCGATGAGCACCAGTTCCGGCAAAAAATACTCCATTCAATTTCAAATGATCGATGCACCGGTCGGAGTTTTGACAAACACAGCCTTAGATCAAGAAGTCAATTTCAATAATCTTTAAATCATTGAAAAGAATGATCGTCAAAGAGTGAGTGTCATGATGGAAAAATTTATTGAATAGAGTCGACAAGGCATCGCTGTATCGATCATTTCAAAATGAATAGAGTACAGCAAAAAGACTAGTCTTGTTCCGGATGAAATTCGGCGCGCAGAAAAATGTTCATGTAAATAATAAACAGTCTGCATATACGAACACTTCTTCCTCGAGTTGACTGGTATGGTCTATTCATTTTTAAATGAGCTTCGGAGAGCAAAGCAATTCGTACAGATCAGTGAGCTGCCAATAAACGTGCGTCGTATGCGGAAATGTTTCTTCTGCAATTTGTTCGTCAAACTGCTACAGTCAATTCGAGAAAAAAAGATGTCCATATACGCAGGTTGTGTATTATTCGCCTGAACATCTTCCTGCGCCGAGACTCATTTGGAAAAAAATAGACTATAGCAGTTACGCCCTATTCAGAACTGAAATCGCCGACTGACGCCGATTTCCTGGATTCAGTCGGCGATTTTAAGGAATGAATCGGCAGAATCGCATACTGTAGCCGAATCCTAGAATTTAATCGGCGAAGGATGAATTTGTGTAGTGGGCAGCAGTGCAGACTCATTGTTGCTTATTTAGTAACTATTATTTTTTAATGTCAAAAACAAAATAAGGTTGCACCCGAAAATCGCATAACAAAATTTTATTTTTACACATGTCGATTGTATACACATACATACTGGATGTTTTCTTGGGTTTTTGCATGTTCTATACGGAAAGCTAAAAATATCCTTGTAACGCCTCGGACAAGCTTGGCACCCAATGTTTAGTATGGAAAAAATCGGCGACAGTCCTGAAAAATAGAACAGTGTTCTATTTCCTGGATTTCATCCCGATTCCCAGGATTAAAATCGGCGACAAAAATCCTAGGATTTTTTCACTTAACAATGGCCGACGAACTTTCCACAGAATCGGCGACAAAAATTGTAGGATTTTTTCACTTTTGAATTAGTTTTTAGGCAAACAAAGTTAAAAAACATTTCGGCTGGCGATGTATAGGCGTAATATCTGCTCACCGATTTGGATTATTTTGCTTTCCTTGGCTCATTTGAAAAACGGCCGAAGTTATTTCTAACGGAATAGCGGGCGTTCAGCAAAGCAAGATTGCAATGTCTTCCCAACCTCGGAGAATATCTGAACTATGGCCAAATCTTACATTCACGGAATTTACAATGCCGAAAAATTTCTTGAGGTAGTAATGGACTAGTTACGTTCCATCGACAAAGCCGCTTACCCGATTCTCTAACCGGAATACGTAAGTAGCTTCAAATCTAGGGAAAAATCTACCATAATTGGAATAACTTTTTTGAAAAACTTAGTATAATCTGCTGAACACACAGTTTCGCCAGAAATGACCAAAAGAACAATAATTCATTATCGTTCACAATGTGCTGTCAAATTGTTCACAGAAAACCAAATGTAGTCGTGCGACTGCGTGTCCTGTACAAATGTATGCGGTCCTTCTACATAATTTAGTCGCTTTTTCAGTTCATCGTTTATTTTGGAATTCCGTTTTAAGAACTTCAGCTGAACTTCAGTAGCCTTATACAACCCAAATGTTAGCGTCGCTGCTGTCTCAGAGCTGAAGCTGGCTGAAGTTTCAACTTCAGTGCTGAAATTTCCGCACGTACATAAAACCGGCCCCGGTACATTAGTGTTGATCCTTTATATGCTGCAAAAATTGTTATGGCATGTTTGTTGCATATTGCAAAATTTAATTCTCAAAATGAGCCGGATGAGGGCACTATGCCTGACGATGACCCGAAATGGTTAGAAGCAAATGATACAGAAGGCAGGGAAGCCAGGGATGAATAAGAAACTTGAAGAAATAAAATCATTCTGAATCATTTTATGTAATCTGACTCTTATTTTTCTGTAGCAATGATGCAGTAAGTAAATTGCAAATTTACTACCATTGTACAAACTAACTACCAGGAAATAGGAGTAGTAATAACAAAAAATAGACAAAAGTTTGAAAAAACGAAAAAAATGAACAATCGTCTAAAGTAAAAAGATTTTGCAAACAGTGTCCAGTTCCAATGATAAACAAAGAAAAAAGTAAAATCAAAAGATTCTGCAAACAATTTCAAATGCACATCAAATTCCAATATCGATTTCTACTGAACTACTACTAAAAACAACTATTGGACAACTTCTGAACTAATAGAAAATCGACCATTCTATTAATCGTCGGTGCAACCGAAGAATACTGGACTACTGAACTGCTAGTGGTCCACTGAACTACAGAACCACTTAACTGCTGAACGTTGGTGCAACTGACCCCAGATGTCGACTAAGTTCTGTAAATCCGCAGTGGACAAAGCATGATGTTTTTTCAATAACTTAAGGGCCAACTATACTTCGCCGTACAGCACGTAAGTATAGCAGCTATTCATCATGCGCCGCACAGCACCGTACGGCACGTAAGTATAACAGCTACTTTTCATTTACTTATTATCATTTACCACCGTATGGCGTGAAGTATAGCGGCTACTCATCAGGCGCCGTATGGCGAAGCCTTCCTCATTCTCATGAAGAAATTTTGCGCTTTTCTACGGCATGGAGCCTTCCACTAAATGAGAATTGAGTATCAAATTAAACCTTTTCTTATTTTCACCGGGTTTATAATTTAGAACTAAATAGGTCATAGACGAGCTTGGTAGTGTCACGATGCGCACACGGCGTATTCCTAAAACAGCGTTTCCTAAAACAGCGTTTCCTAAAAGAGCGTTTCCTAAAAGAGCGTTTCCTAAAACAGCGGATTCCTAAAACAGCGGTTCCTAAAACAGCGGATTCCTAAAACAGTGTTTTCTAAAACAGCGTTTCCTAAAACAGCGGATTCCTAAAACAGCGTTTCCTAAAACAGCAGATTCCTAAAACAGCGTTTCCTAAAACAGCGGATTCCTAAAACAGCGTTTTCCTAAAACAGCAGATTCCTAAAACAGCGTTTCCTAAAACAGCAGATTCCTAAAACAGCGTTTCCTAAAACAGCGGATTCCTAAAACAGCGTTTTCCTACATTAAAAAGATATGCGTTAAATCAGGACAAAAGTTTAAAAAAACATTCTGTTAATTCACATCAAAAAAGATGTAGATTTTAAAATAAGTTTAAATAAGCCAATCTGACAAAAATATTTCACGAAAGAACATGAATAATTTTCGTAAATATGTTTACCGCAAACAAAGCAAAGATGTGTACAGTTCGTGTTTTTCACCAATTCTTGCAGAAGCCTATTTTTGCGAGACTTTCTTGAAAATTTTTAGCCAAGAAGCCATGTGATGCCGGTTAAAATAAAACTTTAAAAAGACAATAAATTTTGACTTATGTCCATTGTTAAATTGTGATTGTACTCAAAATCTATGTGATTGTACTCAAAATCTACAAATCCATTTCAGCTTTAAACTTCATAATTTTAAATAAGCTGGCTGAAAATAATTTTCCTTTTCTTGTTAAGGATAAATCTCCAACAAACATTTTAAAGAATTCTTTAGATGATCTGCATCTCTTTGTATTTCATTCCTGGATCTTGCCTAACTTAAAAATTCTATGTTAAGAGAAATTAATAGTCATTGAAAACTAAAAAGGATATCTTGCAATTACACGAATTCGTCACTTTCCTCATCATAAAAAATGTAAAAAATATGAATGATGATGCCAAAGCCATTTTTTGCTTCATCATTAGTCGGCCTCCCGGGACGGTCGGCTTCCTGGGAATCCATAAATCCAGTTTTTTTCTGTTATATCATTGATCAGCCTCCCGGGCGGTCGGCCTCCCGGAGCGGTCGGCCTTCTGGGACGGTCGGCCTCCCGGTACGGTCGGCCTTCCGGCACAACGCCTTCTATATTTAACAGATTACTTGGCGATTTAATTAAAACTAAATTGCCAATTAGCTCAGAAATTAGAAAATTATAAAACTTTTTCAATTTTATTGTTGTCAAGTGTTCCAAGATGCTTGAAAACGATTAAAATTTAATAAAAATACATTTTGCATCTGTTTTAGGAAAACGCTGTTTTAGGAAACGCTGTTTTAGGAAAACGCTGTTTTAGGAAACGCTGTTTTAGGAATCCGCTGTTTTAGGAAACGCTGTTTTAGGAATCCGCTGTTTTAGGAAACACTGTTTTAGGAATCCGCTGTTTTAGGAAACGCTGTTTTAGGAAAACGCTGTTTTAGGAAACGCTGTTTTAGGAAACGCTGTTTTAGGAATCGCCGTTTTAGACCTAAACCGCGCTGCCAATCGTGCGTTTTCCTCTGAGCCCGTAGACTTGATGTTTCATTCTCGAGTCACGGCCCCACACCAGTATATATGTTGTTGACACTGCTGCATTCGCTCAGGCGCTTCAAGGCGGTATCACTGATCGGAGGAATCTGCATGTGGATGTGGATGGATATGGTCTAATTGGTGGATGCGGATATTGACGGCGGATATATATCCGCTCTATTTTTGAGGATATTTGTGTCTATTCGGCGGATGCAGAAACTGCTTTTTCCATGTCTAAAAGGCGGATATGTTTCGCAGATTGCGGATATTTCGTTCAAAAATTTCAAATGAGTTGTCGAAGTTGACAACTTTTTTGGTGGATGTGCAAGTCTAAATGGCGGATTCTGCACCAGAGTGCGGACACATATCCGCCATCCACAGAATGTCTAATCAGCAGAAATGTAAGGCGAATATGCGGATATGGGTTTTCGACCATTGAGAATTCCATGGACGCGGTCACTTTACATGAAAAATTGTCCCGAGTGTACACAAGCGTGTTTTCGTGAGTTCTTAGGGCAAGGCAAGCGAACCAAGGGGAATTCAATGAATGCACTCACTTTACCCAAAAAAATTATCTAGCGTGTAAAATATCATTTCTCGTGATTGTAATATAGATGCTAATTGCATCAGTGTAAATTCACAATGTATGATATGTGTATTCGATTACTGCATATAAATTTATTCCATAATTTACGATCTCAAGGATGTCTGAGTTTCCATATATTGACATTCCTGTCAATTCACTCCCGGGACTTTGGGCCACTATATACTTGAATTGAGGCCATATTTTTAAGAGATTGCTCCCCGAAGATGCTTAGGTCGAAGTATGGCGCTTGGATATGGTACACCCATTGCTGGGCACGGTGGAACTGGGTGGCCTCAAAAAGAACGTTTTTTGCATGTTTTTGGGGCCCCACCGAGCACCACTTGCGAATAGAGGCGAAATGACAAAAAGCACCCCATAGTTTGCCCCTATGCCCGAAATTATGAAAAAAAACCCGAAGGTAGCTCGGCCAAGTATATTATAGGTTGACGCTATCGCGCCACCTATGATGATCAATGCAGTGATCCCAAAGTAAGTTCGACACATGAACATTTCACGGTTGATTGTAATGAATGAAGGAAATTTATCGTCCGTGAGCAGTAAACAGATCAATTGGAAGTTTCACATAATTTGTCAAAATTTTTCGATAATGCTCAGGTGTCAACACAATTCTATCCAACTCGATAGTAATTAAGAAGCGATGGTCTGTATGATTTATGGCGTTCTCAATTCGTATGTGGAAATTAAACATTTTCCTACAGTATAAAGTTTTCTACTCCGCGAAAATTGCATATGAAGTTGAACCTATAATCCATTCATTTCCGAATGAGCCTAGAAAAGTATAATAATCCGCAGAGATCGGCGAGCATAGTAATAAAGCTGCGTTTGTATACTGAGATCTTTTCGTTTTAATTTAATTGCTGAAGTTCAAGAAAAAAGTATCCGTGTACACAGATTGTTTATTTTTAGCGTGAACATCCTTCTCTGCATGCCGACTCTGGAAAAAAATATACCCGTTTTTTGATATCGCCGTGTCACATGCACAGGGTAGAAATTCTGCTGGGGTTAGCCAGGACAGGGCGTGGAATACAAAATTTTTCAAGGTCTTAGATAGGTTTTCTAACATATAAGCAGCATATTCTTCAATTTATATTAGTCGGATAAATGGTGAAATCATTTGCTTAGACTGCACCTTTAAAAAATTTTCATGTTACTTTTTTGGAATCATGTATGCTTTGTTCAGAAAAATTGTTTAACTACAGCATCATTCATATTTTTATGACAACTTTCTCTTCTCTTGCTCATTTTTCTTCGCCATCTTCTCCATCATTGCTGGGGTGGTCATATCTGCTGGGTGTCAACCCCCCCCCCCACGTGCACGTATGTCTGTCACTCCGGAGTGAATTGGCCGACAGTACCTCAAATTGATCCATTATTTTGACTAAAATGATTATGACTACGATGAAGATGATTAGAATAACTCTTGTATTTTGCGAGAAAACAATCAACAAAATAAACACGAATCATATTCTATTAATGATGAGCCATTTCTTCAATTGCCAATTCGGATATCTTTCTAGCCGCAAAAACTCCGAACGAAAAGAAAACTAATCCTTTGACAAACGACCTATGAAAGGAAAATTAGAGCTCAGACCCTTGGGAGATTCTTGCCGCGCACGTCTGATATCTACATAACTTTAGGAAGAAATCACTCGATACAGATCATTTCAAGAAATGAAAACATTGTACACGGATGTGCTCTTAACGTTTGCATGGATACCACAAATAGTAAAGAACTCGGCGCAGAGCACAAGAAAATCGGAATGGTGTTTACAGTTTGAAACCTGTAAACGTTTTCTTGCAAAGAAATTTTTAAAAATCGCATACTTCGAACAAATATCCAAAAACAATTTTATACCAAACAAAACACTGCTTACCATTGAAATTCGTTGTTATAAATTCCTTTCAATGTCGACAAAAATCTACCGGATCTCGTATTGGACGACGAACCGCCGTGTTCAATGGGCGCGAAATTAGGCCTCTGCATACCCATGAAATCCATGATGAAAAGCCCGATGCGAAATACAATAATTTTTAGAGTAACTGTGAAAGAAATACGCTAAAATGCGATTTTCAGCGAGGCATTAGATTCAAATAGTTTCTAACGAAAATATCGAAAATGTGGCAAAAAAAGATAAACATGTAAAGTTTATTATAAAATCACAGCGGATTTTTCTTGAAAAGTTGAAAAGAAATGTACGGAAGCCGACCTGCGACTAATCCGATTCGAAATATAGATATTATGGACAAAAGTATAAATGGATAAATAGGATAAAGCATGAGCATATTCTGGCACTTTAAAAATCTGTCACTTCGACAATCGGAAAGCTCCCATGGAGTTCAAAATTGCGTGGACCCATCTGAAAAATAAAACAGTTCTGGTACGAAAGTTGCTTCGATAGTAATTATTCGACATTTCCTAATTTACAAAATGAGGTATATGTTGAGCTAATTTGAACCAAATTATCATCCAAAAACTCTGCAAAAACTTTTTGAAATGGTCAGACTAAACTTCATTTCCGAATGAGATTTGCAACGCAGACAAATGTGTAGGCAAAGAGAAAATAGCTCCTATCTTCCATACGCAGACACCTTTTAACAAACCGACTACAGCAGATAGGACTACAACCTGAGAGAAAAAATGCTCGTATGCATTGCGACGGTTCAGCTTTTTAAAAATGAATGTGCTTAATTAAGGTTCAACAAAAATATTTGCTAAGGAAAAACTCGATGATTCAAATTCCATTCTCAGAAAGATAATGAGCTATAGGACTCAACAATCATTAAGCGCACAATTTAAAGAAGTATATTAGCTATTGGACAAAACGTGAAAACTATCTAAAACAATGGAGTATTCCATAATTCCGTCTGAGGTGAAACAGAACGAACGGATGAAAACCGCACAAAACAGCATGAAAGACAACTCAATTCTGAATGGTAAACTTTATTTCACCAAAAACTGCAAAGCTTGAAGGATACTGTGTCAACATATTATAAGAAAAATCTGTTGAAAATTTCATGCTACAATAACATGTGGCTTGAAAATTTGCTCGACCTCAATCCAGTCAAGCAGATTGGTAAACAGATTAAACGCTGTGTTGGCATTAAACCAGATTAGCATTCAATTGAAACTTCGTCGATATAGTTAAACTACTTTGTAGAACATGGAATTTGAAAAGGACTTTGTGAAACTCTGTTGGCATGAATGCTTTCACGAATTGCTGCTGTTCGTTATACTAATGGACTTCACACTAATTATTAATGGAGTCTTTCATTCAGAATCGAATACTCTTTCACCTGGTGGACTTAGTTTTGCCTGGCTATCAGCCGCTTGTTATGTATAAACATCCTCACACGAAATTACGGAGCACACTGTACACCATACAGAATATTAATCCTGGATTGATAGGATGAAGAAATTGAAATGTTTATGACATCCGCAAAATTATGCAGCCACCAATAAAAAACTAACTTCGTAGTTAACTTCGCGCTATCAGCTTTGAAAGTGAATTGGATTCTACAGTCGTATTTCGATTTCCTGTTCGAGACGACGATTTGGTTATCATGAATTAATTTAAACGATTCGACGAATTTTTTAGATTCACAAGAATCGACCATATTGACGACATCTGCAATTTCGATGTTCGTACCATCGTTCACAATTAAATCGTAACTGATGAGGACTAAACTTCGTTTACAAATGGGATCCTTAAGAATTTCAGTGTCTAATCGAGGATTTTCGCTCTGGATCCATAGTAAGTTGGAATATTTTAGCTGCACGAACGTTTCTGAAGTTTTGAATGAAATTCAACACTTACCCCTGGCGCGCTATACAACTCTAGAACACAATTGGTCCTTAAAACCGACCAATAACGAACGAAATTCGATTTATTTTCGGAACAAAATAAATAGCCGTTCAGTATAATATCGTTTTGATTCAAATCTATATCCGTTGCATTCAGCACACAATCCATTTCGTCGTCCGGCTTAATAAAGTAGTCTTATATCTAACATGTATATGCATGAAAGTAAAAATTAAGCGTGAAATAGTTACTTGTAGCATATTTTTTGGTCGCTTAAAACTGACTAGATGCGATTGAGCCGAATTACTCAATTTCATTAGCGTAACTGAGTTAGTCATTGACTTATCAGCGGTTCGAATATCTATAAATGCAATGTAAAATGTAAAGAACAGAGAAAAAGGTAATGGTTGCCAATGCTGATCACGAAAAAGGGTTGTAGGCATACAAAATGAACAAAAGATAAATTCTTATCTTTTGACAATCTGTTTTAACGAGAGTTCATTTTTGTTCATAAATACTGAAATAAAAACGCCCAAAAATGATAGATTTAATAACGTTAGATATTAAAGTTTCTAAAAAATTAAGGCCAAGAAAGCGAAATTTCTATTTTTCTGAAATAAAAATCGGCTTTGAAGTGATATCATGCAAAAAAACGTTTCGAACGCTTAGCAGGATTTTTTAGGCCAATTATGAGCCATAGCTCCTAAAAATTTTGATGGGCTCCTAAAAATTTAGCGGCACAAGCCAAATTGGCCTGTAAAAATTAGAGCCTAACGATCCCCTCGATTAGGTTAAAGAATTTCCTGCCCGGAGATTAGAATGGAAAATACCGAAGAATTTTCGGTGCTTCGCGCTAGATTTCAACTCATTTATGATTCTCGGTATCATTTCTGTTGTGCGGTTAGAAAATGTTGGCCTAGCTTATGCTTATAGCTTTTAAACATCAGCATGTAATGGATGAATGTTCAACCTCGTTTCTCGCGTATTTGACAAAAATCAAGATCTTTCTATATTATTTCCACAAAATAGTTTTCTGGTCCTTTAGAAATTTTGGCTTTTGTGAACATATTTTTTGCATTTGGAAAATAATTAAAACATCGTCGGCATGAGAAAACAGCAGAGGTTTTTGCTGTCTGTAGAAGCCATCCAATTTCTTTGTTGCTTGCCTAATTTTTGAATAGTTTGCCCGACTGAATAATGGCTGATCTAATATGTGAGCCTTATCATTCTGTGTGCGAACGATTGATCTGTTATGTGGGCTTCTACTGTGATTTTGAAGAGTGTTTTTAAATAAATTTGTTGAAAAAAACATTGCTCTTTTACTATACCACATTGTTTTTCTAACTTTTTATTTTGGCTTGGATTGGCCTGCAAAATTTTGACCCTAGGAGCCAATTGGCCTGTCGAGAAGAAATGAAAAAACTGTGAAGCTGAGACTGAGTGCTATTTTACAATAAATCGTGAGCATACATGTAACGGGAGCCCGAGGTCTGAAGAAGGAGTCGAGTGATTTTTTGGGCCGAGGGTCAGTGATTCCCCAAAATTTTGAGGGGAGGGATCTCTGAACGAAAAAGGATTCAATTTCTTCACAAAAAATGTCCGAAAATGGTTCAATAGTAATTTTTGTCTAAAAACCGTAAAAAATGTATTCATGGCGCGAAGCACCGAGAAAATTGACATTTTTGACCATTTTTCGTTCAAAAATTGACATTTTTTTATCAAAACATTTACATTTTTCAGTATTTTTCCCGCCAAAAGTATGGGGGTTCCCGTGACTACCATATGGCTAGCCATAGGATCGGAAGATTTAGGGATTGCAGGGATTTTGTTCCGCACAGTGCGAATTTTTTTGGGGACGTGCGGAAAATTTTTGGAGTTTTCCGCACGGAACGGGAATTTTTTAATGTTTTTTAATGGTGGTGTGGAAATTTTTCTGGCCGATTTCGGCAAGATGCGGAACGACCGGTGCGGAAAAAACCCTGTGGGTTTCTCCAATGGCAGGCCATATGGTCGACGATTTCTGCGGAGGGGGTTCTTATATCACTTCCCCCAGTTGCATGTATGCAGGGTTTTTTTCCGCACCGGTCGTTCCGCATCTTGCGGAAATCGACCAGAAAAATTTCCGCACCACCATTAAAAACCACTAAAAACATTGAAAAATTTCCGTTCCGTGCGAAAAACTCTCTGAAATTTTCCGCACGACCCCAAAAAAATCCGCCCTGTGCGGAAGAAAATCCCTCTTGAAAATTCTGACACGGTATTATAGAGCAATTAGGTCAATAATATGACTAACCCGCTGCTTGCATCAAAGAATTATAACATTTTGGGCAGACAATTTTCGAACTAAAATTGACATACTCCAGGGGAGCTTCGCCGCAACAATCTGAGCAGATGACCTAAAGAACGAAAACGTTATGATAAACGTCGGAATTTGTTCGAAAATCAAAAATTGTCTACCTTTCCGCAGGCTCTACAATGATGACGTCTTCTAAATTTCGTAAAGTTAACTTTACAATTTTGGCACATAGTCACTCGATCGTCAGGTATCCAAACAGGTGCTACTTTCCCAAGTTCAGTATAACTGGCGAATTTGCTAATTTGTTTAGCTAGTCCCGTATTTGGAGTGCGATTAAAATTCTTTAATCAAACAGAGACAGAAAATCGAGAAAAAATCGGCTTTGATAAATAAGGAACACAAAATACAAGTCAAAAGGAGGAAAGCTAGGAATAATAATGATTATGTTAAATAATTCGGGAACTAAACATGTCGGACGAAATCTAAAAGTCTTACCTCGACACAATCTTTGTTGCATATTAATCTGCTGCACGCATCTTTTATTGCATTAGTCCATTCTATCAACTCGTGACGTGATCTTATAATAAATACTTCATCATATTTATTCACAGTAAAAAACAAATCACGCTTCTAAATCACCTAGTGAGTACCATGATCGATCTCTTTTTTCCAATAATATGGAAACAATTATCGTCGGGGTCACCAGTCGACGTAGGAATATGGAGTTTTAATGTCGCCAAATCAAAATCGTATCGGATGGTTAAATTACTTGATCCCAAAGCGTAAGCACAATACAGGAGCACATCCGTAAACTAACAAAGAATACAAAAAATGAAGGAAACAGATTACGTGAGCAAACGTGTGATTGGGGGTGAAGCGTCATAGGAATCGCCCGCCCAGAAATCGTCGGTCATATGGCTATCCATTGACCCACAGGATTTTCCAATCCTATGACCAGCGATATGGTAGTCATAGGGAGTCGCATACTTTTGTTCAGAAAAATAACAATTTTTTAATGAAAAATGTAAATTTTATAATGAAAAATGTCAATTTCTGAACAAACAATGGTCAAAAACGCCAATTTTCTCGGCGCTCCGAGCCCTAAATACATTTACTACGGTTTTTCAGACAAAAATTAAAATTTTTTGAGCCGTTTTCAGACTTTTTTGGTGAGAAAATTAAATTTTTTCCCTCGAAGACTCCCTAAAATTTTGGGGAATCAGCGACCCCCGGCCTTAAAAAGAGGCGCCTGACTTACCTCCTCCCTCACAGACCTCAGGGCCCCGTTACATATATACATGTGAGTGCACCTACTAATTGAGCAAAAATTTGTTGAAAAATTATCGGAAAATCTCAGTCCAATTTCGAGAAATTATGTACATGTGTATATAGGCATTAAAAATGTGTTAATTTAAATGGATTACTAGATTTTATAATTGTACAAATACTGTCACGACTCACGACCAAGAATTGTAGAAAGTAAAATGTATAAAAATCTTACCAAGAGCAAAACTCTGCTTTGGATTTCTTTTCGAGAATGTTTGAGAATTTCTCCTTCTTTCAAGAAACGTCTTCCTGGTGTTATAAGTTCATATTTGGATGTTAATCCGCCTCCGACAGAGATTCGTCTCTGTATTTCCAACAATATTCTCATTTCGTCGTCCTTAGCCAGTCCGTCTTCTATATGTCGGGCAATGGTTTCCATCAATTTCTTTGCACCTAGGCAAAAAGAGGATAAGAAAAACGAGAAAAATAGATGAACCAAGCTTGGCTTTTTTCCCGAACAAACTGTCTGGATTATTATTCAACTAGTTGACAAGTAAGGTCAAGAGCAAAATGTCTTTTTACAGTATGATACGACCAATTCACATTATTATTCAACAGGTTACTTACGGTCAGCCCTACCGTACTCTTCAGAATCAATGGGTAGATGTTTCATGTATGACGATAGCAAAAGCGGGTATCTACAAATTCTTTGATGTACACAATCCATCTGATGAGTGATTAAAAGTCCATTAAAATATTTCATCTAGTAATAAAAAGAAAGATAATCCTCCAAGAGATAAGAAACTTTCGTATTTTACTTCAAAATCCTTAGTTGCATTTCTAAAATCGACGTTACTTCGACAAATTTCGATGATATTTTCGCAAAAAGTCGATTTTTGACATATAAACTGCTGGCTCATTTTTATAAATGGACCCGTATCGATCAGAACGCTGGCCATATTCGGCTTATCTTCGTCCCTGGAAATAATTTGCGAAATTTACAAATAAAATCTGCAAGTGCATCCAATTTTGGGTACCAAGTGCGTAAAGATTTTTTTAAACGAGTGGCTATATCCTGATGCAAAGTTAATAACGGCGTAAGGGAAGTAGATAAAGATTTACAAATCTCCGATTGAACCATTGGGCGCCTGATCTTCTCCGATTCAGATTCGATAAACAGAGGAAATATCTACAAAAAACGTTCAAAGATACGGTCTTTTTACGAGTAAATATTTTCAAGGTAAAACTAATCTAACAAAAAACCCGATTTCTAATTCCTATAGATAAGACTTACGACTGCTAAGGCTTCCAGAGCACGCACATACTGCTCTTCCGAGCTTAAAATTTCGGCGGCGGCTCTGTAAAGTTTACTAATCGGATGTTTATCTACTTCGTCTGCATGAAAGCTATCAGCGTTGCTCTTGACGTCATCTACTTCTGACCAGTTTATCGAACATATGCTGCTACATCGACTTGCGGTGGAAACGATCGATTGAAGTCGTAAGACTTGAACGTCATAATGACCGCTGTGACATTTAGCTTGACGTCTGAACGAAAATCCGTTTAACCTTTTCTAAAAAAGACGTAGAAAGCGTTTTATTGCGCAAATGTGTAGGTGTACAGCAATTTGTCAGACCACGCATTCATTAAAATATAGAATGGTTCAGAACACTTAAAAAGACTGTCGTACCTTAGCAAATCATGGTAGTGTTTGAATTTTGTTAACCACTAGTCTCTCACCATCAAATTTTATATCAGTACCCACAGTACACTATAAGCTTTACTCATTCGTAGAGAACCAGACTTTTTGATGCGAATTTTAAACCTTATTTCTTTTAAAATTGAGCATTTGTAGCAGTATTCGGCTGTTATAATGTTAGTTTACTCAAAAAATACCCTGAATATGGATGTCTGTCTTATGAGCTACAATCATTAATTATGACAAAGATGAGTAAAAGAATCGTTTGCGGGAAAGTTTTCAACTTTATACAATCTTTAACTTATTTGATTGAGAGCAGGACGAATCAAAATTTGTTTTACAAAAAATTTGAATCAGATTTTCATAGACAGATCTCATACAGCAATTTTTCTTCAGAACTGAACTCTATATTCGTAAAAACCGCAAAAATGAGTGACTTTGTCTTCAGCTATACCAACCAGTCTGTCATTTTCGAAAATGCATACAATTCCGACATATGATTTACTGTCGAACGCAAAAGATTGCAACTTCAAATCTGCTCTAGTTATGGTTAAATAAATCTTTTAAACGGGCCGTTTTTTTGGATCACATTGCATTTAGGTCGATCATTAGATGTAGTATGTTTTCTTAAAATGCTTCCAAAAATGAGAGCAGCATATTTTCTGCTAAACCACACATCATTCAAGAGTACAGAGCTGCAAGTTTCTGAACCAACTCAACTAACAATTTTTGCGAAAAAATTCTACAGTAAACGCTTCGAGAAACGATTTTGAAGACATGTACTTGTTTTTCACATTTTTAATTGATGAGTATTCTATAAAAAATATATTCCGAATTTTCCCGAAACTAAAATTTAAACTAATGTACCTCACAAGTGTGAGAAGGGGATAGGTGACGTTTTCTCTGTCTTAACATCAACTTCTGAGATGGCCTACGGAAACTTCGAAATATAGTTCATTCCACAGATATTAAATCAGACAGTCATTTTTATAAGGATAGCAGGGTATTTTTGTCAAATCAACTGGGGTTTTTTAACACGAGTCCCACTAACTTTGCTTAATTTGTATTACTTTTTCTTAGCACGAATTTTCATCAGCACAGGCCCAACCTCATTAGCACCGTCTTAAAAAACCCCCGACTCAAACAGATAATGGTGAAAAGTCATAGGTAGGTAAATACTCATGATTTGGCAAGAACCGAATTTATTCTACAACTTGACTTACTTTTAGCGGAGCTCTTATACAAGATGATCCATTCCACGAGTGACGTCGTCTGACATTCTTCAATATGAGATTCTTGAAATAATCAGCATGCACTAAAGAATTAAAATGTTGAGATACAGAAAACGGAATAATAATCAACTAAAGTTCGAATATTCGAAAAATATTAAGAAGAATGATTAATATTATTTTTTGGAGGGAAAATTCTTCAGGTGATTTTCCACTTTGTGTGTCTTGGAAAGTATGCACTAACAACTAGGGACGTCCCACGCTGCGGCACCGGCGCAGGTGCCACCAGATTTAACACTAGTAATTACTTTGAATATTATATACATTTTGATGAGCACAATACATGGATAATCAAACGATGTTAAAACTGATTTATTTTAATCACGATTATACACAAGTAGATATTTGAAATTCATGATAAACTTTCACTGTTTTCAAATTTTTGGATGAGTATACTACAATTTCGATTTTTTGGGCAGCAACCTTGTTTTGTTATCCAAAAACGGCGTAATTCGTGCTATGTCGACGTTCGCTTGATACACTTGTGGGCGAAACATAAGAATTTTAGAGTTTGGTTTAAAAGGTAATATTTTCTTTTCATTTTCTAGTAATCCAATGGACACTTGACTCACATAGTTTGATCGTTTCTAAAGTTTCAAAAACATAGTGTCAAAAAACCCTTGTCTTCTCCATCTGAAATAGGCTGTTGACGCAAACAAATAAACCACCCGATTTTTTGGAATTAACGCTTGGGACTATTGTGGCCAACGTTTTAAGTTTTTGCAGTACTTCTGAGGTCGTTTGACTTCACATCATTCTTAACTTTTTCTGCTACTTTCTGCTCAGTTAAATATTTTTTGTTAATCAGTGGATGAATTGCCAAGTGCTTCTTCAAGCTTCTGTGCCTGAAACGGCGCTATCTTGACTCGACCACCATGGCGAATTTGTTAAGCGCAATAGTTGCACATTGCCGTCATTTCATTGATAATCAAAATAGTAAACAGTTCCATACAAACAGCAGAATGATAAAAAAAAACCATTCTTCAAAATTTATGTATAATTGAATCAAATTAAAAACGTAATCTGCAAAAAACAGAAAAAGTAAACACTGTATTTATAAATAGATTAAATTGGTGAGGAACGTAAAAAGACACAAAATTGTAATAAATAGGTAAAAAAATCATTGATGGTTTTGGCGCAACGGGTGCAGATGCTTGAGCACCGGCATAGGCAAAAAAAGTAGCACTAGGACATCCCTACTCACAACAAAGATTTTTACCATTCTTCTGAGACGATACGGCATTGCTCCAAATAGGCACTTCTATGCACGCGGTATCATTTGATGAGGACGGACTAGGAGTAAAATTGAAGTTCTTCGAAATATATGTATTAAGCATAGAATTTCCAGGCGATAAATGAGCTGGTTTAGGTGGTAATCGTGGTTTTTGGCGCAATAGAGGTATTTTTCCTTCCGTATTCAGTAAATCACTTTTCGTTGCATCGGCATAAGTTGGTTTCAGGAACAATACTCTTGAAGACGAACTTTCATGGCATACTTTGACGGGCCGGATTAAATTACCATTCGATTGATACTGGATCGATGACGCGCGCGTTTTACCCAACAAATTATATCCAATCACAGGTGGTTTCAACGAAAAATTGTTTTCCAAAACCTTTACCAAATCAGAAACTCTACAACAAATTGGAAACTATCAGAATGTCATTGGAGACTTTTTCAAGAGCACAGCTTTTTGAAGCTTCGCTTAGACTTGTGAAAATTTCTTGCTCAAGAACCGACCTCTGTGTATGACTGTAAATATGGTTCAATAAACTGAGAATTTCATCGAAAGTATGCTGCAAAGAATATACTCGCCTAACATTAACCAACTTTCATTCGTATATCGGAGGTCTTGTTCCATCTGATTATCCTTTTTTCATTTAAAGTTGGGGTCAAAAACTCCGAATCGTCCATGTCGATACGTATTGCCAAGTCAACTAGGTATCTCTTCAAACTTACTTTTGTTTCTGATTATTTTCAGCCATAATCATTTCAAAGCTTGGTCCTTGGCAAAATTCTCATTGATGCATTCTTAAGATACGAAATTATAAATGATGGTAATTAATTCAGCTAAATCCGATAAAAGTGTCGATTTATATATATAAATACATTAGCGGTGTATCGACCCGATACTATCGGGTGTCTCAATCCAAAGCAAGACCCGAAATTACCCGACCATTTTGTTGGACCCGGATCCGATATTCTTAAAATTTTGGATCCGGACCCGATATTTTCAGTCGGGTATCATATTTTGAAAATATTGGGTCCATGTCCAAAATTTTAAGAATCAGGTTCGGGTCCAATATTCTAAGAATATCGGTTTCGGATCGAAAATTTTAAGAATATCGGGTCCGGGTTCAGGTCCAACAAAATGGTCGGGTACCGGTGATGTATCGGTACTTGCTCGGGGGTCGGTTATGTATCGGTATTGGGTATCAACAAAATGGTCGGGTATCGGACATGTATCAGTACCCGGACCCGAAACAAGACTCGAAATGACCCAACCATGTTGTTGGATCCGGACCCGATATTCTTAAAATTTTGGATCAGGATCCGATATTCTTAAAATTTTGGATCCGAACCCGATATTTTCAGCAACAAATATATATATATTTATATATATATATAAAATTTTAAGAATATCGAACCCGATATTTTCAGCTATATATGGAAATGGTGAAGAAATATATATGGAAAAGAAATATATATGGAAAAATCAGCTAAAATGGTGAAAATGACCATGAATTTTTTTCATATGTGGAAAATCTTTCTAAAACACGATTTTTCGCTCAATTAAGCTTAATGTAGCTGTTTCCATGCGTTTCGGAACGTATTTTTCTTTACGTCAATGACACTGGTATCAAAAATTCTCAAAATAAAGCTTGAATATTCAAATGTTCTAAACTTCGATCTAATTTTGACACGTAAGGTGAAATAAATCTTATAAAAACCATACATGCAATGCAAAATTGGTCAGACATCACTTTGTGAACCACTTGGTTTTAGGAGGGTCCCTTCACTTTTTCGGGATTTAAGTAGGAGGAGATTTAAAAATATTAAGCCCAATGTTTCTGTAATAAAAAGACTAGAGCAAAAAAACTCATATTTTACATTTTTCAGTCCAATAAGATATACTTATTTTAAATAACAATCGCCAGGACCTGTGCGTCCCATTCTTATCACGAAATAACCTTCACCTCAATAGTAAAATAGTGACCTTCACCTCAATAAAAAAATAACCTTCACACCTCAATAGTAAAATATTCAATAGTAAATAGAAAATATTTTCACTTTTTTTCATACAGAATACAATCAGGCAATATTCCTGTTATATTAGGAGTCAGGCCCGTAACTAGGAATTTTTTTCAGGGGGGGGGAATCACCAAAATGTTTTGGCTTACTCAAAACTCGGCGAATGGAGGTCGCGCAGCGACCGACCAGTGGGCTGAGGGGTCCAGGGTGGCGCGCTTAAGCGCCCCCTGGTGGGGTTTGGGGCGAAGCCCCAGAAAAAATCAATTTTTAGCACTGTTCGTGCTCGTAAAATTTCTAAAAACACTATATTTAAAATACATAATTGAGAAAACTCGAGATCAAAATTTATATTATAATTCATTGTGCATCGAAATTTATTGTTTGAATCGAACTAACCTGCTGATGATGCTACTGAAAGGTCTGCTGGCGTCGACGACTCTGTAGAAGCGGTAGTTGACACTAGTGTTACAACTGGATTAATATTTAAATAAATTTTAACTCTTTAGAACGATGATACAATTTTATTCTAACTAACCTGTTGATTCTGAAGGTTTTTGAGAATCATTCGCAGCACTAGATTCACGTGAAGAAGCTGAATTAGATGCTACACATTGACATTTGTTGTTCAAATTTGAAGATGTAAAATAGTTAGTGATATGCTTCATATTGTATTAGATTCAAAAGTTGAAACAATCCCGAAAAAATTATCATAAACTTCAACCCCTACTATACATCCAACGCAAATTATAAAATATGTACAGCAAGAAAAAGCGTAATATTATGTAGGAAACAGCGAAATGAAACTCAATCAATATTCAACAAATGCATTACACTGTTAGACATGCAAATTTTATTATAAAATATAATATCTGTACCTTTAACCCTTCATTTTTATGCTCAAAATTAACAAACAACTCATATACAGTCAGGGCCGTATTTAGAGGGGGCGGGGGGCGGCCGCCCCCCTGTTCATTTTTTAAAGGTACGAAACACCGGATAAAGGCCACAATAATCTAGAACAAAAATATTGTTCTCAATTTTACACATATACCGATTGAATTGAAGACTTTTCCAGCTCTTCGGCGCATCATGTCTCATTCCACTCACTTCACCTAATGCGTTTTACGAGAAAGTCATAGTCAGCCGACCTCCGCCCCCCCCCCCCCCTAAAAAAAATTCCTGGATACGGGCCTGTATACAGTAATTAGGCTGAGAATGCCGTATATATTTTTCTTTTTGTTCTTTTCCTGTTGGATTTTCGTTTTTCTTTGAATTTTTTGTTTCCCTCTATTCCTTTTACCATATTTGGGTAGAATTCATTTCGGGCGCGCGCGAAGCGCCCGAAATGAATTTACCCACTGTTTATACCATAAATAGTTATTTCTTAATTATTACAGGTAAAATGGAAGCGTGAAAAGAAAAAATGACGAAATTTGAACGACCAGTTCAAATTTTGCAGGGCAGGGTATTTTGCCATAAGATTCACACATAACTATTTTCAGGCTTTTATATTTATTATGCAAATTTTCTGACCATGTTGGAAATATTACCCTTTATTGTCCAAAGTCAACGAATGTTGAAACGAACGTACATCAGTGTTATATCTTTTCTATTATGTATATCTTAGCGTGAACGTGTTAAACGGGTGTCAACCACTGTTTTTTTCCACATTTGCACTATAATGTGGAAAAAATTTTTGAGGTCTTTCCACAAATGTGGAAGAAAAATGTTGGGTTTTCATATTGAAAAGATGCATTTTGGTGCATTTTAGGAGGTCCAAATCTCAATTTTCCGGCGCTTCGCGCCGGTAATAACTTCAATAATCATTATTATTTATTACCAAGCTCAGGCGCGGCTTTTAGCATGTCTACGTTCACTTACTATTTAATCTTCAATATTTTTCATCATCTTAAACGTATTATTTAATGTTTAATGGGCAATCTTGCACATTATACCTCTATATTTAATAAAGATCTGCATTTTTTCCTTCATAGATTTTTTTGAGAAAAATCAACCCGTCAACTTTCTCAATTTTTTGAAGCGTTTGTTCTTTTCTTAACGTAAATTCAATCCAAAAGCTTCATGGAAGAATTTTTGGAAAATTTCTGCACTTCTGACTCATTGCTTTTCAGCTAAATTTATGGAAGGTTACGATCGAAGAAATTAATGGTTTTAAAATTTTTCGAATGATAAATTTCTAGGAATTACGACCTATGAACACAAAATTTAAATCTAATTTTTGAGAATGATCAGAATGATTATCAGAATGCTTTAAAAAGCTCGAAAACACTTAAATAAAGCGTTTATGAGCATTTTCAAGCGAAAACGAGGATTTTAAGACCAAAAAAAATTTTTCTCACATGTGGAAAAAAAATCGACTTCTTTCCACATTTGTGGAAAAAAGTTCGTGGAAAAAAAACAGTGGTGTCAACCAGCTCCACTAATACCGATGATTCTAATCGGAACCACAGAAATGTTAACAGCGGAAAAATTCATGAGAACTTTATCGTTAATACGCTTTATCTGCTCTTGTAGAACACCAATATATTTTTCATGAGCTCATTTTGACTAACATAACCAGAATTTCCTCAATTTTTTTCCTCATTTTTGCAGGTTTCTGACTGCAAATACAACAAAATGTTAGGGTATGCTCCTAAGATACATAAAAAAGCATCCGTGGCCACATTATAAACCTTTTCAAAAATTTGGAAAATCTTTGGAAAATGAGAAAAAAAATTTTGGGTCCGGTTCTCGTGTGGAAAAAATCTTCAAGCAGCGTTTTTTTTGCACAGACATTTGTGCCAATTGACACAAGGGGCCAAAAAAATTTGTGCCAATGGCACAAAATTTTTTTTTTTTACTAGAGACATACTGAAAACTGCGGAAAAGTTTTAGGCCAAAAGTTTGATAAAAAGTTAACGTTTAACGCATTAATTTTCTGTAAAAATCGTGCCCAACCTATTTTTCAGCTAGCTAACCATGTCAGTGAGAAAAGTAAAAACTGTGCAACAAAATAGTTCACGAAATCCCAAAAAGAAATGGAATGCTGAGATAATTTGAATAGCGCTAGAATTGTTCAGGAAGTTCAAATTGATTCAATTTTCGACTACGAACGAATATCTATGTTATGTATATTTAACAACCATGTAAAGACTAGAGAAAATAAAGTAGAAAATCGTGTTAATTTTCGATCGAAACATTGTACCATTATCAACGATATGGACTTTTCTATTTGAATCAATCAAACACAAAAAGAATTTCAGTTTTAAATCCGAATCTGACCGAATGAAGAGAGAATATTCAGAATTTCTTTTCACTCATCAGTCTTGACAGCCTATAAAATTTGCTGCAACGATACTAATACACTGTTCAAAGAGAAATCGTTTGCGTTCGGGTCAAATATACGAATGGGAAATATTCATACATGTAACGGAGCTCCGACGTCTGGGTTGGGGGGTTGGAGCACTTTTTTGGGGCCGGGGGTCAGTAACTCCCAAAATTTTGGAGGGAGGGGTCCCTGAAGGAAAAAAATTCGATTTTTTCCATGAAAAATGTCCGAAAAACGGTTTAAAAAGTAGTAATTTTTGTCTACAAAATGATAAAATATATACCTATGGCGCGAAGCGCCGAGAAAATTGACGTTTTTGACCATTTTTTGTTCAAAATTTGACATTTTTCATGAAAAAAAGGGCATTTTCCAGTATTTTTCCGATTAAAACTATGGGGGTCCCTAGGGCTACTATATGGCTAGCCATAGGATTGGAAAATCCTGGAGGGGTTGCCCAATGGCTAGCCATATAGTAGCCCTAGGGGCCCCATAGTTTTAGTCGGAAAAATACTGGAAAATTTTAGTCGGAAAAATACTGGAAAAATTTTTGCATTTTCAGCCCCTGAAACTTCTAAAAATCAAGGAAATTGAATGTTTGACCAGCCAAAAAATTTGTGCCAATTGGCACAAACGCTCAAAAGTTTTAGTGCCATTCCAAATTTTTTTTGTGCCAAAAACCATGTTTTGGCACAAAAAAAAAAGTGTCTTCCACTGTTTTTTTTTCTTCCCCCAAATCGTGCTTTTTGGGGGAAAAAAATTCGGAAAGGGAAAAAAAATTTTGAGCTCTTTCCCCATTTGGGGAAGAAAATTTTGGGGATCGGATACAGAAAAGATGCATTTTGGTGCATTTTAGAAGGTCATAATCTCAAAATTTTCCGGCGCTTCGCGCCGATTATAACTTCAATAATCATTATTATGCATTACTTAGCTCAGGCGCGGCTTTTAGCACGTCTAGCTTCATTTATCATATAATCTATAATAGTTTTCATCATCTTGAACGTATTATCTCATGTTTTCATTGGTCATCTTCAATATTTTATCATGATATTTAATGAAGATTCACATTTTTTCCTTTTGAGAAAGATCAATACGTCAAGTCTCTAAGCTTTTTGATGCGATTATTTCTTTTCTAACGTAAAATCAATTCAAACGCTTCATGGAAATATCTTTCGGAAATTTATACTCTGCTTACTCATATATTTTCGACCAAGTATGAGAGTTTACAAATAAATTATACTAGTTTTAAAATTTTTCAAGTAAAATTCTAGAAATTACGACTTTTGAACACAAAATTCAAATCTAATTCTTGAAATAAATGTTCGGAAAATTGATTTTCCAGCGTCGCAGAATATCAATACGCAAAAAATTTTTCCGGCGCTTCGCGCCGGAAAGATTAACATTCATTTTGGGTTCTCACTTGTCATCATAGAGAACTTAACCATCGATTTCTCGGCAGGAATTTACAATACGGTAAGTTCGACTTTTTACCAAAAACCCTCATTTTTCAATGTTTCAAATCAAAAACTTTAAAAAAATTTTGGAAAAAAGGGCAGAAAACAGTAATTTCCAAAAAAAACTTAAAAAAAAATTTTAAAAATTTTCATGGAAATTACAGTAATCATACCTTTCTACCAAAATATATCAAGTTTTTGACTAAGCCTAAGCCTAACCCTAAGCCTAAGCCTAAGCACTTGAAAGGCATAATACAACCTCAAACACAATCAAATCCAAGAAATTTGGTTTATTCTCATTTATATACACGAATAATACGTTTTTATTTGAGACCAAAGATGCACCTTTTTGACCTCGCCATTCACCATTCCACTCCGACCGCCCTAAAAACCAAACTAATTCTGTACTTTTGAGCAACCACCATAAAGTTGGCAAAAACCAAACTTTTGAAATTTCGACTTTTTGGTTTTTTGGTTTTTTAGTGGTTTTTCATGGTTTTTTAATGGTTTTTTTGGTTTTTCTATGGTTTTTTAGTGGTTTTTTTCTAGTTTAATTCTTTAGTATGTTTGGTACATCAAAATAACTATGTAAAAAACTGCTAGAAGCTCCCTGTATCATCTAAAACTAGTTAGGGAGCTTTAAAATGGCAGCTATAAGTATTAATCTTATCGGAAGTGTCATTATTTTATGCTATAGGAAATCCCTATCATAGCAATAGAAATACAGTAATAGTGAGCACATAAGAAAGGAACCATTGGTGAAGAACATTAAGAAAAGTAAAAATGGAACAGACAGAGCATGCGATATGTAAAGGGCAAATTCAAGGAAACGAAGAAAAATTACAAATAAAGAGAAATATACAATACACAATGTAAGTAATCAAAACTCGAAAGAAATCAACTACAGAATTGTTTCGATGCATCACGTATATACATATGCACAGAAAAGTTGAAATGACACAATACTGTTTTCGATAAGAGGGTTTTAAATTGATAGATTACTACATATGTTATTGATATTACGAATATAGTTGAAGGTCACACATAGACATTTCAGATGTTTCCAAATTTTTGCTTTTCAAACCTGTCTGCGAGCTATAACTACAGCAAATGGGTCTTATTATATATACTATTCTCGCTTGCATGATAGATGTACATATTTTTGCACAATTTTTTCTGCTTAGTAGCGACGTCAAGTCACATAAAAATGAGCCATTCAAAAGCTCTTCTCTTTGTTAACCTACAGTATGCTTAACTGATCTGTATAAAATTTTATTTTTGTTGTCTCATTTATATTTTGAAATTTCGAGCTAAGAAAATTGAAAAGCTTACTGTTACAATAAATCCAGGATATTAAACTCAATCATATTTTATAGCATTTTGATGATGATATGGATCAATGGATGTCACCCCGTATGGTCGAAGTATACACTCCACGAAAGATTTAGCATCTACTTTTTTTGAGCAAATTATAGCAAAGTTGTCTCATGTGCTAAATGTGTGCTTGCAAGATGGATACAAAGGATATCGATTGATTTATATTACATCTTTTGAGTACGAAATGTATCATAAAAATACGACCTTTTTCTACTTTGTAGTGAAGTCAATTCAAACTAATGTGAAAAAAACAGTTTTACAATGATTTTGGAAAAAAACCAAAAAAACCAAAAAACCAGAGATTTTCCATTTTTTTGGTTTTTTTAAAAAACCAAAAAAACCAAAAACCAAAAAACCAAAGCCTTGCCAACCAAAACACAACTTCAGGCAATTTTGGTTACTTACCGTATTGTTAAAATTAGCCGATTTCTCATGTAATTCTCAAAGTCATTATGCTTTTGGGTAGTTTGCTTGAAAATTTGTTCCAATGCTTGTACATTAAATTTTGAACTCGAAAATTTCAATTTTTTCCTCAATTTTAATGAATTAACGGGTCTAAAAACACCAGGAGGCTTGAAAAAGCTCAAAAACACCTAAATAAAGCGTCTGTGAGCATTTTTAAGCGAAAAAAACGACTCCGGGAAAATGGGGAAAAAAATTTTGACCCCTTTCCCCATTTGGGGAAAAGGCCCGGGGGGAAAAAACAGTGGTGTCTTAAAGGAAGTGGAGGATTTTTTCTATTCGTCAAATACACAGTAGACTCATGACTGGATGTTCCAACTGTTGAACTTTTCGTACCTACATGTAGTTGCTAGTTGTCGACAAACTGTAACGGGCTCCCATAAATGAGAGTGCTCTCATGAACTATACACGAACATAAAATTTTCTGCGAACAGTTCATGGAGCGGAGCATATTACATCGAAAAATTTTCACGCTTGTTAATTCACTTTTATCTTTGACGAATTTAGCTTTTTTATTACTTTTGTTAATCCATCGATCATGTTTGTGCAGTCTAGTTTGAACTATGTGAATGCCTTTAATCCTTCGTTGTTCATTGTTATCAATGGTATCAGTTTGTTTTTTATTTTTACCGGCGTTTATATATGTTGCTCGAAGGAGAAGAAAATTGCCGCTAAAGATAAAGGTATTCGGTGTAGTGATCGGCGGCGAGGAAAGTTTTGGTGAAAAAAACAGTATTTTACCCAACTATAATCGCTCATGGTCGATGTGAAAATGAATTTGAATCTTTTAGAAGTTGCGGACAGGAAAAACAAATCAAACCATCCCAAGTCTTTTGAGTGCAAATCGACGAGTAGTAAGGCGTTAAAAACGGCTACAGTGAGCAGCGCAACAGCGAAGAAAACTACAGTATGCGACGTAGGAAAGCAAGTATCACAAAACAAAACGGAACGAAAAACTGCCGAAAATACAGCTAATCAACCGTGCGCGCTCGAAACTAAAGACGAGACGACCAAAGCCTCAAATCCGAAATTCGGGAAATACGTTCCTTCGAAATCCGACGCGTCCATGTCATCCAATTTTGACGCTACGAAAACGGAACGAAGTGATAGACCAGTCAAAACAACGCCGTCGACAAAAATTTTCAATTTTTTCTCGTCGTTGAAAAGTTTTGGTTTAAGTAGGAAAAAGTCAAAAATAACGGTGACGCAACCGCCGCCAATCGATAATTCCAGTTCTACATCGACCGATGACAAGTCAAGAATGATCGATAAACCGGGACGACCGGACGACGTGCCACCAAGTTACACTGGAGGTATGCTACAGCAGTTATTTTGAAGTGACAGATATGCGTCAAACCGCCGATGAAAGTAAGTTCAATACAGACAAATTAGGAAGCATATTACTGTTGTAACTCTGGAGTTTTTTCGTTCTCGAGCGGCGAACAGACAGACTGATAATTTCCCTAAATAAACTACTCAAATTTTCAAGGTTACCGAACTCCATTTGTTCCCAATGGACCTGGAAAACAAAAAACGTTTTGCAAATAATAAACAACCTGCGTACGCGGCCGCCTTTTTTCTCAGATTGACTGTAACAGCTAGTTAGGACCATACATGTATCGGGGCCCCGAGGTCTGGGGAGAGTGGTCGGGCGACTTTTTTTGGGCCGGAGGTCAGTAATTCCCAAAATTTTGGGGTAGGGGTCTCAAGGAAAAAAATTCGATTTTTTCCCCGATAAAAGTCCGAAATATAGTTCAAAAAATAGTAATTTTTGTCTAAAAAGACCGAAAAGAAGTGTTCATGGCCCGAAGCACCCAGAAAATTCACATTTTTGACCATTTTTTGTTCAAAAATTGACATTTTTCATCAAAAAGCTGGCATTTTTCAGTATTTTTCCGACCAAAAGTATGTGGGTCCCTACGGCTACCATTAGCTAGGCATAGGATTGGAAAATCCTGGGGTGGGGGACGGTCGCCCAATGGCTAGCCATATGGTCGACGATTTCTGGGGGGTTCCCATCGCACTTTAGGCCCTGTCATACTTCACCGCGCGGTGGCTTGTCATACTTCGCCGCGCGGTACCGCGCGGCGCCGTACGGCGCCGCTTTTTTACTTTTGGATTTCGCTCTTCTCAAAAAATGTGTATTGGTTTAGTTGAAACCTGATGGGGCGCCGCGCGGCGCCGCAAAAATTACAAAGACTTATTCATACTTCAAAGGCGGTACCGAGCGGCGCGGCTTTTTAGTATGAATAGAACAACCGGCGCCGCGCGGTACCGCGCGGTGAAGTATGACAGGGCGTTTAGGGGCCAGCTATACTTCGCCGTACGGTGCCATACGGCACCACATTGAGCTGCTATACTCCGCCGCACGCGCCGTACGGCGCCTGATGAATGGCTGCTATACTTCATGTCGTACGGTGGTAAACGTAAGTAAATGAAAATGATAAGTAGCTGCTATACTTACGTGCCGTACGGCACCGCACGACGCCATACGGCGAAGTATAGTCGGCCCCTTACGGTTTGTCGCTGCGACTGCCATTTCAAAGTAAATGGACTGCAGTATACGCGGTAAATACGATCCTCACCAAATTGTGAACACTTGGATTACTAGTCCCGACTCTTGAGAAATCATGTTCGTTACGATAATTTTTCTCATGATATAAAATTCGTCATCATGAGAAGATGTACCTTCTTCTTTTCATTTATGGCTAGAGTTGATTGAATTCAAATTTGCATAATATTACACACGAGCACAAAGCTAATATTTGTTACCCTTTTCCATTCAGTCCACGCCACGAGAGTAAATTCAGCAATCGAGACTTACTAAAGATTGGAAAATCATCATTGTTATTCTAGAGCCGTTCAAAATCATTCTCAAAACCTTGAGCTCAAAGAAAACATGTCTTAAACACTGTCAGTGCCCGCTAATTTGAATGAGAACTTTCGCTGTATCCGCCATTCAAAATTGAACATCGTTCTATTTTTAATGCTTGTCTGGATAAGCTTACCCGAAACTTTTACTTCTAATATTTCACTGCTCGAGAGAAACTCATAGACACAGACGCTCAACTATAAAACGAAAACAAAAATGTATGTATTTGGTGAGAAAAAATAGATGGAAAAATTTGAGATAACTTTATACGAAAAAATACATATTTGAAATCAAAAATTAAAGGATTAAATATTTTAAGACACGATTTCTCAGAGGATTCAATTTAGTTGTGATAAGTAACAAAATTAACCCTACCTGAAAATCACAAATTTGATGTAACTTGATGCGCAAGACACAAAAATGATATTCATTTCGTCTGAAAATCGAAACTCGCATAGCTACAGTAAGACAAAAGTTGACAATTTTCGATTTTTTCGATTTTTGACGCACGCTTCTTCCAGCTTCTACAAGTTTAGGTGCGCCAGACATCGTGTTGTGAAAATGTACCCAATATTAGGCCAATCGGTGGGCCACAATTTACTGTAGGATTCATTACTGTAAAGCACGTATTAAGAATACAGTGGGACTCGAAACATCAAATTTTGAGAGCGAAAATTCTCATTTTTTCACAAAAATCACCATATCTACCGCTAAACTCAGAAGCACCAAAAATTTCGCCATATAATAGATAGTTTACCATATCTTGTACGTGCTGGCAAAAAATTACGCAAATTCAAAAATTCAGGAGTATGAATATAATCAGATTTATAATTAGATTTCCTGATAATTGCGGCCTCTATTCCGGGAGAATAAAAACTTGATACACTTCAAAAATGAGACATTAGAACAAGTTTCCTATGCTAAAAAATAATTTAAAAAATAAATAAATATGCTAAAAAATTTAAATAAAAAAAATTTTATACCACCACATTATAGAGCATTGTATTCCACATCTAAAGAATGTTCAACATAAGCTAGGTCATGTTTAGGCCAATACATCTTAAGTTTAGTAAATAGTCGAAAAAATGCCAAAAAATTGTGAAAATTCCCAACTTTGGGGTACTGTAGCTGTGGGAATCTTATTTTTTATGCAAGGTGAGCATTACATTAATATTTAGCATACAAAACTTGCTCTAATGTCTCATTTTTGAAATTTCAAATTTTGATTCTCCCACAATAGAGGTCGCAATTATCAGAAAATCTGATTATAAAATGGTATTCATACTCCAAGTCCTTCGACCCTCTAGCAGTACATGAATTTCCGCAATTTTTGTCAGCAGGTAGAAGACATCGTAAAGTATCTATTATATAAGGAAATTTTTGGTGCTTCTGAGTTTAGCGGTAGGTACAGTGAATTTTGTGAAAAAATGACAATTTTTGCTCTCAAAATTATGTTTCGAACACCACTGTATTCTTAATACGTACTTTACACTAATGTTTCCTACAGTAAATTTTGGCCCATCGATTGGCCTCATATCGGGTACATTTTCACAACACGATGTCTGGCGTACCTAAACTTGCAAAAGTTGGAAAAAGTGTATGTAAAAAATCGAAAAAATCGAAAATTGTCAACTTTTTGTCTTACTTTAGCTAAGTGAGCTTTGATTTTCAGACAAATAGAACATCATTTTCGTTTCTAGCGGATCAAGTTACAACAAATACGCGATTTTCAGCTAGGGTGAATTTTTTACTTATCACAACTCTCTCTACGAAAAGCTGAATTTTCTCAGAAAGTGTGCACCAACATTTCGCTTTATGAAATGTGTTCGTCGGAATTGAGGTCCTGCACTCTTGAAGTATCCAATTCTATATTGTCTTGATACTTTCTATAGTTTACCAAAAAGATTACGCCGAATACGTTACACCAAGAGGTCGGTTGAGTGGTCTCACAAATTTTTGGTCCCGCTGATTTGTCGGAAAATGACACAAATATAAAATAATACTTTGTTTCCGGTCTTATTACTTACAAGCATTTTTTACTAGTTTATTAGAAAACGCCCCGATGGGGAAGAAAAAAGGAGAATATATTTGCTTGGATAGTTGCCAAGCTAGAAAAAGGAGTGGACTATAGTTTGTTTTTTTTATAAAATGGCTCTAAATTGAAAAAAGACAAAAATTAACTATGCTATCAAAATAGCGTTCAAAAGGTCTTCACAGTGAGATTTTTCACTCTAAAAATTGTTAAAAGTTCATTGAATAAGCTCACAAATTTTCAATCTCACATGAGAACGGTTTAGCTGAAAATTGTAAAAATCTAAAACAGTACTTGCTTTCCACTTTTATAATTTAGAAGCATTTAAGAAAAACAGACTATAGATTTTTGAGAACTTGGGTTAAAGTTATAAAAAATTCACTTTCGTTATATTGGATTTTCATTCTTTCTCAAAAAAAATTTTCCATGTCTGTCCAAAACTATTTTTACAGCATCGTGCATTTTGTCATTCCCCTGGCATCAACTACAGTAAAATTTTTCTATATGAAAACTATATGCACATGACTTCAAATGTAAAGAAATGGCAAACCAAAAACAATCTAACTTCCAACCGATTCAAAACTCCTGCGTCCCACACTAGCTGAAAAATAGCGAGAGAGGCATATTATAGTCATTTTCAGAACTATAGAGAAACCTGAGGTTGGTTGCACTAAGCCAACGTGTGGATAATCTCGACATCTGGATTAAATTGCTGATCCTGAGTTTGAGCTTCCATCGCACAAACAATACTCACATCAGGATTAACTATTACTGAGGTGTAAGTTCAAGTTTGGAAATTGCAGACATTTTTATATTTATTTGCTTTAGAGATAAGAAAATTATGCGAAAATGTTAGTGCAACCCGTCAGCTCAAGCTGGGGATAATTTCGACATTGAGCTCGTTATAATCCAAATGACATTTAAACTATACCAAACTTGAGATCAAACCGAGTCGCCTTTTTGTTCGAGATTATCTTGAGCTCGAGCTTAGGCCCCTTTAGTGCAACTGAGCCTTGGTTACAGTCATTGGGCACCGATCTGCGAATGGGAGAACAGGGTAAAGCATGCAAAAATACTCCTGATTCAGCCGTGCCTATAGGGTACGCGCCAAATCCCATACCCGGTTCTCCCGGACTTTACTCGCACTCCCACGGCAACGGTACGACTTTTTTGAAAGCAGGACGGGAGCGACAGGGATGGGTGAAATTGCTCCCGTCTGCAATCCCGCAAAAAGCGCTTTTTCTGCAAATTTTAGTATAAATCCAAAAACTGAATGATGCTATTTTGTTCAATAGTTAATAGCTTGTAATCAGTAGAACCTACGGAGTGAATTTTATACGATATGTTATATAAAATGAGTGAATTGAATATATTTGCACAATGACTTTGTGCTGTAGCTTTTTTTCTAAAAAAGCTGAATGTGATTTTATGTGCCACTTTCCCACAATTGATTCCTTTTGTTGACGCCAAATTGAGTAAAAAAGTTCAACACAGTTGGAAGCAGACATGTGTGAGCGGGATATGAGGGTACAAACCAGCCCTTTTGAAACTGGAAAATTTTTTATGAAAAAAAATTTTTGGCAACCTTTTTTGAATTTTTTGTCTCAAAAAACGCCAAAAAACCAAGGTCCACCCCTGTACCCTCCTCATAATTTCGGAGATGCACATGTATGGTTGGAAAGTGTGTTGCTACAGAATATATTTTTTTACAGATATGAAAAATTTTTTTGGGAAAGAATGAAAATCCAATAAAACGAAAGTGAAATTTTTCCAACTTTAACCCAAGTTCTCGAAAATCTAGTCCACTTCTTTTTCTAGAGGTTGGCAGCTATCCAAGAAAGTATATTCTTCTTTCTCTATCGGTACATTTTCTAATGAACTAGTCCATCTCTTTTTAGTGGACCTCAGCCATGCATTAAAACCATTGTAGAAGCACATTGAAGTTTTAAATTTGGTCATCTTCTCATCAAAGAAAGAATAAAAAACAATCTTAAAGCTACGAATTCTCACTTTCGGTAAAAGTAAAAGGAGTGTAAACTGCATTGAACTTAAAACACGTTGTAAGCAGAGTGTAAAGTGACCATTTGAATTAATTCTTCATGATCAAGAACCCCTCAACCCAAAAAACGGCAGAAATACCTTTGTTTACACACAGAAAAATTTTTTGTGTGAAGTGACTGTGTCCATTGAGTTCCCCACCCATGGTCAGAAAAATCTTTTCCAAAAAATCGCAGAAATATATTTGCTTACACTCAATATGATTTTGTGTGTACAGTGATCGCATTCATTAAATTCCCAGTGATCGAAAACCTTTTCCAAAAAATCACGAAATTGAGCTTGTTTACGTCCGCCATGATTTTTTGTGTAAAGTGACGCATCCATTGAATTCCCCGCAGTTTAAAACCCCGGCCACCAAAAAATTACGAAAATACGCTTGTTTACACCGGGAATAATTTTTTGTGTATAGTGACCGCATTCGTTAAATTTCCAGTGGTTCAAAACCCCATATCCCAAAGAATCACGAAAATACGCTTTTTTACACCCGGGATAATTTTTCGTGTAAAGTTACTGCGTCCATCGAATTCCCAATTGTCGAAAACCCTACCCCTCCAAAAATCCCAATAAGGCTACCGGTTCAATTGTGGTGCAAAAAATTATTTTTTTCAAGCCGTAAGTATTATATAACAAAATTCTCGAATTTCGCGGTTCCTGGGACTTTGGACCACCGTATAATTGAATTGAAGCCATATTTTTAAAAAACGAAAAAACGCTTTTGAGTTTGCACCCCCAAGATGCTTAGGCCGAAGTATGGGGTTTGGATATGCCACATCCATTATAGGGCATGGTGGGACTGGGAGTCCTTAAAAAGTGCGTTTTTTGCATGTTTTTGGGGCCCCACCGAGCACCACTTGCGGATAGAGACGAAATGACAAAAAGCACCCCATAGTTTGCACCTATGCCCGAAATTATGAAAAAACCCGAAGGTTTTAGCTCTTACCGTTTTGGCTCTAGGATGAGAGGGAGATGAAATTTGGGGGCCAAATATATAATAGGTTGACGCTATCGCGCCACCTATGATTTAATCATAGGTAAATTCACCTTTGACATGCAAGGCCTGTTAACTAAAAAAAAGATAATTTTTAGAAATTCCCACTACTAATGTGTACCAGTTGCGCTGCGTTTGCGTAGATATTTCACAGTATTTTCAGGCGCTACGGAACGTAGAGAAAAAAGAAAAATTAAGAAAAGACGAAAGAAAGATAAGAAAGATCGTGAGTCTAAAAATAAAAAATCGTCGAACAAAGAAGAGGATCAAAGCCAACGCGAGTATGAATATTGATTCTCGGGTTCTTGATTTCACGTTCTTACTGTTTTGAAATTCTTGAAATTCACAGGGACAAAGAAAAAGATTCTTTGCATTATATCGAATATGGTCCACATGAAAAGACGGTTCCGTCACAAAATATTGTCTCAAAAGTTCGGCAAGAAAACGCCAACTCCCGTTCGTCCAAAGACCTTGCTGGTAAACGGAGGGTTAAACTAGTCAAAATCAACCATTCTGCCAGAGGATGCAGAAATCAAATGGTACGATTCGAAAATAGTTTCAATCAATTCTTCTGTACCGGTTGCACTCAGACAATCGTGAGCTCGAGATAACTCCAATCTTTTATACCTTTTCAATATGGGAAAAAATTTGCGAACCTTGTTTAGTGCAAACAGCACCTAGAATCTCGGATCCAATCGAAGATGGGCCATAACACTTCTTCTATTCCGCGTTCGAAATTCTAGTTATCATGCAACTGAATTAAATAGTACGTTCTACAATCGTGCCGGATGCAGAACTCTTCCCCTTGAAAAATAGTCTTCTGTCCAGTTTCCGGTACTAGGAAAATTCGTCCCCAGCAATTTGTCCTCCATTCTCCTCTAGTAATTCGCCCCTACTGCAGTTCACCCCTTGGACAATTCGCCCCTGAGCAATTTACCCCTCATAATTCACCCCTCGTACTTATTCACCCCTAGTACTTATATCTTACCTAGGTTTTAAATTTAAAAGCAACTCCATGCTATGTTATGTAACATATTTTCGGACATTTCCCCATTCTGTAACCATATTTTATGAGAAATATAAAAGAGATGAAAAGATTCACTTCACCATGTCTCCTCTGTTTTCCTTTTTATTCTTCTTTTCACATTCTTTATTTTCCTCTCTGGTTTCATACATATTTTCCTTTTCCAGCTTTATTCCTTGTAGTTTTTATCGAAGTCTATGGAGGGCAACAAAGTATAACAATTATTCCACGCGTGAGTCTATCGTATTCTTCCCTATCTTTTTGATGACAATTTTGCAGTGTATCAAAAGCAAAAAGGAAATAAAAAAGATTGAACAGAAGAAAAATTTGAAGGACAAAAGGAGAAAACAGAAATAAGTAAAAGAAGAATCAGAAACTAAACAAGAAAGAAGAAAGAGAAAAAAGAAGACTACAAGAAAGAGAAGTAAACGAAAAAAGGAAAAAAACAGAAAAAACAAATGTAGCCGCTTACAAAATTCGTGTTACACATAAAAATTCTGTGTAAATTTTCCAGGTATTCACGCCATCAGACTAAAATTTTGCATGGTTACTGGGGATTAGGACACCATCATTACAAACTTACAAAATGTATGAATTAAACTATGGATACCCCCAGGCATTCGTTTTGAACTCGACGCCATACATGTTGTGTAAAGCAGAAAAAACAACCGGGCACTTGAATTCCAGGGAACTCCTGCTCAAACTCTTTTATTGCTGACAGTACGAGTTAAAATGGCTTATAATGATTTAGTACTGACTGTACGAGTAAAAAAAGCTTATATTCAGAGAAAATTAAAAAAAAAATTGTTTGTGAACCTTTATTTGTAACATTAGTGTCTTTTTCTTCTTGTGCATAATCCTCGCACTCTGTATACAGAATTCATGAATATTAAACAGACTATTTCAGCTGGGAAAACTAATAGTTTTTGTGTATAGATGTTTAGAAATGCGTATTATTTGCTAAGAAACATAATTGCAAAACCTAGAGGAATTATTTTTAAATCTGCATGTTTTAATTTTGAAAAACAGTGGATTACTGGAGGCGATTTGTGGAGGCGAAACTGCAGTGGGGACGAATTGCTGTGGGCAAATTACTGAGGGCGAATTGTCCACATCTCCATGTTTTAGTTCTTCTGGCCACATTTCAGAATTCCAAGAATTAACAGTTTTCTTCAAGCAAAACTGCACTTTTTCAAGTGTCAGCTCGTATGCTCCAAAATTTTCGACATAGATTTCAAAACTTCAAAGAATTAACTTGGAAAATGTCGATTTTTTTCAAAGTGCGTTATTTGCTTATACGTGACACTTACATCAGGCGTCAGACGTTAAAGTTGTTTTTGATTTTATCTAAAATTAAAAATCATAAGTTTCGACGACAGTGGACTTGCTTTATTACTGAAGCTGTTCCTTCATAATTAAATGCCCTTTTGGAATACATTCGGTTTTACGTTTATGTATAAAGGCACATTATAATGAACTCAACTAAACCAATAAGACTTAAAAAATTGATATTTCTCGACCTGGGAATTCCAAGTCCTTGAAAACGGGAACTTCATCCTGACATTCCAATACACACGGAACGACCCCTGCCAAAAATTATGCATCAAGACAATGTCATATCGAAGTTTAAGATCTGTAAAAAATCAAGCCTGGGCAATCGGTCGAAAAAATTAAAGACCTATTTTTACAGAGGGGAAAGAACGCACCTCAGAAATATTAAAGTTGAATTTGCATCTAACGATACAAACTATTTTCAGCTGCCGCTCGATTATTAACAATTTTATACATGCATGGCAAAAGAGGTATTTTGGATCAGTCTTGCAATGTAGTAAATCTATAAATTTCATCCGTCATATTTTGATTCATCAGAAATTCTCATTTTTGATGTTCCAAGATATCTTTCAAATAAATAAGAATAAAATAAATTGCACGATTAAAGTTGTCTGATATATCCACCTTGAAATAGAACTCAAACCCAAGAGCTGAAAATTCTAACAGAACCCAAGTATCTACTGAAGTTCTAAAATCCGTCTTTTTCTTGTCAGAAGAAAACCCGATTCTCATAACTTTTATGTTTATTAGTTTTGTTTATGTAACTTTTCGGGCCAACCCGTTAATACTACTAGTACTCCGGGGAAATGGTCTCAATGATTTACTAATTTTTCAGCACGCTGGCCCAAATTACAGAAAGCGGGTAAAATAAAAGTAAGGTAAAAGCAAAATTTCGGGTAATGTAACCCATGTTTAACCCGCCATTTTACCCGCCTTTTACCTACTATTTTACCCATTATTCTACCCATCTTTAACCCGAAGTTTTACTTGCGATTTTACCCGTCTTTTACCAACGATTTTACCCATGTTTATCTGTCAAAAAAATCTGTCAAAACAAAGTACTTGAAAAATAGTCTGGTTTCCAACTAGGAACCCAGATTATCGGAAACAATAGAGAATACTAATGGATTACTAATATGGTACATGTGACGAGAAAATGAGGAATAAATAGTATATATATTTTCGCAAAAATTTACACAAAAATTATACAAATTTTTACACTCCTTGACACAAGATTACTGTGAGTATAGAGGGTATTGGTTTGCTTAATAATCACTATTTAGAATTCGCCATGCGCCAGAATGATGAACTCACTGCGTTTTTTGATTGCAACTTCTAATACCATAAGACGAGCCATATTTTATATTTTTAAGATTTTCTGCCCAGCAATATGTCATTTAAGACTGAAAATTTGTAAAACTTGACAAGAATTTTTGAGTAAAAAATTCTTTAGCAAAGACTTGGTGCAAACGATTAGACAGTGTTAATTTTTCGATTTACAAGCATTCTAAACAACAGACTATAGTGCATTTCAGTTGTTATAGCATAGATGGTATTTGTTTATTAACTCAAAGACCGTAGGAGTCATTGTTTTTTGAGCCTAAGGAGAATTTTCTGGAAGATTATTCAAGCTTCAAACGTTTTCATCAAAAGCCACAATTTTCATCAGGTTCACATATCAAAATATTGATGTAAAAAACCTGTTGATTCATCTCAACGGAGTTTGAAAAGCAAAAGATGTGTTTAAAAATTGTTGCACTATCGAGTAATAGTGTAACTCGAAAAAGTGCTCTTCGACAATAACCCACTGGTATCACAAATTTATGCTGATGCTGTTGTACTGAAATATGTACAATGATGATCAATGCATTTCCGGAAAATCTGAATTTTCAAGCTTCTGGTCATTGCCATCACTAACATCAGATTCAGTTTAACCTCCAATACATCGACGGCATGCAAAGAACCAATCAAATCCGAGCCTTACGTGAAAAATATAAACTTCCTGTCAATATAACCCTGCTAATAGCAGGGTAAAATCGCAGGTTATTTTCATGTCTTTCTCACCAACTTCTTACCCAACTTTTACCTTACCTACCTTCTGTAATCTCGATATGGGTAAAATCGTGGGTTATTTTTTTCTATCGACGATTTTATCCGTCTTTAACCCACGATTCTACCCGATTTTTACCCAGCCTTAACCTACGATTCTACCCGAGATTTTACTCGACTTTTATTTACCTACGATTTTACCCACCATTTTACTCTTAAGGCAGATTCATACTTCGTCCGGCATCCGGCATCTGAAAAAAGTCTATTTTTAGATTTTCCATGGCAAATCGTCCGGCAATCCGGTACCGGATGACGTCATTTTTTTCCTTTTCCCACGCTGACGTCTCATTTTTTTGCCGGAAGACTGGAATTTTGCCGGAAGACTGGAATTTTGCCGGATGGGAAGAGTAGAAACAGTTTGTACTTTTCCGGATGCCGGAAAGCATATTTTGTATGTAATTTCAATTGAAGCGCGTGTTTGATTGATTTTTGCATATACAATGTATGCGAGAGATATCGATTTTTTTAGTTGATAAAATTTTTTGTTTTTAATCTTGGTTGTTTTTTTGTTGTTTTTTTTTTAATTTTTAATCGTTTAATTTTTGATTGCTGAGTATTTTGTATGTTTTTTTCGTTCTTGAAAGCATATATGCAGGGTAGTCATATAAAAACTTTTTTCTAGGCGTGATTATAGTTTAGTCATATATTATTATACGCCTATGGAAGACTGACAAATTTGACAAATTTCTCTTCGATAAACAGTACAAAATTGCCAGATCAAGCATGTTTTCTTCATCTGACATCGTAATAATTACGAGTAGACCTGGAAAATAATATAATGTATATTTTCCATACGCAATTTCTCCTGAAACAAAATATTGCGCAGATTTCCAAGTATTTTAAGATAGTAAAAGCAAGAATAAATTGTCATCCGGCATTTCCGGCGCCGGAAGAAGTATGAATTGCCATCCCATCCGGCAACTTGCCGGAAGCTAATTTGCCGGATGCCGGAAACCAAATTGCCGGATGCCGGACACTGAATGCCAGAAGCTAAAAATAGCTTGCCGGACGCCGGATGAAGTATGAATCCGCCTTTACTCTTACCCGCGTTTAACCCACTTTCTGTAATTTGGGCCTATGTTGTGCAGGTCTTTCCTTAAGAGGCGTAAGAAAAGATTGGGTCTGAACTGACCTGTTAGAACTGATACCTTGGCTAAGCCTCGGTGATCTGTGCAACAGTCCGTTTTTCCCCAGACCTACAACAACAAAGATAAACTTTGTTCTAAATACGGGGGCCTTACCAAAGACCTCCGCAGTCTCCTAGATGAGACAAGGAATCCCCTCAGGGATAAACTTACTTGGGTATAACCCGAAAGGGGTTTCCCAAAACTTACTTGATGTAAGCCGGCGCCTGGGCCACTGGCCCTCCGCCTTCGTCGACGCGAATAATCTAAAATAAATAAACGAAAATATATAGCAATAAGCCCGACGAAATATGTAAAACGAATGTGGGTACACCACAGTGAAATACTCATAAACAAAAGACGTTGCTGGGAAATTTGTATTTAGGGACGCCAGCAATAAAAACCAAAATATAATAAAAACGTGAGAATAGTGAAGAATGATTTCACTTTCACTTTTCGTCTTTCTTTGGCGCTCCATTCTATGCAAATGTCTGCGCCGCTGGTCGTCCCTGTCGTCGATTTGCATGGCGATTTCCCCACACGAAATTGGCATCAACAGGGTGCCCAACATCCCTCGCGCGTCGAAACCGACCTACGGGAGGTAGAAAAAAAACTTTTGGCCGGGTTACCCCGGCATTAAAAAGAATTAATCAAAAGAGAAAAAATCTACAATTCCGGCTGACTCCTGATAAACAGTTTGTCTCACCGGACTCCCGTTTCACAGTCTGTCCTAATAGAACTCCTGTGCTGGTTGTTGGACACAACGAATACCAAGGGCTTCGCCGCAATGGCTGGCAAGTGACGTCCATTTTGACCTCGGCATTGATGGAATAACCTCCTGCCCTAAGGAGTATGACGTAAACGTCGGTGCCGGATGTGTGGTCGGCTTCGGGCTCGGCCGCTCGGTCTGCATGCTGTGTCAATTCGTTGGCCGTGGGTCTAACCGCATGCAAATCGACTTCCCGCGTCTCTATTTTTTCTAAATTAAACTAAAATACGAGATTATATTACGATACAAAAAGACGACGCGGGAATGTACGGATATCACAAAATTTTTAAAATGCGCCAAAAAATTTGAGCAAGAATGTGGCCAAAAGTTAAAATATTTTTTACGGTTGCGTTTTTGCACCGGTTTTGTGAAAAGAAAATTTTTAGAAGGCCAGCAGCACCGAAAATAATGTTTTTTGGATTTTTTGTTTTTTAATTTTTTTTTTGATTTTTTGTGATTTTATTAGTGTTTTTGGGTTTTATGTTTTATGAAATAAGTAGAAAATATATGTACGAAAAAGAAATTTTTGGGCCAAAATTTTGCGGCTATTTACTGCTGCTGCCCGCCGCCTCGGTAACCTCCTCGAGGTCTACCTTGATAGTACCCCCTCTGACCTGGTTGGCCTCGGGTTTGACCTCCATCTTGGCCTCTATTTTGGCCTTGTTGGCTTCCGCCGCGTCTACCTAGCGGCATAAAATTCGGATTATGAAATTGAGCATCCGGGTCTTGACCTTGGTGTTGCCAGGTTCCTCGGCCTCTGTAAGGTCGCTGAGGGCGCCCTCTGAAGCCTCCTCTGGGTTGACCTTGGTCATACCCCGGTCTAGCCCTGTACGGGGCCGGGTTTGAGAACATATCGTCTCTCCCCTGCTGCCTTTGACCACTGCTAGTGGAGCTGCTGCGTTGTGGTTTTTGTGTCCGATAAGTTGAATTAAGAGATTTTGATGAAATTGATTTTGATCGAGAAAGTGGACTTTTGTAAGAAGTGCTAGCAGCTTCACTATATGACCTCTGGCTGGTCGTAGCCGATGATTGTTGTATCATCGGTGGTTGTTTCTTAGCCGGAGGGAGTCTAGGCACCTTGAACTTACTCGGGCTCTTGGCAGCCGTTCGCTGAAATTTATCAGCTTGCGACCTGTCATCGCCTGGTGCCTTCCTCTTAACACCCATCTGGTTTAACCTTTGCGAGCCCATAAAAATATACTGATTAAAGGCTGCAATGTAGACATCGTCTACGCGGTTTCCCTGGGCCTCAACGACTAGTTGTCTGTTCGCAAACGAACACACCTGGGCATACCACCTACCAATTGCCGTTGGCGTGATCGGAGCGAAGTCCAACTGAAGAAAAATCATTAAGGTCACATACCTAATGGCCGTAAAAACGTCTGAGGCATCGTAGTCCTGAAGCCATCTGGGGATAAGAATTAAGATGATCCATTCCCAGATTTCCTCAGGGATGCGCTCTCCGTCAAACATAAATCCGCCCTGCATTTCGAATTGCTGGCGGTAATTTTCGTGAATTTCGGCCATGGCATCATTGACCATTCTGTAAATTATCGGCCGTTCTTGCCGATCAAAGGCGAAATAATTGGCGACCTCTGGATTTTCAAATGAGATCGGCCCAATTAAGCGCCTTTGTTCCCGTTGCCACTCCCAATAATCAATCAGAGTTTCGGCTAACTGACCAGGAGTGACAAACTGCTGTGGTTCCCTTTCGGGTCTACTAGCTACCACATTCAGTTTGACCTTCTTGATCAATTTTTCCTCCGATTCAAGATCGGGCTTCACCAATACGCTTCCCGCAGGTTTGCTACTTCTTGCGGTATAGCTGGAGGGCACGGATTTACTTTTGCCAGAAGAAGTACTAATCTCTCCGCCGGTTTTCGATACCGTTCGCGTCTGAGTGTACGATGTTGTCGCAGTGGACCCTGTTGTCCTATCCGATTTTGTCTGGCCTATGGAGGTCTCCGTTCGCGTCTGACTTTTTGAAGTCTCCGTTCTCGTCTGACTCTTTGAAGTCTCCGATCTCGACTTTTGGCTTGTCGAGTATTGTGGGGTCGTCGTTTCTTCGGCCGTATCGTAGGCGTCGTTTTCAGATCCGGTGGCGGCCGCTCCTTGTTGCTGCTGACCTTGAGCTGCAAGTCTGCGTCGCTTTGCCTTACCTATCCTCTTTCTACGCCTTACCTTTTCCTTGGCTAGGTGTCGGATAAATTTTTCCGACATACCTTCAGCTAACATCTGCTGAACTTTGTCTGGGGAATAAATTCCAGGAATACCTTCCTCGGCAATTCTTCCCCTCCTCATCAGCTCTGTCGCTGCAATGGCTGAATCTGAGCTATCGTCGGTTAGTGCCTGCTCCTTCAGCTTCCTTTGGATTGCCCTCTGACGCAGGAATTCCTGCTGCGTCAGTCTTCTCTGTTCCTGAATTTTGGCCTGTAGGGCCTCTTGCTTCGCTTGACGGTCATGATCCTTAGGATCTTTGGCCTTCACAGGTATCTCCTGGGATGCTTCCTGCATCTTCTCCAGTCTGACATCGATCCCTGACATTTTGGTGACTGCTTCGTCAATTTGAGTCTGGATTTTTTCCTCCTCAAGAGCCTGTTTCTGAGTTTTGGCCTCCATCGCATCCTTATTCTCTGATGTCTGGCCCTCAGATTCCAGAATTTCACCCTCTTCTTCTTCTTCTACATCCTCCTCTGAACTGGACTCAGAGTCTGAATTCCGTATCTTCGGCAACAGCTGTTTTACTTTAGCCGGCAAAACAGCTGGTGCTGGAGGTACTGATTGCATTATGGTGACAACCTCTGGCTCAGGCTCGGCCGGTTGTTGTACTTGAGGTACTTGAGTCGGCTGTGCCACCGCTGGTTGAATTGGCGGCGGCACCACGACAACTACTGCAGCTGCCTGCGTAGCAGCAGTGTCCAAAGCTGGTGTAGCTTTGACCACTGGTGCTAGCGCCTGCGGCTGCGCTTTGACCTGTCCCGTCCCTCCGGCTTGCGCCGTTTGGGAAGTTGAGGGACGATTTACCGGTACCTTTGATATTAACTCACCGGCTGGGGTATATGTTAATGTATACCCAGGCATCTCCGAAGCGATTGTTCTCTCCCGGAAACTTTTGCTAACAAACTCCGGTCTGAGCTCGAGCGGATTTCTTGGTGCGTAGGTAATCGGGTAGTCGGTTGGCGATGCGTCTTCCATCATGGGATACCGCAGTCCCGGCGTTAAAGTCTCGAAGCCTACGTAGTAAAAAGTTACATAGAAATAAGGATTTACCTTGTAGGCTCCGTCCTTCAATAACGATTTGTCGTCGCCAATTTGTAGAATCTCCTCGGCTTCTCGAAATCGTAGCGGGACAAAACCGAACCGATTCTGCCATGCGTATACCCCTTTTTTAGATGGAAAGCGGGGTTCCGACGGCGGTAGCGTCGCTGCTAATTCTAAATAGTAAGCCAGGCGGTCGCCTGACTTCCAGGACATTTTCTTTATCATTTCCTGGCCTTCTTTAGTATAACTATTTAGAAAGTTATAGTTTAGCAGAGCGCTAGTTTCATAGTCGCACTCCGCTCTGGAATGAGGCCATGCCAAATGATAGGCCAATGGCATAAATTTGCAGATGACCTCTAACTCTGGAAAGTTTCGCTCATCCAGCATACCTGAAATTTTTGCCAAATTTGGCGTATAAAAATTGGTCTTATAGGCCTGTCTATGGCCCTCGATACCCACTGGGTAGTGGTTATTAGAGGAAAACACCTCTTGTGGAATTGTATCGGGCTTCCCGGCTTGTTGCCAGTATAGCTTGGCGTTTTCGTACAACGTTAAAGAAATTTTCCCGTCTAAATCCCAGTAGGTTCCTCCTGACTTGAGATTTTCCAGGATATCTTTTGAAATATTAACCCAGTCTGGTATCTGGACGTCCTGGATTTCGTCGGGATCACTATCTGTGGTGTATCCGTCGTCCTTCATTGGTTTGTTATCTCTTGGAAGTAGTGGGTAGAAACCACTTGGCAACTGAACTCCCTGCGGACGGACTGGATTACACTCCGTGGGCGCGGTATAATAACCTGTGTTATTTCCCTGCATCTGTACCGCCCAACGGTTATACATCTCACACTTCATCATGTGATAGACCATATTTGGTTGAACCTGATCGGTTTCCATAACTGGGGTACCTAGCCCCATTTCTTGATTCACATTGCCCGGAATCATTAGATATTGTTGATAAAAATGCAGGGCAATGGTGTTGATCTGTTTGGGATCCACCTTGTCATGGTCGAAAATCTGCATTTGCATAAGCAGTTGATCGGCCATGCCATAGTGAATGGCGGCAAACATGACCAATAAGGAGTAGTATGCGTCTAGAGCGGCGTATCTGAGCTCTTCCGGCAATATACCCCTTTTGGCAAACCGATCACGGTTCGCTTTTAACGAAAAGTCATATTGGTAGGGGCCCACGTCTATCAAATAAAATTCCGTGAACGGTCCCTTTAACCGAAAGGTTTCGGGTCATATACCTGTCTGAAAGCATTTTTTCTCCAGGTTTACTCCTACCATGGTGAGGGCGAAACGGTCTAAGTCAAAGTATCGACCTTTGGTCTTTCTTAGAAATTCCCGTAAGGGGACAGTTTTGTCCCTGTCCTTATTATCTCGCCCTGCGCCACAAACGTTATAGATACTCACCAGATCCTCCAGTACGGCATATCCGGCGAAGAGCATGTCGGAGTTCAAGAAATCGTGGAGGCTGGTCCACTCTTTGATCATCATCGACGTTGTATCAATAACGTAAGTTTGACCATTCGTTAGCGCGAAGCTGATATATCGGGCAAACTGCTTTCCCATTGGATTGTGTTTTGAACAAGGCGGCGACCTTATCCTGGTTTACTTTTTCAACGTCGAAGCCACAAACTGGTTGTCCTCTGAAGATTGATACTTCTCGGATAAAATGGAGTACCTAGCTGACCTTCCCGATGTCTACCATTCGAGGTTCCTTGGGATTGGCCGGCCAGTACCCAAATGTGGCTTTAAACCACTGATCCAGTTCGTGGATTCGTACGGCCCGTTTGACGTTATAATCTAAATATACAGTACTATTAATTTTAGTGTTTTATTCCCCTTTTTTCAGCGCATTTTCGGGTCTATACTACACCAGCACCACAACACCAAGCGGGTTAAGTTTCGCAGAAAATTAAGTTTAGTGCAGGTTGTTAGGTGAGCCACTGATATACAAACATTGAGCTGGTAGGCAACTAACACCTTACCAAATCTTACCCTTGCTACCTCTATATGTTGGGGAGGGTAGACCTGATCCGACTGTCCACCACTTGATCGGACACCAATCTCTGACCAGCTGCTTGAGCGACCAACTACGCTCCATTTATGGCGCTGTATTTACAATTTTTATAGCGCTCGAAATTGATAATTTTTAATGAATTTGATATCGAAAAAGTGATATGACTTGATTTGATTTGAAAATAAATAATTTTTGATGAATTTTTGAATGATAAAACTTTAAAACGGGCTGAACCCAAGGTTCTAGGTTTCCCTTGAATCGTATAGCTCTCGGTGGTATCAGGTATATTTCCAAATTGGAAATTCCCTGCTTGGCTTCGAGCTTCCATTTCTCAGTACTCCCATTTTTCGTTCCCTCTAAGTCCTAACCTCGTCTGCCCTTTGGGGCGCCGAGCTGGTCTTCCAGTGACTTCTGGGCATTACCTGCGGTTTCCAAGAATATTTGATAAAAATAAGTTCGAAACTTACCGTCGATGAAGAAAAAACGGTTGTCTTGGCGGTGCTGGGCCCTGCCATATTCAACGTGGCGCTCTGTGTGCGACCACTCGCGCGACGGAGCTTGTTGGCGGTTCCGCGCGCCTTTTCCCATCTCTTTTCGTTTCGAAATTTTTTCTTTCGATGGATAAATTTATAAAATTTTAAAATTTTATTGAACGCTGAAAAAGTTTAATTTAGCAGTTCTGCCAATTTCCTTTATATCGCAGTTCGGGGAATGTTTTAATTCTTCCTTCCGATGGAAGTTTAGAATTCAGATAAGGGGGGCAGCTATGAATTGATTTTTGAAAAAATGAAAAATTTTGAAAGTTAAATTTTTTGGAAAAATATCAAAATGTTTTGGGTTGTCACTTTGGTCTAAAATTCCGAAGAATTTTTCCCAAAGTCTGAAATAAATATGAAAAATTTACAAAATTAATACGAATACTACATAAACGCGATAAATATTACAAATTAATACAATTTTAATTAAAATTAGTACTTACACGCGCGAGATATGTACATAAAATAAAAAAAAATCAGCGCGAGATCGCGCATAGATTCGCCTTGAGCGAATTTTCAAATGATTTCATTTGAATCGGCGCTCCAGTCGTAACTGTTTGTGCCATATTGGAAAGTGACGTATTTTTGTCACGTGGCGCGTCCTGATTGGCTCGCGCTATTCGCGGCAAGACCCTAGTGGTCTCGTAACGAAAATGTTTCAACTTGCTGATTGAAACAGTTTGGCGATTTAGCGGGTTGTCCCAATGTACAATGGTGACAACGTTCTCCGCTTCTCGCGAAATGTCCGTAACTATGAACGGACCGGACCATGGTAGTCCTAATTTTTTCTGCTTGTCTACTTTGAGCAGAACCCAATCCTTTTCTTTAAATCCATTTTGTTTGGACTTTTTATCGAAGTATTTCTTCGATTTTTCGGCAGCACTCTGGATATTTTTGGCAATATCCTCATAAAGGTTGACTAAATGATTTGTCAACACAAATTTGTATGCCTCAGCATTGCTGTCCGGCATTACAATATCGTATGCTTTCGATAAGTTTAACCCGAAGGTTGCCTCATGACCTCTAAGCAACGAAAATGGGGATTGCCCCGTGGCTGCGTGTGGTGTGGCATTATATGCAAACACTACGGCTCTCAAGTATCTTGGCCAGTTATCCTTTTCCTCGATGGCCACCTTTCTGAGCTGTTTGATGAGTGTCTGGTTAAACCTTTCTACCATACCATTTCCTTGTGGATGGTAGGCTGTTGTAAAAATTTTTAGACACTCCAATAACTTGCAGATCTCCTTCATTAGATCTGAGGTAAAACAACCTCCTCTATCGCTGAGTAGTCTCCGTGGAGTCCCGTGCCTAAATACAATAGCTTGTAGAAAAGTATCTACAACGGTGCTAGCTGACTGATCCGGGATCAGTTCAGCTTCAACCCACTTTGTAAAATAGTCTTGAAAGACTATGACATACGGTCTCTTCTCACTAAGTGGAGAAATACCCACGATATCCACTGATACTATGTCAAAAGGACCTTGTGGAATAATTGGTATCAGTGGCGGAATTTCTGTGTTTCCCTGATTAGCCATTTGACAAACTGGACAAAATTTGATCCAGTGCCTGACATCCTTTTCAATTCCAGGCCACCAGAACCGTTTTTTGATCATAGCAAGGGTCCTTTTGAACCCCTGATGAGTCATCATTACGGCACCGTGGTACTGGTGCAAAGTATTGTCCCTAAGGCAGGATGGGATGACCACCTGATCATCCGCTCCCTGTCCGGCTTCACGGTATAACACTTCATTTTGGATATAAAATCCACTATGATACTTGGTTGTCCCATTTGGACCCAATCTATCAAAGTATGGTTGTAATACCTGATCTTTTCTCTGCAAGAGGGCCATGAGATCATCTCTAATTAGCCCTTTTGGTAATTCATTCTCCTTTGGGTCTGCCAAAGTAAACTCTTGTTCCTTTTCTGGGTATAACCAGGTTACTCTTTTTTCCTTACCCTTGTCCTGATTTCCCCTACTTACTTTTTCGTTGACCTGATTGCCGTCAGGCTGGATCTGAGCCTGATTATTCTTGTCCGCTTCCTTCGCCATGCTCCTTGTAGTTACGGCATTTATCAAGTCTGCAGGCGAGTTTGATTCTGGATCACCCTCAGAATCCTCTGGATATATTTGGGTGAATCTTGGACTTACTTCAGTCCTCTGATTACTCTTACCTTTTGGCTCCGGATATAACGGAGTACCGTCTTCAGGATTCCGATCTGTCAGAATTCTGAATCTCTTTACCAAATTGAGATGCTTTTTCTCAATAAGCTGTGCCTCAAGATCTTTCAGATTTTCGGACTCTCGTTTATCCTCCGAGAACATGTGTTCCCATTTTGGCGGTATCTTTTCCGTTTGATCGTCTGGTTCATCCATCCTGGACAAAAAGTCTGCCATGGCATTTTGTTTTCCAGGCACATACTCTAGTTTATGGTTGAATTGAGAGATGAATGAGTACCATCTCTTCAACTTACCATTGGTCATGGCGTTAACCTTCATTGACAACAAAGGTTTGTGATCAGTTCTTATGATCACTTTATGACCTACTAAGTAGTGCTTGTATAACTTCAAGCCATACACAATTGCCAAGCATTCCCTTTCCGTGGCTGACCACTTTTTCTCATCCGCCTTTAAAATTCTGCTATTGTAAGCAATTACCCAGCGGTCTGACTTGGTCTCCTGGTAAAGGACTGCTCCTAGTGCCGTTCCGCTGGCATCTGTCTGAAGGACAAAGTCCGCAGACCCGTCCAAAACCGGATACCTAAGGAATGGCACAGACAATAGTGCTTCTTTCAGGCTCCTAAAAGCCTTATGGTGAACCTCCGTGACTTCCCAAACACAGTTCTTCCCAGTTAGTTTGTACAACGGTTCGGCGTGTTTAGCCAAACCCGGTATGAACTTTTTACACCACTGCAACATACCTAGAAACCTTTGCAGTTTACGTTTAGACTCTGGGAATGGGAAATCATTTATAGCTTTGACCTTTTTCGGATCTGGGGAAACTCCATCCGAATTTAAGATATGTCCTAAAAAATGAACTCTCTCAGGCAGGAATTCACACTTCTCCGGCTTCAAGGTCAAATGAGCCTTTCTTAGAGCTTGCAGGACTAGCTCTAGATTAACTATGTGTTCTTCAAAGGTATTTGAGAACACAATAATATCGTCTATATAGACTAGACAGATTTTCCAAACATATGGATGCAAAACTCTTTCCATCATACGCTGGAACTCGGCTGGCGCATTTTTTAGGCCAAAGGGCATGACTTTAAATTGATAAAGCCCTTCTTGGCATATGAAAGCAGTTTTCTCCTTGCTTTCTTCATCCATTGGCACTTGCCAATACCCTGATTTGAGATCTAGGGTAGTATAAAATTTGGCTTTACCTAAACAGTCTAGATAGTCATCCATTCTAGGAATGGGATACTTATCATCCTTGGTAACGTCATTTATACCCCTAAAGTCCACTACTGGTCGCTTGGTACCATCCTTTTTACCTACCAGGAATAACGGAGCTGCCCAAGGCGACTTTGATGGCTCAATTACACCCTTCTTGAGCATATCTTGCACATGCTCACGAACATGTGGCCGTAAATTTATGGCAGTCCTGTGGTACCTTTTTGCCACAGGTGCTGCATCCCCTGTATTTATTTTACAGGTCAAATAGGGTGTAGTAGTTGGAGGATCACTGGGCAAGCTGAACACGTCTCTATATTTTGCGAGACACCGTAAAGCTTGTTCCAATTGTTCAGATGGTATGTTGGATTTAGCTAGCATATTGTACAAGGCTTCCTTGAACTCTTTCTCATCCACTTGAGTCGAATCAGGTCTAGCCTGGACTGCACAAGTTTGCAGCTTCTCCAAATCCTCAACTATCTTCCCCTTAAGTTGATCTTGGTTATCAGTATCACACAACACTGAATTAGTATGGCCAATTATTTGATTTCTTTTCAAATGGCATCCTGATCCTGTGTTGTTGGATACCATAACAACAAAATCATCTTTTGTACCATCTACTATGGTACTATCAATGTGGAACCTTTCTTCATTGTCTTCAGACTCTATTATGATTCCATTGAGGCGATTTTCGCCTACCTTATCCCAAAGCTTTGCTCTCAGAAGTATATCAGTACCACTAGGTAAGTAGATGGGGTTCACACTTACCACTGGCACCGAAACCTTTAGCAGGCAAATCTTTGGCTGGTATTGGTCGGCGGCGCTCATCGTGGATTCCGTGGCGCTCGTGGTCATGACCTCTCCACAATTTGATTGGGGCTGGTCCGGCGTCACGTATATCCGTTGTTGACGGTTGTTGAGCGTCATCGTCCTATTCCTGAAATCTATTATGGCTCCTACCTGAGGATGAGCCAAAAAGTCTGTTCCTACAATGACATTTTCACCTGCTTCAGGAATTACAATTGCTTTAACGGGGAACTGTCCACACAATGTATCCATCCTAAATTGGATATACCCATGGGCTTGGACTGTCTTACCGTTGGCTACAGTAACGTTTAATATCCTAGGATATTCAGTGTAGTCTGGACCCAAAGTTTCTTTCAGAAACTTAGCCGACATGACAGTGCACTGAGCTCCTGTGTCAATTAAAGCCATTGTCTTACGACCTCCTATAACAACCTCAATGTGGAATGGGGCTGTTCTGGGGTACGTATCCAGCAAATGTTGTTCCTGAGGACTAGCTGGTGTGCCTCTCCTCACTACTTGTACTGATGGTACTACAGGTTGAGGTGCAATTGCATTCATTTGCACAATACTACCTAATACAACATTTGGGCAACTCACTCTCTGGTTTACTTCACCTACAGGACTCATTTGAGATTGCCTTGCAACCATAACACTCGAATAATCCTTCTGAGGTGGCTGATTTGTGAATTGACCCTGTTGCAGAGTCTGAGTCGGACCCATAATAGCCTGAGGTGGCTGAGGTTGCTCTATTGCAGCCTGTTGTTGGTATTGCTGCATTTGTTGGAACTGCTTTTGTAGCTCCTTTTGCCTTTTGAACTCCAGGAACTCATTGTAATCGGAGTTCTGTAAATAACTCTCCTGGCTATCCTGATGACCTGAATAGCCTACATTATAAGCACCTCTGCCTCTGCTATTAAAGTTGGCATTTGGGTAACCTCCTCTACCTCTATAGTTACCTCGAGCAAAAGTGTTGAAGCCTCCCCTGTTGTAGGTAGGGAAGCTGGCTCTACCTCTGCTCCTGCGCTCGGACAATACTCTCAATGTCCTGCAGTCTGCAGTATTATGTGTTATGTTCTTGTGGAACTCACACCATGGCTTTGTCGGATCTCGGGAAACTTGACCTCCCTGACTGGTACTAGGTATGGCCACATCAGACCGATTTTCTGCTTGCCTGTTATCAACCTTTTGCTGGAGCTGGTCGAACCTTTCGACCAGTTGTACCATCTCTTTAGAAATTTTCAATAGAAGAGATTCTTTCTTACCTTTTTCGGTCTGAGCCCTAGGGGCTTCCCGAACTGGAATCTCCTCTATCTCAGGAGAATCACTCCTTGACCTTTGGGTTTGGGCCTGTGCCTGATTACCTATAGTTTGATATGGTTGCCGAAACCTTTGCCTCTGGCCTTGTTGATATCCTTCTGACTGGTTCCTAGCAACTACGGCAATTTCAGGATCATGCCCACTAGGCATACCTACTTCATTAATTACTATAGGATCCTGATGTGTACCCTTGGGTCCGTATCTCTGAAAGGCATTTTTGTACCTACGTTCAATATCATGAACCTCTACTGCAAGATCATACCAGGTTCTAAAGGTATGCTTTGAATTTTTCAGTTCAGACTGAAATGTAGGATCACTCTTGTAAATAAAGGTATCAATAATCAGTCTCTGTTTAGACTGATAGTCTAAATCACCTTTAACTAGTTCCACTAATATACTGACCCTTTTTAAAAACTCTACGGCCTGTTCATTGGGTCTTTGTTGGATCTCAAACAACTCCCTGGTTAACATTTCCAGGTTGCACTCAGGTGCAAAGACATTAATAATGGCTCTCCTGGCCTCCCTATAGGTCATGTTGTCTCCTGCAACAGCCTTCGGTCTACCCTTAGAAAGCCTCAGCAGTGCTTCATACTTAGCTGATTCGGGTGTATCCCTACGGAATTCCCCTTCAAGTGCTGTTAAAAAGCTAAGCACCTGCTGATTTACCATACCCTCATCTAAAAGTTTGGGTAACACACCTTTAACGATATTCCTGACTACAATCTCCTGTGCCAAATTATTGGATGGCACTTCCCTCTGATCATAAGCTGCTGTTAATACTGGGTCAAGATCAGAGTTCAGGGATTGCAGCATAACTCTATTTGGATCTCGTTGAGGTGGTACACCTCCTTGATATGATGGCATATTGTCTTTGTCAAACCTGTAATCCCTATATGGGAAACATGCCAATTGATCTGGTCTAAGGGTATTTGGATCAACTATATTTCCTCTACCATCATAGACCACTCTAGTTAAAGTTGGATGCTGCGGAGCTATCTGACTTTGATTCCTGAAGTCTGCCGATTGCTCAGCTCCTTCGAGTCTAAGATCTCTAGCTGGACCTCTCCAACTTTTGGGCTCAAAGTTAAGCCTTTGCCCTTCATCAATATCAGGCCTATTACTAGGCCCTGCGCCTGCATTCATTTCAGCAGGGAGACGGTTGTCTCTTTCTGCACCCCTATTACATGGTCTAACCTGTCTATCCGGCTCCTGTCGGCGCCTGTCGGCTTCCCTTTTGTTGTCCTCTGTGGCGGCATTTGCGATTATGTCGAACAAGGCTTCGACGGTCCCTTTCAACTCGCGTAGCTGCGTCGCCAACTCTTGATTGGACATCTCGGGAGCTCTTTCCTGCGGTTGGAATCGCTCTTGTTCCTGGGGAATCCTCTCTAATCTTTGATCGATTTCGGGGTCCCTTTCTTCGAAATTTGGTCAAATTTCGGGCGTAACGACGTCCCTTTTTGGTCCTGCTAATTCGACCTTTGGCGGTGGTGACCTTTTGAAATTTTGTTGCGGCGGTCCATCGGCGTCTGGGTTCGGATTCGCCGGGCCTGCCTCCTGCGGATCGATGGCAATCGCTGGTGGTCGGTCAATTGGTACGCCTGCATCTTGAGGCCTAAAATGCATTGCATTTTGCTGCAATGGTTGAACCCTCTCGGGAGTTTGATCTGGGATCACTGGGTCCGGAGCAGCATGCCGTTGCTGATCTCCGTCTCCCAAATTGACTAGATTCCCAGCACTCGCCACTCTGGGTGGTGATCTACGTAAAGTATTACCTCTCGGTATCCTTTCATTAGGCATTTTAAATCCTGCTAACTTTCTGTAGAAACCTGGAGGATATTCTTTTCTCCTAGTCTGACTACGAAGTTCCGTGGTAAGGAGTTAAAAGCCACCACTTGTTGTGCAGGTCTTTCCTTAAGAGGCGTAAGAAAAGATTGGGTCTGAACTGACCTGTTAGAACTGATACCTTGGCTAAGCCTCGGTGATCTGTGCAACAGTCCGTTTTTCCCCAGACCTACAACAACAAAGATAAACTTTGTTCTAAATACGGGGGCCTTACCAAAGACCTCCGCAGTCTCCTAGATGAGACAAGGAATCCCCTCAGGGATAAACTTACTTGGGTATAACCCGAAAGGGGTTTCCCAAAACTTACTTGATGTAAGCCGGCGCCTGGGCCACTGGCCCTCCGCCTTCGTCGACGCGAATAATCTAAAATAAATAAACGAAAATATATAGCAATAAGCCCGACGAAATATGTAAAACGAATGTGGGTACACCACAGTGAAATACTCATAAACAAAAGACGTTGCTGGGAAATTTGTATTTAGGGACGCCAGCAATAAAAACCAAAATATAATAAAAACGTGAGAATAGTGAAGAATGATTTCACTTTCACTTTTCGTCTTTCTTTGGCGCTCCATTCTATGCAAATGTCTGCGCCGCTGGTCGTCCCTGTCGTCGATTTGCATGGCGATTTCCCCACACGAAATTGGCATCAACAGGGTGCCCAACACCTAAAGGAATAAACGGGCTTTTTGGACTGAACGGCTTTTCGGACTGAACGGATGTTTTTCTATATGAACGGCCATGTGGCTGTTTGGGCTGAACGAGCGTTTCTCTATGAAAAAGGGCTATGTGTGGCTATCTGCACATAACCAACATCTTTGCGTACGAATGGTTATACTGCTCATACCAATTAAAATGCAACAGACGAATCAATGCATAAAAAGTTGGTGAAGCATCTACCACCGTTTAAAAGCATGAAAAATTATCATGATGTGTCTTTCAATGTCATATGCAGTGATCATTGGTCACCCCGATTCAGACAGAAGAAGAAAAAACCTATAGAATGACAGTTTTATTTTTCAGGTTGTGTACTTTTATTCTATTTTTTACCTACTTTTTATTACATTATTTTACTTTTCGTTTCCTTATTTGTTTTTTGTACTGCCTTTACTGCTTATTTTATTTTATTCATTTCATTTTATTTGCTTATTTCATTATGTTTTATTTATTTCATTAATTTAATGTTTTGCAATAAGCTCCATACAAAACAATTTTAATCGGCAATCCTTCTGATAATTTTTTGTTTTTTTCCAAACAATTTTGCAAAAATGTTTTTCTGACAGATATTTTTTGTGATTTTGGAATGGTCCGCTTATGCATACATACCGCAACTGAAAGACAAAAGCATGTGAAACAGATGGCCAAATGCAACGAAAAATAGACCATTCCAACTAGCAAGATGTATGCATTTACTCCACGCATATAACTTTTTACTATTCGCTGTATTGAGATTTGCTCTTTTGAGGATCGCTGTTCTTAGAATCGCTGTACTGAGATTCCGCTGTATTGAATATCACTGTTTTGTGACTTTGCTGTTTTGAGAATCGCTGTATTGAGAATTAGCTACAATGAGAATCGCTGTTTTGAGACTTCGCTATTCTGAGAAACGCCGTTTTGAGTCTCGTTATTTTGTTTTGCTGTTGTGCGTTTCGTTGTATTGGGGATACGCCTCTCAACTAACATTAACTTTCAAATTTTTGGACTATAAATTCGGAAATATTCGAGAAAAATTTCAAGAATAAGAAAAAAATCGAAATTTTCCATGAAAAATTAAAAAAATCTCTTCATCAACTGAGTTAGAAAAATTTGGTGAAAAATCTCGAAAACTTCAGATTTTTTCAATCGAGATAACATTTTTTAAAATCTTAGAGGGTAATATTGAATACTTCATATTTCTTGACCGAAAATTCAAAATTTTATCGGGCAAGATTCAAAAATATTAAATTTTACGACTAAAAATTTGAGAAATTTCATGTTTTACGACAAGAAATAATTTTGTAAAATAATCCGAAAACTTTGCAGCTTTTGACAACATTAACTTCTATACAAACTAGAAATTCTGACTGGTAAAATGACATGATTTCGTAAAATCGTGTCACATAGTGCATGTCATGTGTTACTGGAAACTGATGAGATTAATCAGCAGATCTTCAGAAATTTTTGAGTAAAAAAATTCCTGGTCCTGGTGTAAAGGATTTTCAAATCAGATGTGTCATTATTCTTCTATTTGGAAGCATTGTATAAGAAAAGTAGCTCTTACGACACATTTCTGAGGGAGTCGATCTCATTACAAATAACAAATTGACAATATCTGTTGAATGTTGATCAAACATTCTGCGTGAAATTCAAAATTCACCCAGCTACAGTAAATATCGTGAGTACAGTATTTTTAAACCTCAATCAATATGCAGGTTGCTCGATGAAGGTCTTCCATAATTCAGTAAGAAAGCATACATATCATATAATCTTGTAGTTCACATTTTTTGTGCAATTTTCATGTGTCATAAGACTGATGGAGAAAAACTCCAACTTTAAAGCAGACTGGTGACAGCGGGATACGGAAAATTCGTCCCCGATAATTCGTCCCCATACAATTCGTCCCCAGGAAAATTCGTCCCTATACGATTTGTCCCTGGGAAAATTCGTCCCCAAGCAATTTGTCCCACGGAAAATTCGTCCACCGAAACTGTTTTCACTTGCAATGCATTTCAGGAAAAAAATGTGCAAACGCAATTCATTTTTTTCATGTAATTCATTCCAGTAAAAATATTTTTCCGGAAGCAAAACCTTATGTGTGATACAGAAGGTTCTGAAGAAATAACTATACCATTGATGGGCCAACTTAAAATTCCTAATTGTGTTTAAAAGAAGTGGTGTTTTTAAAAATACCATCAATCCATTTCAGACATAAATAGTATTTCTGGTATTTTTGGTGTTCTTTGTATTTCAAATACTATAAACTGCCAAAAAGGGCCAACTTAAAATTCCTACTTGTGCTAAGAAGTGGTAGGTTTGCTTTTTTGACACTTGAAAAATTTGAGGGATCATGGCCCCCAACCCCCTGCCTACAGGCCTGGTTACATCATCAATGTTGATCAGAAAAGCACGTGTTGACGCACAGTTATGAAAAATTTAGGTGAAATTAAGCAAAGCGATCACGCCTATATAGGTGTTTACAAAGAGATATGTGTTGGTGGAACACGAGCAACATACTGTTTTTTCAAAGCATCACCCGAAGAGATATCTACTGATTATCTTGAAGGAAATGATGTGTCGGTTGTCGAATACACTCGAATTTTCCAAGAAAATATTGCCCATCAGCTGGATGTTCGTCTTTTGTCAGTGATTGGACCAAATACTATGACGAAATTTTCCGTGTTTATGAACACGAAAAAGAATCAATGTGAAAACATGTGCATTTTTTCTCTGTTTCCCGTGAAACTTTACAGCAGATGTGAAATTAAATATCTATTGTTTCTAAATCACATCTGCTGTAATAGAATTGTATACAACATGATCCGGGCAGTCACAATGCTCAAATACAACTTCAGCCGATAAGAATAGTGTAAAACTTCCTGTATATAATTAAAAATGACAGGAAAAACAAGGAAATATTAAAAATGAAAAACCACAAACTTTAAAATGGAGAAACACAAGAAAGAAACAAAAAAGCAGAGAGTAAAAAATTCTGAAAAATAGCGTTGAATATCAAAAAACACAATAAAACACCAAAAAATACCATAACATACCATAAAATACCAAAAAATACCATAACATACCATAAAATATCAATTTTCGGGGACAAATTGTCGGGGACGAATTTTCCTAAAGCCGGGGACGGCAGTACTGGAGAAATTTTGTCCATTTATCAGGTCATTGAAGAAAATAATAAACTTGTCTGATCATTCCAACATATAAAAATTTTCTTAAGCTTACTAATTTTTCCCTGTTGAAGTTAGTTTGATAGGATCACTATATCAATGATTTCAGAACTAGTTTATTAGAAAATGCCCCGATCGGGCAGAAAAAAGGAGAATATACTTGCTTCGACAGTTGCCATGGTAGAAAAAGAAGTGGACTAGATTTTTGAGGACTTGGGTCAAAGTTGGAAAAAATTTACTTCCTTTATATTGGATTTTCATTCTTTCTCAAAAAAATTGTCTATGTCTGTGAAAAATATATTCTGCAGCATCGTGCATTTTGTCCTTCAACTGGCATCAACTACAGTAAAATTTTTCTGTATGAAAATTATGTGCACCTGACTTCAAGTGTAAAGAAATGGTAAACCGATAGCATTAACTTCCGACCAATTCAAAACTCCTGCCTTTCACACTAGCTGAAAAATAGTGAGGGAAGCATATTACAGTCATTTTCAGAACGATAAAGGAACCTGAGGTTCATTGCACTAACCCAACATGAGGATAATCTCAACATCGGGATTAAATTGATGATCCTGAGTTTAAGCTATTCACAATGTCCAAATTATTTTCTTTCAATACACAAATCATACTCACTTCAGGATTAACTAAAACTGAGGTTTAAGTTCGAGTATAGGAATCACAGAAATTTTCATATTTATTTGCTTTAGAGACAAGAAAATTATGCCAAAATGTCACTTGATTCTTTTTGTTGACACCAAATTCAGTGAAATGTTCAACACCATTGGAAGCAAACATGTGTGAGAGGATACACGAGGGTACAAATTTCCACAAGGGTTTTGAAACTGGAAAACTTGTTATGCAAAAAATTTTTTGGTCAATTTTTTTTTAATTTTTGGTCTCACAAAATGCTAAAACATCAAGGTCCACGCCTGTACTCTCCTAAAAATTTCAGAGATGCATATCCTTGGTTGGAAAGTGTGTTGATGCACTCAGCTGCAGAATATACTTTTTCACAGACATAGACAATTTTTTAAAGAAAGAATGAAAATCCAATATAAAGGAAGTAAATTTTTTCCAACTTTGACCCAAGTCCTCAAAAATCTAGTCCACTTCTTTTTCTACCATGGCAACTGTCGAAGCAAGTATATTCTCCTTTTTTCTGCCCGATCGGGGCATTTTCTAATAAACTAGTTCGCCTCTTTTTAGTGGGCCTCAACCATGCACAAAAACTTTCATAGAAGCACATTGAAGTCTTAAATTTGGTCATCTGCACTTCAAAAAAAAAATAAAAAAAAACTTCAAGCAACGAATTCTCACTTCCGGCAAAAGTAAAGGATGTGTAAACCGCATAGTACTTAAAAAACGGTGTAAAGATACTGAAAGGTGACCATATCTATTGAATTCCTCATGGTTTAGAATCCTTCAACCCAAAAAATCGCAGAAATACCTTTGTTTACACAAATGACTTTTTTAGTGTAAACTGACTCCGTCCATTGAATTTCCCATGGTCAGAAACATTTTCCCTCAAAAATCGCAGAAATACATTTGTTTACACTCAATATGAATTGATGTGTAAAGTGATCACTTTCATCAAATTCCCAGTGGTCGAAAACCCCTCCCTCAAAAAACTCACGAAAACAGGCTTGGTTAAATCCGGAATAATTTTTTTGTGTAAAGTGACACATCCATTGAATTCCCCGTAGTCGAAAACCCCTTCCATAAGAATCACGAAAATACGGTTGTTTACACCCGCGATAGTTTTTTTTATAAGATGATTGCATTCATCAAATTCTCCGTGATCGAAAACCCCGTCCACCGGAAAATCACGAAAATACGTTTTTTTACAACCGGGATAAGTTTTTGTGTAAAGTGATCGCATTCATTAAATTCCCCGTGGTCGAAAACCCCTCCCACAGAAAACTCACGAAAACAGGCTTGGTTAAATCCGGAATAATTTTTTTGTGTAAAGTGGCACATCCATTGAATTCCCCGTAGTCGAAAACCCCTTCCATAAGAATCACGAAAATACGCTTGTTTACACCCGCGATAGTTTTTTTATAAGATGATCGCATTCATCAATTTCTCCGTGATCGAAAACCCCGTCCACCGGAAAATCACGAAAATACGTTTTTTTACAACCGGGATAAGTTTTTGTGTAAAGTGATCGCATTCATTAAATTCCCCGTGGTCGAAAATCCCCTCCACAAGAAAATTACGGCTGTACGCTTGTTTACACCGTGGATAATTTATTTGTGTAAAGTGAGGACGTCTATTGAATTCCCCGCAGTCGAAAACTCCCTCCACTGAAAAATCACGGAAATACGCTTGTTTACACCCGGGATAATTTTTCGTGTAAAGTGATCGCGTCCATCAAATTCCCAATGGTCGAAAACCCTAGCAGCCCAAAAATCCCAATAAGGCTACAGGTTCAATTGAAACTGCAAAAAAATTAGTAGTGCATTATGCTGCAAAAACTAATTTTTTTGAACCCACAAGTATTATATAACAAAATTGGGGAATTTGGCTTTTTCCGGGACTTTGGACAACCATATAATTGAATTGAGGCCATATTTCAAAGAAAAAAAAATTCGCATTTGAGATTACACCCCCAAGATGCTTAGGCCGAAGTATGGAGGTTGGATATGGCACACCGATTGCTGGGCATGGTGGAACTGGGGGACCTTAAAAAGTGCGTTTTTTACCTGTTTTTGGGGCCCCACCGAGCACCACTTGCAGATAGAGGCGAAATGACAAAAGGCACCCCATAGTTTGACCCTATGCCCGATATTATGCAAAAAACCCGAAGGTTCTAGCTCTTACCGTTTTGGCTCTAGAGGGGGGGGGACATGAAATTTGGGGGCCAAGTATATTATAGGTTGACGCTGTCGCGCCACCTATGATAAGTGGAGTATAGTAAGCCTGATGGCATATGATACAATCAGGTAGGGAATAAATCATGTGTTAAGCTGCAGCTTAAGCTGCAGCTTAACTCTATATGTTATACCATTGTCGTTAAGCTGCAGCTCAGCTTTAGCTTAACTCGTACACAAAACATGTCGAGAAAGTTAAGCTACAGCTGAGCTGCACCTTAACGACAACGCTATAACATATAGAGTTAAGCTACAGCTTAAGCTGCAGCTCAACCTTCTCGATATGTTTTGTGTAGGAGTTAAGCTGCAGCTGAGCCGCACCTTAACGACAATGGTATAACATATAGAGTTAAGATGCTCAGCTGGAGCTTAAGTCGCTTTAATGAAACCGGCCCCTGGTTCCAGTAGTAGTGCACTTTTAGATGTTAGGCTATAGTCGACCGAAATTTATGTCACAAAAATCAGCAGTCAGTTGGATGACTTCAAGTTTAGAAGGTTGACGTAATGTAAATTCATCCCAGTTTTGTAGACATTTTTTGAATATACAATCAAAAGATTTAAAATCAAAGAGGAAGCTTCGGTTGCATTTTAAAGAATCTAAACTTCTTGTTTAAAATAGTAAATTCTGAAAATCAAAAGTAAATGAGACATTGTTTACGACGCTAGCCATCAAATATTGTAGTTTGTTTTTCATCAAATGCTTGCAAATTGAAAAATGACAAAAAATTAGCACCGAATTCAAAAGCATTTGCCTAAAGCTTTTATTGTAAGAGTTTCCACTCAAAAAATAGTAAGGTTTAGTTTAGTAGTCTCAAAAAATTTTAGTATTATGCGACATATGGTTTAGTTGAAGATGCAAAAAATATGAAATAGTACTTGCTTTCCACCATACATTCACGTGGGGGGTTGTTTTACCCCCAGCAGACTTTGATTGACCCCCAGCAGATCTTTGCTGACCCCCAGCAGATTTAACTACTAAAAAAATTATCGAGAAGATGACGAAGGAAAATGAGCAAGAGAGAAGAGAAAGTCGTCATAAAAATGGGAATCATGCAGTTGTTCAACAATTTTTCTAAACAAAGCACACTTGAAGTCCAAAAAAGTAACATTAAAACTTTAAAAAGTGCAGTCTAAGCAAATAATTTCACATGACTAATATAAAACGAAGAATATGCTGCTTGGACGTTAGAAGACCTACCTAAGATCTTTATTCGTTATCACGAACGAAAAAAATTTTGATTCCACCCCTATCCTGGATAACCCCCAGCAGAATTCCTATGCTGTGCATGTATGCTTTCCACTCTTAGAATTTTTAAGCATTTCAAGAAAAACAGACTTTAGAAATGTGCCTCAAAAGCTATTGGAAACATTTTACGCTGTCAAAGCGGGGCTTAGAAAATTTTGTTTCGAGGTCCAAGTTCGCCTGTCAAACAGCTGTCGACTGCTAAGTTAACCAAGTCCGAATTGAATACATTGAACATTTGCGACACAGCGGCCTTGAAAGCCACGGCTCATAAAGAAGCTGAAGGGGACAAAGCCCTGGGCACCATAGTTGGACTAAGTTAGTGATACATTTTTTCTTCAAATGATACCACAGTATGATTTTTCGTTTTTGAGGTCATATGCCAAAGCGTTCAAAATTTTCGAAAAAGTGATCAAAGTTCGAAATTATTATCATAAGAGATGATAACATTTTTCACATTATCTCACTTGATTACAGTACTCGGTTCAATTTATTAAAAGTACTTTGACGCCTTTCTTCACATTTGTTCTCCATCGTGCAACTCTTCTTTTCTCTGCATTCCTTTTTCCTCTATTCTTTCCTTTTATTCTCAACATCCGTTTTTACTCCCGACTCATGTTTCTAATAATTTCTCATGACGTCTGTAAATACGAGTATCCACTGCCCAAGCATGATCAAGTACTTTGTTCACGAGCTCGTGAAACCTTAGTCATTACGATTAGAGAAATGAAAATTAAAAACTTATTGCTAATTAACGAAAAATAATCTGAGAGAATGTTTAGGATCTAATTTATTGAACTTATGATCAGATTTTCGACAAAAAATTTCCTACATTGACAGCTTGGTGTTTTTCGAATTTTTTCCTTCCTTTTTCTTCGCTGCTTGCTTTTTTCTTTCTTCCCTATGATCCCCCCTGTCTTTGTCTATTTTCAATTCGACGTAGCACTCCATTCTTTGTTCAAAAGTCTCTCCGGCGAAACATATCGTGCGAATTTCCAATGTACCAGAATTATGGACGTTTCCTCCCAGGAAGGAAGAATAAGTAGTTTCCGAGCTCCACGTTTCAAGCTTCAAACTTCTACAATTACGTGTACCATAGACTGATAAGCTATGGGGGTAATTAATCGGGATGTGGCTTGAGAACCGAAAACTTCCTAGGAGACGTAGGGACGTATAAATAGCCGCAGTTTTTTTGATTTTTGCATGAAAACGGAGAATGAGCGCAATTATGATATGTATTGACGAGCAAAGCAAGCCGTTCATCATGGCTCTTGATTATAAGCTGAAAATTGTTTATTCCAGATATATGATGACGATGATGGCGATGCACATGACGATGATGATGCTGCTGCTCATTTAATTCTCCATAAAATTGCTCTACGCATGTGTACATTAGTGCTGCTGGGTCCTCATCTTTTTCTGATCCATCAAAATCCCGAGGTTATATCAAAAATGTGTATGTCTATTCGTCGACTGATAAGCAGTGAACTATGTAGATCAGAAGCGAAAAAAGACCTGGAAATTTTGAGGAGGAAGAAACGTTAGAAGGAGCTTCAAGGAGAAGATTAGAGAGCAATGTGATGTGTTTCTTCTAGTATAGTTATGCTTCTTCTTTCCACTTTTTTCGCAGAAGAATAAGCCAAGTGTCGATTGAGTTGAAGGGCAATATTTTTCCCGCAGATCCCGTTAGATATAATGTTATATAGATTCATCAAAACTGATTGAGCATTTCATCTCATTTTTTGCTCAAAAACTAGCTTATCGCTGCTCGTTCTAGCCAATATTCATTTTCGGTCTCTTTTTTCTTCGTTATTATCTATGCCATGAGCATCTAGGTACTGTGCGCACACTACAAAAGCCAAAGTTCCAGCGAAGTTTTGGATTAGAGTTAGGAGGATCATTCATCACGCAATTTTTGTCGTGTACCTCAGGAATTTGAAAGGTTTTCGATTCGGAGTAGATGGAAAACAAGAAATTTAGCGGCAAAATAGGAGTCGAGAAAATTTATGAAAAGATCGAATGGGCTTGAACCCTTGTTTTGGGAGATGTATCGTTAAGATTCTGAAGATGGTTAACTCAACTTACGACTTTTCACAACTCCGTCAAACACGAAGATTTGAGTTTTTTACATATTTCTATGAACGGTTTCTTCCGATTGGTCGGTTACTTATTCGAAACAGTCAATAATTGCTTGAATCGAACAGTATAATTCCTGTTCTCATTCACAATTTTTTTACTTGTAAATGCAACCATTAGAATTGAACTGGTATGAGTTTTCCATATCAGACTTGGAACGCAAAAAGATGCAAATAGAAATAGGACACAATATGAAAAAAATCTGCGAACAATTTTGAACCAATGTTATGAAAAAATTAAAAATTTTCTATACTTCGACCATGCCGTTATCTAGGCTCTTCCTTTAATTCTATCACCGCGATTGTCTCGTTACATCGACTATATTGTGACGTCACAAAAAATTGCAAAGTAAAATTCACAAAATGTACCATTTTCCCTCTTCTCTCAAATTTAAACCATCAACACTTGGTAAGAAATTACGTCTGATTGCTCGTACTTCTTATGAACTGGCCAGAGAGTTGCACTTGAATTTTTTCCTAAATGGTCATTATGGTCATACATACAAAATACAGAATAACTGATTTATTGAAATGCAAAAACATGGCTCAGTCAAATCATTTCTATCCTTTCCAGAAAATAAATCTGTTAGATTGGCTGATGCATCAACTACTGATTGCTATCAGTTTAGAAATTGTGCTAAACTCGGAGACGAAAAATGACGCACAGGATAAAAAAGACAAAACGTTTCCTTGAACACATAAGTTATAGCCTGTTTTTCTTGAAATGCTTCTAAATCATGAAAGTGGAAAGCAATTAGTATTTCAGATTTTAACGATTTTAACGATTTTCCGACAAAGAATGTATCTTATAGGAGTGGAAATTTGTGAGCGTACTGACCTAGCCTTCGAAAATTTTTCGAGTGAAAAATTTTACTGTAAGATCTCCGTGTAGACGATTTTGACGACAGTAGTGGTTTGGACGAAATTGCTGTTTAATCATGAAGTGCCGAAACAAAAATGAAGCCTTTCATCTTGTTCAGAAAATTATGCTGATCATTTTTCGTCCATGCTGAACGAGCGAAAACGATTTCTGAAGGCGTGGGAAGCTGCTGAAGATTGGCCGATTTCAATTCAAGAAGTATGCGTTATTTTTCAATAAAGTTAACATAAATGAACAACAACAAGCCTGAGCCTAAGAATTGAGTAGTGTGAACTGATGTTAGTGTAAAGATGACTATCTGCACCAATGTAACTGGAACTACAGTGTATTGCCTGTCATTTACCAACTTTTAGGCTTAGGCTTAGAGCGGAGCGAAGTGGAGCCACGTAGGCGCCGTCCCGTCAGGGGCATCTTCAAAATGAGAGTCATTCTGATAGCTTTACACGGAGTGTACAAGGATGGGTGCCTTTCTTTACCTTTACCGGTTTACACATCCGAGCTTACACTTTGATATTTACAGGGCCGCAAAGATTTTGTAGGGTGGGTGGCTGATGGACGGAGGGGGGTTAATTTGCGCGTGTTCCTTACAGGTTGAAAAAGTAAATAGCGTTCGTTGCTAGCACGTACATGCTGCATATATCTTACACGTTGAAAACTTGGAAAAAATTCAGGGGTCGCTCAGGTGCATAAGTACCGCAATTTGCATATCTTTCACTACTAAAAGACTTGCATAACTTTGCTTGAACTTGTTTCCCGCTAATGTTTTTTATCTGCATTGATCACTGCAGGTGATAAGCTGTCGAAAAATACTCTTTTTGTTGAGTTTTGAACTTCGTTGCTAAACAATATTCCGCCCCTGGTTTGTGTCACTTTTCTATTTGGAAGCATGTTATAAAAGAGGCTATAGATTTTGTTGATTGATAAATCGAGGGAATAAGAGCAGAATGATATTACCACAAAAAAAATTAAATTTATCTGACGCCAAAATTGAATTCATAATATGTGTAGCACAATCGAGGTAACGGGATAGAGCAACAATCATGTTATTTTTCATAAAAAATCATCCGGCGATGTAACGAGAATTTTACACATTAGTCGTTACCTCTACTTTTTTTAAATTAACTGGACGGTCGAGGTAACGGGACAGTCGAGGTATCATGACACAACGATTTATTTTAAAATGGGAGACGCAGACAACCAAAAAAGCAAATTCAAGCACCTAATTTTCAAGTTGTGAAAAACCTCTGAATTCATGTATGATAAAGGGGAGTCCAAAATCATAACTAAAACATCACACTTTATGTAATTTTGATTAGAACACAATTGTAATGACACCCGAATGCTACGCGGAATATTTCCAGCATAATTAGTTTATTGAAGGAAATTTACAATTGTTGTTTTGGGGCCGGTTTCATCAAAGAGACTTAAGTATCTTCAGAGTATCTTACTCATCGTTTTCAAAACCGACAGTCATTGAAAGAAAAGAAACTCCTTGGCAATGCGCATTAAAAATAGTGTCCCGAATATTGTTGGGATTGATCAATGGCCGCACGTAAGCAACAGGGGCCGGTTTCATCAAAAAGACTTAAGCTCTAGCTGAGCTGCAGCTTAAGCTGTAGCTTAACTCTATATGTTATACCATTGTCGTTAAGCTGCAGCTCAGCCGTAGCTTAACTCATACACACAAAACATATCGGGAAAGTTATGCTGCAGCTGAGCTGCACCTTAACGGCAATGTTATAATATATAGAGTTAAGCTATAGCTTAAGCTGCAGCTCAGCTGGAGCTTAAGTCTCTTTGATGAAACCGGCCCCTGTTCGCCGCTCATACACGAAATTTTTTTTCATTAATTACTGTAATAAACTCTTACCGGTTACTCCCGCATCGAACTACTTCCAAGGGATCGTTGCATCTATCATTTCAGAATAAATTAGCTATAGTTTAGCATATTTTCAAGATTGTATGGTATGGGCTGCCATTTTCTATGATACAATGCGCACAAATTTAGGCGCATGCTGTTGGTCATTTATTCGTATGTGTAGATAGCCATGCGAAAATAACACCAAAAAGCACACTGTAAATAAGTACTGTTTCAACAGCTATAACAGTTCACGAAACTCCAGTTTGGCTGGTTGTTGCATTGAAAGCTATTTCGACTATCCAGAATTCTTGGATAACAAAGTATAATTCCAAAAAGCCCTGTTAGGTCGATGTTGAGCGTAAAATCTTCTTTAGTAAAAGCTTTAGATTTACATAAACGACGTATGTACTATCGGAGGAAGTGTTGAAGAGACCTCTGGCCGATGTCGGAGTAGGCGTGGCCATCCGGACCACGGCTCAACAAAGATGACATGGTTCGAAACCCGTGGATTGAGAGAAAAACCAGTTCTAGGATGGAATGTGTTGCCAGTGTACAACAAAAGTTATGCGATTGAAGTGACTTAGCTATCTGATAGCACATAATTACGACTTGAAGACAAAACAAATGTGCTCTGTGCAACACAATGTTTTCCTTTGATGATTCTTAAGTGAAATTTCCTCTATACAATTAATTGACATGGCTATGTTCTGCAAAATTTTTGACAGCTTCATTTCTTCGGACTACATTTTATGTCTGTGTCGTTTATGTGAATCTTTTCAAGTCATATCTTACCTTTATGAGTTTTACAGTAACAAATATTTTAGAAAAAGAAATATTAATTGTTTTCTCTGTTGATGAACACGTTATACACCCTTAATAACGTTGAACTTGCGTAATTGGTAAGCGTGCTAATGAACAATTTAAACAATTGTCGAAAGCTAAAATTGTCATATTTCTCCAATTTGGGTTTTTGTATTCGTTGTAATTCGAAATATTCGACACTGCAGTTGTGAATCATTTTTCTTTCTCTTTTGCAGCCTTCAGTCATCAGCTCTTTCCAAACTTAACTTTTTGAAAATCATCCTTTATTCTTTTAATTAGTGATCGGTTTTCTCCTAGTTACACGTTCAAGCTCGTGTCGCAGTTGGAAGAGAAGAACGCGGAGCTTTTTGATTCCACTTCATTGGATTCCACGGCGTGCTTACGGTGACTTCCCCATCACTTCATTCTACACATATGTGGCAACTTTTCTTCCATCCCTTTATCTGTAGGCTGCCGGCTTTGCTGCCTACATTTTTCGCCCAGTCTTTAATGTATTTTATTGATTGTCATTGTTTGCCTCAAGTGAAGTGAAATTTTTGTTGACGACGATGAGTTAATGATGAAAGTGGACCAATCACTTTGTATGAAACCACATTATCGGGATCTGTAAGCTCACCAAGGTATAGTATGGCATTTGTGACCCTCATGGAAAATATGGTGTTCATCTGCATTACAGTAATAATTCGTTTAGTGTACCATTTTGTCAATGCACGGTTCACAATTTGTTTCAGCACTTTGTCGCATTCGTAAACAATTACATCTTACACTGTGACATATTTCAAAAACCTACTTTTCGACGTGCTTGTAGACTTGGCAGTCTTGCATGGGTGGCTCAAGGCCCGACAGGCCTACTCATGGGCCGGGCCGGGCTTGGATCGAAAGATAGTTTCCTGGCCGGGCTTGAGGGTCCAGGTCCGTAAAAGCCGGTAGTGGCCCTCCACTACTACTTACTTTCGCTAACTAATGTTCAACGAAGTTGATATTCATTGAAGTGCTTATTCTGTTTTATACAACATGATTTGAATTATTGTGATTGCGAACAGCGCTTCTTCTGTATGAAAAAGTTTTTGAGATTCCATACTGACCAAAGTGCTTTGCTGGACATATAAACGTTGGTTTAAATGAAGATATCATTTCCTCGATTGAAGATCCAGAGTGACTTCACTTTCAGCTAACTGAACAATTTATAGATTATAAATTCTCATATCAAGCAGACATGTGCACTGTGCTGATATGCTAGTTGCAGAGGCTTTCAGTATACACAGTAAAACGATCCAGGAGTAAAGTAGATGCAATTTTGATGAAATAAAAACAGACTCCATATCATTTTATTTTTTCGATCGGAAAGGGGAGACAATAAGTAAAAAGGTTATCCTGACAACAATAAAACAACAGTGATAACGACTAAAGCCGCATTTATATTTCACGGCACGGCCACGGTCACGGCAGCCGTGACCAATCGAATTTCAGTGCACGTGACGTGAAACCAATCATATTTTGTGCTTCCACTTTTACGGCACGGTCACGGCCACGGCACGGCCACGGCACGGCCACGGCACGTTCACGGCACGGTTTACGACACCGTGTCGACACGGCGGCCCCGACCGTGCCGTGAAGTATAAATGCGGCTTAACTGTGTTCAGATTTGAATTTAAACCTGTGTTTGCTAAATAATGATAATCATACATTGTTTGACTTACTTTGGATATTTTAAAATATAGTTCAAAAGGTCAGATAATTGTTTTCAAATTGATTTGTTTTCACCAACTGACTTCTCTGGCCTAGTAGTTTCAGATGATGGCAACGAGCTGTGTAAAATATGCGCGATAGATTTGACCAGCATGAAATGTCAATTTGTTCACATATGTTTGGTTGAACAGGATCATTTTGATTCATATTCTTGGTCACTAATCGCGAGAAATAAATGATTGGGTAGTTCTATAATATTTACAATGGTTTCACGTGATGAATCATTGTAAATTCAGAAAATTCGAAGTAATAGGAGTGTGTACAATGCTGGATTATGCAAACCTAATGAAGACTTAAAATGCGAATTTTGCAGGGGCCGGTTGCACTAAATGAGATAATCGAGAGCTCGGGATTATTGTTAACATTTTTCTGTTATGTCTTGTGTGCAAAAAATTCCGCGATTATTTCGAGCTGAGATACATCTAGCAGAATGACATATTGAATACTGTGTCCGATCCATGTTGATTTATGCATTCGATTCTTTCATTTTGTGAAATTCTGCGTTCATTGGCTAGGGCGGCTTTTTTGTTCGGTTTGTTCAACGGGCTGTGCTCGGCCCGAAGGGCTGGCCTTGCTGGGCCGGGCCGGACCACACTTGCTGGGCCGGGCCGGGCTGGGCCGCAATTGCTCGGACGAGCCAGGCCGCACTTGCTGGGACAGACCGTGCCTCACTTGCTGGGCCGGCCCGCATTTGCTGGGCCGGGTCGCACTCGCTGGGCCGTGCCGCACTTGCTGGCCGAGTCGCAATCGCTGGGCGGGGCCGCGCTTGCTGGGCTGGCCCCACTTGCTGGATCCATGCAGCAGGTGCCTAACTTGTCCAATGTTTAGTTTTTTTGCTAGGACAGATAAGTGTCGTTGTTTGAGACGACTAAAACAACATGGCGCACTTGTACGTGTATTCATTTTCCTTTTTTTATTCATTTTGAAATGATCGTTGCAGTGATCCCATGAAAGTAAGTTCAATACAGAAAAAACCAGTAAGCTTATTATTGTAATTAATTCAGGATTTTTTTGTCAGTGAGCGACATAAAGATCAGTTGAACATTTTCGTTAATAGCCTCGTTAAGTGGTAAAAATTTTTCGAGTAGCACACAGGTACCGACGCTGGTCGGGTCCAAATTGATAGTGGATAAGCATAATGTTTTTCCAGTCATTTTAGCTTTTCCCATTTTTATAAGGAAATTTTGTTTTCTGCAGTATAAAGTTTTCCATTGAGTGAAAATTGCAAATCAAATTGAACCTAATTTTTTTATTTTCGCTGCGTCTGTCCTGTTAAATTAAATGGATTATGGAACTTTACTAACGTTGTCAGTCTATTAGTCCGTTTTATATGCGCCTATACATCATCTGTTATTTAGAGAAAATCACTCGATTAATCATCAGCTAGTCCCTAATAATATGACTCAGTCACACAGTCAGAAGCAGAAACGATTTTCTGGGAGAAAATTGTCCTATCAGTTTCTTAACATCTTCCATAAAATTGAGCAAGTACCGTAATCTAATTTCCCCCAAAAGTACTGCACTCTATATCTCCTGCAGCCATATTGCAGCTTATGGCTACATGCACTCTTGCGTGAAGGAAACTTTTCCTCTTCTTTCGCTGGCTGTAGTTTTCCGATAAGAAACGCCAACTGGGGAATGATTTCCAACTGATATCCTAGAATGATAGTTATATAGATGAAAAAATTCCTTCCCCCTCTCTGTGCCTCACTCAAAGAGAAAAAGTATCTCAATTTTTCATGCAATTTCTGAAAACCATCGCTGTTGCGAATACAGCGTCGTATTTCCTGACTTAGGCTTATCAACAAGTGTAACTTTTCTGTAGTATGACAAAAAACTGTTCATTCTCTGTTTTATAAAACGTAATATATACTCCAAGTCAGCCAGTATCACCTGTGTGCCTAGCTCTTGCATATTTAATGAACATTTTCCATTTCTCTGTGATTGGTTATGTAAGGAGGAAAGAGTTTGCTCTCTAATTAGGAGAACATTCTTTTCTCTGATGAAAGCGCAGGGTCGACCAGAATCGGTTCACGGGTTTTTGAATCTTTTGTAATTACATTATTAATGTTAATCATGTATTCTACTTGATTGCGAAAAGTTTTTCCGCTCGTGAAGAATGTGTACCGAATTTTGTACAACTGCAAATAATTTCAATTGTTTCTTTATAACACGTACATATCAGGCTAAATGTACAAGATCATTGTAGCCAACAGCAACTGTAGCCATTCATGGTCTTCGTAGGATAGAAGAGTTTTGACCCCATGCAGACTACCTATGGTCCCAGACAGACTTCCGATGACTCCAGCAGATTCGGCAGCTTTTCATGTTTACCGAACTGTGCAGCAAGCTTTCAGTTATTTCACATTAAGTATGGAATATTCAAGTGTTGCTCAAAAACCTTATCAACATATATTATGAAATAATAATTGAAAATAATAGTAATTGACTTTCTTATTCAAACGTTCAAAAGAGAGCTCGTAATAAAATTGCCATGGGGATTGGATGTGAAGAAGGCCGGAAAAATTCAATACATACGACATTTTCCTAAAAAGCATTCATTGTAGCTTTGAATTTACAGAGAACCAGGAGAGGCTCGGCTGGAATCTGCAATCTACTATCACTTTTCAATGGAATCTCCTACAAACGGATCTATTGCACGTATTTACCGCTCACAGTTTTTTCCTCAATCGACCATTTTTGAGGAATTTTTTTTGGAATTCGGGAAAATTTTTTTGTACTTGGCACCAATTTGAGGACAAATTTTTTGGTGGTTTTCTGTTCGGAGGTGCATTTTATGCGTTATAAAATTGAAAATTGTTGAAATTTTTAAATTATTTAATAATTTGCCTGTATGATTCCAGTGCGCGGTCAGAAAATGTCATTCTAGCTAATACTTATAGCTTTTAATTATCAAGATATTTTGGATAAATATTTGATCCTGTGTCGTTTTTTTTTAGAATTTGACGGAAAGCAAGATTTTTCTCGGTAATTTTCCCAAAGTCTTTTTGTAGTCTTTAAAAAGATTTTGACATTTGTGTGATTAAAACATTTTGAGTTCAAGTGGGAATTCTTGCTGGTTGAAGAATCAAAATTCTTGATTGCTTTCCTAGTTTTTGAATTGTAGTCCGTCCGACTGAAAATTTATTGAATTCACTGAAAAAGTAAACCTTCAGTCTAAGAAATAAAAATTGAAGAGGTTCATTTTCCAGCGTTCTAGAATATCAAAATCCCTGAAAAATTTTCGGCGCCTTACCAATCTTTTCATTTTCTCTTCAAAACTCAGAAAATTTGGTTTTAAAAGTCTAAAACCGACGCGGATCGAATGAAATAGAAGAAAACTAGCTTTTGGTAGTTTTCCCGATAAAATTAAGCTAATTTATTGATTTTAGAGTGAACAACCAAAAATTTATCTGTGCAGCCAAAATTTTCCCCAAGTTGCACATTTAAACCTGGCCTTTGTGCAGAAAAAAGCCCTGTGGTCAAGTTCATAGCTTTACGCCAGATTGTTAGCTGTTCAGAATCGGTTTCAAAATTTTATTTTCCATTGTTGTCTTTTTATCAATGTTTACTGTTTGATTTATTTGTTATGTCAAAATTAGGTTGTTTTATGTCGTTAAAGAAATATAAGGAATAAAAGTTATGCCGTTGAATTAATCTCTTGCTTGGCTCATGTAAACTCAATTAAATATTTATTTACAAGTAGGTCATAGCCAGAAACTTTTTGCAAAAAAATGTCGATATTTCGGCGGAATAAAATGCAAGTTAATGAGAAACGTTCCAAAAACACATCGGAAATGATTTTGAGCGATTTTTAAGCTAGGAAACTAAAAAAATTGATTTTTTCGTTATGAGGAAAAAATTTTTCGGGTTTTTCGTCAAATGGGGCAGAAAGTTTTCAGCAAAAAAAAAACTGTTACTGCTTCAAGCGCTACAAATTTCACTGTAGACGGAGTCGAATAAATCTAACTACAAATCAATCCAAGTATATCAAGTCCAGCAATAGTAAGGAACTTGTTGACTTTATTGAATTATTTTGTCCTCCATTGGACTCCTATACTCCATTCATTTTCAAATAATCGATGCAGCGAGTTCGCAGCCAAACTTTTATTCAAGATTATGGAAGACTCGTTGACTCTAGACAATAAACGTTTGCTTCATGATACAAATTCCGTGCTGATCACTCTTTTTAATCATTTCGAAATTATCGAATTTGATTACGGTCAATTAAAAGATCTCCCTCGATTCTTTATTCTGAACACACTACGCATGCTACTGTAACTGGCATCGAATTGGGGTATGGAAAACTGGGGTTGCAAATTTGCACCAATTCTGGGTATGTGAAAAACTTAAGTAACGACTCAACAAAAAAATATCGAATAAAACCACGTCGAATCTAGCTGAATGGCTAATGATGTTGACGATGCAGAAGTTGAGCTTAACTATCATGTTTTGAATTTTTTCAATTTTCAGCTTACCTACCGTATAATGCTTCGTTGTTCATCACTATAATTAATCTTATGCAACTTCTAACTGCGTTGTATGGTTAAATGAAGAATTCGGGCATCACGGCCCTTAGGCGGACAAACTGGATGAGTCTGATATTTCTGATGTACTTCCATCAATCAGGCATAGCCCAACAACAACGACGACAACAGTTGACCACAGAAAATAGGAGGTGCCAGTCGCGTGATCGACCGTCCTGGCTTTCGTCTAACGAACAACCGACCCCATTGACTATTGGCGGATTGTTTGCCAGTGATTTGGCCACTATGCACAATCAACCTGGGTTATATAATTTGTACAGAGGTATGAAAATGAAGCAGTGTGAAATGTATCTATAGTCTGTTTTTTATGAAATGCTTCCAAATAGAAAAATGACACATATCAGAACTGTCGTCAAAGTCGTTTACATAAAGCTCTTATCGTAAAATTTTTCGCTCGAAAAATTGTTAAGGATGAGTCAATATGCTCATAAATTTCCAGCCATATACGTTATGTTGTTTATCAGAAAATTGTGAAAATTTGAAATACTACTTGCTTTCCACTTTCATTATTTAGAAGCATTAAAAAAAAACAGACTATAAGCCATGTTTCATAAGGATGATGATCGATTCACTGCACTAGCTTTAGATAGATTCTGATCCTTATGCAGCTTTACAGTGGGAGCAATGAATTCAGGAAACTGCAGTTCTATTGGAAAGTGATTCTTTTGATTTTCAGTAAATGGCTGTAGATCAGAAACTCTAAACTTACTTTTTATAGTTCGTTCAATTTTCATTAGCGATGGGTATTTTTACAGTCAGGTATACGTAACATGCAATAGCCAAAGCAGCTAATTTTTTAATTTTCGAGTAATAAATATAAATTGACACAAATAGCAGTGATTTATTGTAAGGTGTGCAGCTCAGGATATACAGTAGCTGTGTTTGAAATCATTAAGAATAAACTACCGATGAACTTGTAGGTCAGGGCGGACCTTTTCAGGGCGGACCTTTTTTGACAACTCTGTATTTCTACGGGACCCAATCGTGGCCCGTTATAAGTAGTATGTAGCAAAATACCCAATGATTCTGAGCTTTTGATGATATTATATAGTTCGTTTTTTTTAAAATAGAACATTTTATCTTTTTGTTATTGCCTCTCAAATTGAAAGTCATATGGAATTTAAAAATTGTGAGACAACTCAACTTATTCTTAGGAAATTTTTTTGAATGATAAGTCTACGGTGAAGGTTTTGCGTGAACGAGACTTTGTGTGAAAGATTTTCAATCCACGATATATTTGTGTCATTTTTTATTTTGGAAACATTTAGTGTAGCTTCAGTGATTTTGGACATTCATATGATGCTCACGTTCTATCTTTTACATTCACTTTTATGCTCCCGTTTACTTTAAAATGACAGACGCAGCGACAACCAAAAAAGTAGATTCAATTTGATATGCAGTTCTCACGGAGTGGAAAACTTTATACTGTAGAAAATGCTACATTTTTCCATTACAATGAGAAGGCTAAAATTTTAAAACGACCAAGATACTTATTAATTTTTGATTTGCATAGAACTGCATTTGACACGTGGGTGACACTCGAGAAATTTTGACTATTTAAAGAGATTATGCGAAGAAATTTTTAGCTGTTCATGGATGATAAATTTTCTTTATTCGTTAGAGTAATAAGCTTTGCCACTTTTTCCTTCACTTTCATAGGATCACTGCATCGATCACTTTAGAATGAATGGAGTATAAACGTTTTTTTCAGACCGGTCAGGAAATGTTTTCTATGTATTTGATTTCGGTTGATTCAGGTCATCTTAATTTACAAAAAGATAGAGTAGTGAAATTCTTCAATAACCTCAATTATCGGAAGCATAAATCATCATGGGGCTGGTGAAGGTTTTGACCTCACCCAGAAAGTGTTTGACCACACCCAAATAGTTACTTTTCAAGGCAAGCAGGAATTTCTCTTTCAAATGCAATAAATCGAATATCAATCGATAGATGTCGTTGAGATCTATTCAAAACATGATTTAAAATTTTGCGCTTTCCCTTTTGACGGTGCCATGCGGTTAAAGTTCGGCTAAAACTTGGTTTATCTTCCCATATTTTCCTTGCTGAAAAAAAATCGTATCTTGTAGTCACTATCCACAGTCATTGACCTTCTGAGTGACAGTCATCCGTCTATTTCATATGGCGTATTGAAGAAGAAGAAGAAGAAGAAAAATTTATTTTTCGAACGAAGAGAAAAGAACAAAAACACATGTTAGTCTGGAAAAAGAAATACAACAAACATCGAGATTATTGGTTATTAATGCAGTACGAAATAAAGAGCAATGTGAAAATGTTAGCATATTGAAAAATCAAACAATACAGTGAGTGAGTGAAAGACAATATGAATAAATTTGCATAATCGTTATTCTCCATATGCTTTTGTTGTTTGTCTAACCTGTAGAAATTAGATCTAATTCCACAAAAATATTTCAGCATTTATTTTGGCCCATCCATACCATGTTTATTATTATTAGTCGAAATTCGGCCACTTCAATCCTTCATTTTTCATCTCATCCTTTTTCTGACTCATAAGCGGGCCGTTTTATGATTTATGAAATAATTGATCCTCCCTTGATTACGTTTTATACTCTATGCTTTCTTCCATGGCAGTAAATTTGTATATGTTATATTTTACCCTACAACGTATTTTGCGATTGCGAATGTACAGTAAGATCATTTGCTTAATGGTAAATAAGAAAATATGACATAAGTGATCGTTTTTTACGCCGCTTTTTACGATACTGAGTTCGATTTATGATTTGAAAAAAAATTGATCACGTAAAAAACTCAACCATGGTTTACTGAAATCGGTTAGAGTAAATTTCGAAGAAATAGACATATTTGATTGGTGAATACCTTGATGATCTTCAAAAATCGATCGAAACAAAAAACATTTTTAACTTTCAATGAAGTGTTTATCTGGGGAAAAATCTATAAGGGCTATCAACAAGATACGGTAGGATCAACAAATCGTACTGATGCGGTGGAAGCGAAAAAACCTACCGTGTCAGCGTCAAGATTCTGTAATCTCATTTTGATTTTTGTATTTTCAGATGGATTCGGTAATGCACCTAATGACCCCAAGGGAAATTTTTCCATCAGTCGTTTGATCAGGCGGACAATTGACATGGCTCTGGTCGATATTAGGCGACATCCTTGCATTTTGAATGGGTTCAAGCTTAAAATTCAGAACGAAGATACGCAGGTACATCGAACAGATTCTTCAAATTTTTTGTGAATTCAAGGGCAAAGTAGCTAGGACTGCAATCTCTATGAATGTGATAAACGGTAGCCATATGTAGGAGTACATTTCTCAAGAACGAAGGTTGAAGGTGAATGTGCTAGAAGGATGCTCACTAGTTAATAGTACTTTTCATGCCGCGACCTACCGTGGAACAACAGGTGACTTTTATCCTGATGAATCTCCGAAGGACATCGACATTTCGTAGGTAAAATGCTGCCCCCGAAAATGCATTCAAATACTGTTCGTACTTAAAGTCACGAATTTGAGACGTCGACGTAATATTTAAGAATCTGAACCCTATGTTTTCTAGCTTAAAAAGTTCCATATTGTTTCATTTAAGGATGAGAAATGACGAGAATAGACGATAAGGATGTTTACTTTTATTTCTTTTTTTCTTTGTAAGGTTAACGTACAAGATGGAACTGGTAGTGGCATTACTGTTCTCCAACTTCATGCATTTAATGATACCGAAAAAAACAAACTCAAAGGTTACCAGCTCTGTAAGATTGAATATTAATGATATATCCACCAGCTAGTCCTACTGTAGGAACAATACATACATGATTTTCCTGTGTCAAACCTGTTGATCATGTTCTGCTTCTATTTTACGCATTCCGCATCAGTAACCGAAAATTCATCGACGTCTTTATTAAATATTCGAAAAGCTTATCAAATCATTTTCACTCTTATTGTTGTTATGCCTAGAATGGACGTTGCTCGCTCTGCTGAAGCGGCCTTTTCCATCCGGCTCTCACCGTTGCCTCTGAGCAATTATTATAATAATTTACTTTTTCGAATCGCCGGGGATAGGGCCTAGATAGGAGCTGGGAAAAAATTAGCATCTCGAAATGAGATAAAAAGCCCGAACTTGGGGTTTCTAACAGATGATGGGGAAACAAAACGCCGGACGCTCCTTTCACTCTACCTATGGTAGTCTCTTTTGGGTGAGCGTCATTTTACGTAGCCGTCACACGCAAAGGATAAGATTCGATTTAGGATAAGAAGAATCTGGGGATGTACAACAAGGTACAAGATGAGGAGAGACGGTATAAAGAAATTGACCTGCCAATGGTATACTGTGGAAAAATGAGTATTCTCTTGTTTGACATTGTTCATCCAATTTTTGATAGAACAGCGGGCATTGCATCAAATCAAACCAAGGAGCAAAAGGGCAGTTTCAGTATAGTTGCCGAAAAATTAATTTCGGGTTTTGGTACGATCGACTTATTCAAAAACCAATGTAGATGGTAAAAAATGGGAAGTACCGATAACGAGTTTTTTCGAAAAAGGGATAATAAAGGTTTTTGAGTATGTGCCAATAGTAAAATAAGTGAGGGACAAGCAATGTATCAGAAAATGTAAATTTGCATGATGGGCATTCTGAAATTAAGCGTCATTTTGGTTTAAATATCAGAAAAGAATAATCATCATACAACTATACTTCATTCATTTTAAAATGATGGATGTAGCGGTAGGAGTTTCGGCAAACGCAGCCTTACCAAAGATCATGAACGTATCAAATAATCATGAAATGATTGAAAAGAGTGATTATCGAGGAGTCGGTTTCATGAAGGAAAAATTAATTGAATAGAGTCAACGAGCCTTCCAAAATTTTGAATAAAAGTTGGGCTGCGACCTCACTGCATTGATCATTTAAAATGAATGGAGTATAGAAAGGCAATTGTGGGCTTCCTAAAACATCCTATAACATTAATTCAAATTCGAAATTCTACCCTGGTGAAATGTAAGCCCAGAAATTTGGATCAAGTTTGTCAAATTTATTAGGCACAGAACAGATGTTTTTATAGCTCCTCTGCTTGAGAAAAACAGAAAAATACAGAAAATAGAAAACCAGAAAAATAATTTTCCGTGAATTTGCATGGCTGGGAGTTGCTTTAGCGGCGTCTATTATTGTAGCAAATGTCTTTTCGAAGTAGCCAGTTTCTTATCATTCTCCTTTTTTAGTGCAAGCCCACCAAAGGCATGAAAATTCTATTCGACATCATGAGTGGCAAGGTACCCAAATTAGCCTTGTTCGGCGCCGTTTGTTCCAACGTCAACGAACCCTTGGCCATGACGGCCAAATATTTCAAGATGGTTCAAGTAAGTGGAAGCTCCCTTAACAATGCAAATTTAATTTGTGAAACTGTTTTTCTAGCTTTCCTATACAGAAACACATCCGAAGTTTACTGTAGATAAAGATTCGTATAGTTTTTTCTACTCCGTGGTGCCTGCATTTCGTAATATCAATGTGGCGCAGATTCATTTACTGAAAACTTTTGATTGGAGAAGAGTTGGCATTATCGTTCAAAGGGACGACGCCCGATACGCCCTAGTAAACACTTCACTTGATTTTGTTCCTCCTTGTTTTTGTTTTGCAGAGGCTGGTTTGAGACTTTAAGGCTTTAAGCTCCATCTAAGCTGCAGCTTATGGTGTTGCTTAACTCTGTGTGTTATACCGCTACCGTTAAGGTACAGTTTAGCTGCAGCTTAACGGGAAACTCAAGCTGCAGCTGAGCTGCACCAATGGTAATGATATAACATACAGAGTTAACTTACAGCTCAGCTGCCACTTGACTTTTTCTGTGGCCGCTGAGCTGCAGCTTAGCTGGAGCTTAAGTCTCTGATGAATTTCTAGTATTTCTGTTCGTGTCTGCTTTGATCAAGTAGGCACAAATAAAATCTTATTTGGGCCTTGAAATGAGGTTTAAAAAGCGTACAAATCAGCCCTTGTCTCCTGAACGGGAATCGAGAATACGAGTCTTCTGTTTCCGAATTTTCCAAATTCATTAATGGTCTTAGGGTAATTCGAATTTCTTGTTCATTTAATTATTCTCTAATAAGGACAATGTAAATGTGGTAGAGCATTAAAAATGAAGCAAAAATTGGCAAACGAAATGAATACGAAGTACAACAATTGAAAGATGAACTGATTAATATGGTTAAGACCGTAAACTCTCCTCATATGCAGGTAGTAAATATGAAATGATAAAAATGCTAAAATAAATATGCATTATAATGAGAATATGTGACTGATAATTTGAAGGACCGCTTTTGATCTTGGCAAAAACTTTGTGTAAATGACTTTGAGGGCAGTACTACTTTTTTGTCGTTTTGCAATTTACAGGTATTTTACAAAAAAAACTAGAGTACAAATGCCAAAAGAATAAAATTCAGAAAAAAATTTTAAAATTTAAATTAAAATAATAAAGTGAACAAGTTGGAAGAGAAAAACAGAAATAAGGACAAATAGTTGAAAATTTCGGAATTTTAACTCAAATTTTAGTCATACTATGCTGCCGATAATATTCATAGTACATTGAATAGTGAGATTTCAATTCCGCCTTTTAGAGTATGTCTTACACGCTATCGGAGCTTCTGAATTTTCTTCTCAATTCTGTTCTCTTAGTTTTACTTGTTTCCCCTTTTCATGTCCATTTCGTTTTTTTTCCGTTAGCCTCAAGAAGAAGTGCAAAGTGCCTTGGAAACCAAATATAGTATCAAAGTGGAAGCATCGGTAGGATTTTCGCACCGTAAATCAAATATACACGACGAATTAACTACGCTAAAAGTGATTCGACTAATTTTATGCAAATAAATTTCCTTCAATTGTTTCTTTTTGTCTAGAAACTGGATGTGCGAATATTTATTGGATTTTTTAACGAAACAGCTGCCAGCGAAATTTTCTGCCAAGTAAATTTAAGAATTTTTTTCGCTCAAGGTTTTAATCAAAATTTCGATCCAATGAAAGGAACAACAATGCCGAAAAATATAAATTTTTCCATGATTTCTCGTGGGAATTTTTGTTTTTGTCCCACAAAAGAAGAATAAGAATTAATTTTCGTCCGCAAAAATTCGGCCTATTGATTTTGTATCTCTTCATAGGCCTCCAAACTGGGTTTGACCAAAGAAGTGCACGTTTGGTTTTTGGCTTCGTTTAGTACGGGAGAATGGTGGAAAGAAAATCGAAGCAACTGCACAGATCGAGAGCTAGCGGATGCTTTGAATGGTCATTTCATGTTTTCGTTCGCTCCTCTGAGGACGGACAGGGGCAGGACGATAAGCCACAAGGTAAACTTTTGAAATTTTTATGGTTGTTTTTCAATAAATACAGAATGTTCTTTGGGAACCGGAATCGAAAACTGGTTGACCCAAAATGCAGTCTAAACTCAATGACCCCAAATACATCCATCCCTCATAGAATTGATTTCCTGCTTTTTATTCTTTTTAACATTCACTTTTCTGTCCTTGTACATTTTCTAATTTAAATCACGGTCATTTCAATTTTATGATTTTTGATGCGTACTGGCTGTAAACCGACGTGCGTAAAAATTGATTGTAAATGCAGAAAACCTAAACCGTATTAAAAACCTGTCCTCCTGACTCAAACATTATACGAATTTTCATATTTCATCTTAAAATTCGTAAAATTTCAAGCGAAAAAGTCGACACCTTTGGTTGGAAGATCATCGCAACTCAAAGTGGTTCAAATAAAAAACTACAAGAAAGGTCTTCAAGTGCTACACTCTGTAAAATATTTTCGTAGACATTTTTTCATTAATCTTCTATGCCTTTCTGTTGGATTTCTATAGGGCTCCAATATGACATACTATTTACAAAAAGTTTTTGAGAAATAGTCAAATACTCTATACTTTGAGTGTAAAATATTGGGGGAGTGGACATTTGATGGAATGAGCCAGAGTTTTGCATGGGGTCAAACCTGCCGAACATGTGTGGTCTTCGCAAAGTTGAATGAAACATAAAAAATTGCGGTCTAAATATTACAAAGTAACTAAAATTGGTTAAAATGATGCAGTGGGCTGAATCGGAGACTCAAATGTATAAATTGACCATTAAAAGTAAAATGCTTTAACATAAACTGTTCTGAATTTAGAAATTCACATCCCTTTCAAAAATCCAATTGTCTTCCTAACACAAGAGTGTGCCTAATTTTTTCCAGGATGTAAGATACTTCCGGAAACGTTACTTACGCCACGTGTGCCCGCGCAACGCGGCTATATCGCCGCGATGCGCCGCATTCAAATTCGGCGGCTACGTCTACGACGGCGTGTGGACGTTGGCCGTCGCTTTGGAGAAATTGGTGGTCGATATAGCCAAACAGCGGAGCCAAAAATTCGAAGCCTTGGCCGATTCTTGGGACAATGGACCTATGCAACATAAGTGGGGCGTTCGATTGCTGGACGCCTTGAACGTCACGAATTTTGAGGGCGTTACGGTAGGTGGTTTTACTTTTTTCGTAGATCACTGTTATTTGAAAATTTGTCGTACAGGCCCTAGATCGATTTTTAACTGCTTGCAACCTGAAAGGCATTGCACAACTGATCTGGCAATGTAGGTATGAATTTTCAACTAGTGGTTATTACAGATTAGACCAGTAGAACGCCGTGATCTGAGGAGTGACTGTGAAATCTTCGCTTTCTGATGTCAGAAAACTGAACAAGCTCACAAGGCTGAATTTGTACTAATATATGTTACGTATAAATAAAATTTGGCAAGGATCAGAAGTTAGGCCGTTCCAAAGTTTTAGAGGATTTCTGTCGTATTTTACTCTTTCTGTTCGTCTACGCGGCTTGGATACGTCAAAAATGATATCAAAGATGGGCTATGTAGTGAACTACAAGCTGCTATGACTGTTGCATTAGAGTTGAGATTGAATCCGGATTTAGGTGTTTATAAAGTTGAGACCTCCGCACATCTAGGTAACTATTCGAAATCATGTTCGGTAGAGGGTTAATAAATTTTTGGTTTTGACATTCTAGAAATTGAACCGTTAGTATACTCGACAGTGTGCTGAATTATGAACCTCATTGTTCTCATGACAGCATCAGGTTGAGCTTTTCCTCTATCGAATTTTGGTTGGCGGTGAGAAAGGACTTTGATCGGCTGATGATGTGAATAATTACAAATTTGATAGAATCATTTTGAATTCACAGGCGTCAACAGGTCTGGCGAGGCACTGAACTGTAGCCCGTATGAAATGAAAGTGTCTATCCACAGAAGCATGGTCGGTATGGCCATGATTCTATGGGATTGTTTACCTGGAATCTATACGGCACCACTTAGCATCGTATGGTCTGCGCTCAGAAGCTAGAACACGTAAACCCAAACATACACCTCCAGCAAAGAAAATCTGGGGATAGCCAATAAATTTTTTACCCGACTCAACCACCCATAGCTCCATCAAGAATGTGGAAGGTACAATAGATCTCGACGAGGTCTGTCGATTAAGTATCTAATTTGTTGCGTTTTGGTAAGAAAAATATTCCTGCTCGCCTTGAAAAATCAAATTTGAGTGGGGTCAAATACTTATTCGGGTTAGTTTGAAACACTATCTGGGTGACGTCAGAACTCCCCAACCCCCACGCCAATGCGTGATCTCAAATCGCGTTTACTTTTCAATTCATTTTCTCACTGAAGATGAGATGTTGCCGATGATAATACTCCATAACATTTTGTACATCGATGAATAACGCTCTGAGCTCGGATGATAAGGGTAAGAATGCATGTCATGAATTATTTTTTTACCAAAGGTGTACGTAACATTGTCTTAGCTGCAAGGACATCAATTAGTAGCATACATGCACCGTATATTTTTTTGAAAAAAAGACTTTTATCATCCGAAAAAATATTCTTCAATCTAAATTGTTGGAATATTATGCTTTTAGCCTCTGATGTTACTTCATCGGAATCAATTATGCTTTTTTTAGAGAATCTCGTCAAACTACAGGTTCGCTTTCATTCTTATGACTAATTTTTCTTCTTATGTTCTGATGATTTTTCCTTCATCATTTTTTCGATCATTACAAAAAATTGAAGGAAGTCGAATCCCTAAGCATGTATCAGAATTTTTCCGGTGATTTCACTGCAATAGAAAAAACTGTACTACATTTGAAGAAGTGGTAGTGAAATAATAATATTACAGAGGAGACATCACACGATTTTCTCGGTTTTTCTTGGAAATAAAATTGGAAAGTATGTACCATTTCGTAATTTTACCATTTTCTGCTGAAAATTTTGTCTAATAGTGCAGGAAAATTTGTGGGCATACTCAACTACGAGTAACTCCCAATAGTTTTTTGAGCGAAAAATTTTGTAGTAAAAGCTTTCTGCAAACGATTTTGACTGCAGTACTATTTTTCCGTTTTTCAACTTAGAAGAATTTTATGAAGTGCAAAACTATATATATTATTGCTACTACCGTAATAAATTGCCTTTCTTTAATACAGGGTACAGTTCGATTTGACAATAATCAACGACAGGGTCTCATAAAAATTGCTCAATTTCAAAGTGAGTTCAGAAATACGATAAGACATGGAGGAACCGCAATCTCTCAAGAACTTTCTGATCACGATTTTGATGAAATCGGGCATGCAAAAAGGAGTAATAATCCAGCGTTGATAATACATATTCTAGCAAATATGCCGTTAATTTTTTCGAAAATCTCAATTTGAGGAATTTCAGACGAAAATTACGTCAAAGTCGGGGAATTCGATGCCGCCAACGAAAATTTTTACCTCAACTACAATAAGACCGTATGGAATGGTGTGTCTCTCTAAACTTGAAAAATTTCTCATGAATTTTCACTATCAAACCCTTTCAATAGGTTCCGTGGCCCCTACTGACCGCATCGATTTCCTCATCGAAACTCGCCACGTCGATTTCATCGTGTTTTTCGTCATGTGCGCTGTAACCACTACAGGCATCGTCGTCGCTTTTTGGTTTTTATTTATGAATATTTATTTTCGTAATCATAGGTAAATTTTGTAATTTTTGGGCGAAAAAAAACATATTTTACGTCGCTCACTTTCATGCTGTTTAGATTCATAAAAATGTCCAGCCCGAACATGAACAATCTGATTGTTTCCGGATGCATACTCACTTATTTGAGCGTTATCTTACTCGGATTGGATACGAGGATGATTTCGAGTTCGATGTTTGAATTTATGTGCACGGTGAGCGATGGTATACATAGTTTGATATGTGAGTTTGACTTTTCTGAAAAGCATTGGGGAAATTTCCAGCATTTTTCTTAACTTTCATATTCCGTAGTTTTCGCTCAACATGTGGAATTACAATAAGCTCTGAAAAGATGAAACTTACTGTACCGCGAAAGATGCTTATAAAACTTTAAAACTATCATATGATATCTTTCACCATTGCCACTGATGTTCGAATCCGCATTTCTACATCTCACTATGCATCATGGAGGCACATAAAGTGTAGAGTAGGATAACACCTCCTACCTGGAACCCCTAATACCCCGGCCTGAACAAAAAATGGAAAAGATGTAAAGACATCATTTTCTGACAAAAAAAAATTGTCTAAAAATTAATTTTTGCTAAAATGTGTCTTTTTGAAAGGAGACTTTCCCCCGCCCCCAGATATTCCCCTGAATTTTATTTCTAGACCTTCCCAAGTGTAAAATTTTGGTCGTGCACCTGTTATATGCGTGTCAACTTATTTGTCTCAAAGAGACTGAGAACCGTGAAAAGAGAGCCATAAGCTCTGGTAGTAGGAGTATTGTGAAAATGAAGACAGCTATGGTGTCATCACGAGGAAGGAATGTAATAGAAAAAGTTTATTCAAGCTATTCTCGATCCGTCTTGCTGCGACTTTCCAAAAATATATGCGATATGGAAAATGTCGTCGGGGAGGTGGGATAATGGTGAGACGGACGCGGGAGGAGGAGGTCCAGTTCGGAATTTGCAGGAGAGGTAGGCTGGTAAGTTGGGCGATATGCCTGAGAGTCAGTCGGGCTCGAAAACGCAGCTTTATTCAACAACAGAAAAAAGAATAGACTAAATCTAATCGGCCAATATGTCTTTATGGCAAGAAATGAACAAACACAGATTTATCCGAAAATATATACAAACAAAAACACAAAACAAAAAACGTAGGAAAAAGCGGGAATTAAGTATGTGTTTTTATTGTTGTTGTTGAAAAGTTGGATTTACTGTAATTACGAAAAGTGAATTATAATACTGGTTTAGCTGAAGCGTGTGGTAAGAAAATTAGTTTTTGTGTAGTATATTATTTCATTTTTTCACTTAATACATCTATGATAGTACGACTCCATTTGTCACAAATGTAGTATTTCGTGAATTTCAGGCCAAAATCTGGAGTTTATCGTTCGGTTTCACTTTAGCCTTCGGATCAATGTTCAGTAAAACGTGGCGAGTTCATTCCATTTTCACAAATATCAAGCTCAACAAAAAGGTATATGAAGAGTGATTTTCAAGTTCTATTATTTATAAAAAATTGGTTGTTTTATCAGCTAAAGGCCATCGTGGTTGCACCTGCCACAGTTCAGATTATTGATTTTAAAAAATTCATATGTCTTTTAGTTGCTGATTTTTGATCAATGCATTCACAAATAATCATGAATTTAACAAAAAATGGAAAAACTTATTGCTATACTCAAGTTCGTGCACCCCGCTCCAAATTTTTACAGGCAATAACCGATTATCAGCTATTCGTGATAATTGGAACACTATTAATGGTTGACTTTTTCATACTTACTATTTGGCTGTTCGTTGACGATTTCACAAGGATAGATAGATCACTGCCCGCAGAAGTAAAATCGACATCAAACTATCTTCCGAATATCTTGAATGTGAACAGTATTTTCTATTTCCAGACTTATATGGAAAAGAATTTGAAAATTGAACCCCACATCGAAGCCTGTTACAGCCCTCATGCCGTTATTTTTCAGGGTTTACTCATGGTTTTCAAAGGTCTGCAGTTGGTGAGTATCGAAATAGGACGGACATAACCCATAAGCTCGAAATGAGGCTTAGATATCTTTTGATGAGTCAATTTTGGGGAAGTCCTGCCTCGAGCAGCTATTGCTCGCTTCGAAAGGCACGATTTCGTTAATACATCTTGTGAAAATCTGTTAACAGTTGGCATAAATATTCAGTTTTTCTTGAAGTGCTACCAGATCATGAAACTGAAAAGCAAGTACTGTTTCACGTTTTTGTTATTTTCTGTAAATTTTTTTTGTCAAATTTTTTATTTACCAATATTTCATCAAAGCAAATTCATTCATCGCATTTATACAAATTCCCACCGACAAAAAGCTTACTATCAAAAGTGATGTAACATAAGTCAAGTCGCTATGGTCTATTGAATGCTGTCTAGAATGCGTGAGTTCCAAATTAACACCTGGAAACCCCCTCAATAAAATGGAATTATGGCGTCGAACATAATCTACGAAGCGTGAATTTGTCTTCCAATTTTCAATTTTCTAGATTTCTGGGTGCTTCTTGGCTTGGGAAACCCGTCACGTGAATGTGCCGGCCTTGAACGACAGTAAATATATCGGTGCCAGCGTTTACAACGTCGTGGTCATGTGCACTTTGGGCGTGCCTATCTCCTTCGTTCTTAGGGATCACGTTAACGCTTCTTATATTCTAATTTCCGTTTTCATTGTGTTTTGTACGACATTGACGCTAGGTTTGGTTTTTATACCAAAAGTGATCTTGATGCTTAATAGGAAATTAATCCGTGATAGAACCCTGTAGTTTTTCAGATAGTCGAACTGGTCAGAAATCCGAAAACCGACATGAATGACAGACGTTTTAGACGGACGATGTTGGCGTCGAGGCACCCTAGTCTGAGAAGAGAAATTTCTTTGAATAGCATCGAAGATTATCGAGAAAGACTGAATCATGTAGAAAGGGAGAATTCCTTGTGGAAAAAGACTCTTCAAGAAGTACTTTTCTTTTTGTTTTACTGTAAGAATTACCGTATTTTGCTATTGAGTCTCTGAGAAAGCCTAGGAAAAAATATAGGACTTTGAGCAGAGACATGCTGCGATAGGATAGTCGTCCCGATTCCAGTTCTTGATGATCTATTATACTTTGACTTTACGAAAGGTTTTCTTTCTTAACTACTTTTTTGTAAAATGATCCTAAATTGAAAAATGACAAAAATCAATAATGTCATCAAGATTTTTTAGACTTACAGTAAGATATTTCGCTCGAAAACTGTTACAGGTTAGTTAAGTATGCTCACAACTTTCCGCTACCATGTGACCTATGGTTTTAAGCATAAAAACGTAAAAGCGTGAAATGGTACCTGATTTCAACTTTCATCGTCTAGTAGCATTTCAGGAAAGAAAGACTTTAGATACAATAACCTCTGAACTACTAAATTACTGTAGTCTATTTTTTCCAAGCGAGCCTCGGTAAAAAGATGCTCATGCAAATAATAAACAACCTGACGATGCACCCGCTTTTTTTCTCACATTGACCGTAGCATTGGGACTGCAACTTGGAGAAAGATTCTAGCTTATGATGCATGGTCATTACCTGCCTACGGATTCCTTTTTTATTTTTTTCTGATTTGAAAATTAACATGGGTATAATCTCCTTAAATTCTTACAGCATGCATTTATTGGTTCATAAACTGTACGTTCATGCAATCTGAAAAATATGAATAACCAAACTATTGAAATTCCAGTTAAGTTTAGAAAGAAGCGAGGTTAAATGATTTTGAACGCTCTCTGATAAACTTACGAAACACAGTATATTCTTGATTTACATGCCTCTATCCATCCTGAAAATTTCATCTGTTCGTCTTTTCAATCCTACTTTTTCATTTCAGAAGGTTTGTGAATTTTACCGTCTGAAAGCTCGATTAGATGTAATTATTGGAGCATCAGGTGCATAAAGTTTTCCCCGCTGATTTTTTCAATATTTATGCAATAAGTTGTTTCTAGTCAAAGAACAAGAATCCAAGAACCGCCTGACTGTTGCAAACGCAATCGAAAAACAACGACTCATTCGGGCGGCAGGGCAAATCGTAATCGAAAACACAGAATCAATTTCAACTATCGACTGTGGGAATAGGGAAAATGCTAAAGCAGGTTCTATCGCTCTTGATCCGATTCTACAAGGCGCCGAAACAACATTTCTGCTCAGGTAAGATCACGGGCTGTGCATTAAATCACAGTTTTATAGAATGTGTAGTTTTGTAGCTTTAAAAAGCGTATCCTTATCAACCAAATTTTTGAGTACAGTCAAAGTCTTACACAGTTAGTCTGTCGTGGAATTTTCTCTTGCCAAAATATGGACTGTGTTTTTTACTTTCCTTCTAGGCCAGTCCATTCCAGTTCAGCTAATGGCAGCATTTACAACGACACTACTGAGCTCAGTCCGAAAAATTCGTTTCAAAATCATTCGCCTCTTTTGAATTACGATGAAGAAGTCTGTAAGTTGATAAATTATGTATGAAATGTCTGTCATTATGATTAATGGCGTTGATTGTGCGAAACTAAGTCGACAGTCTCACCAAGTCGATCATTCCAGTAAATCGACCATCTCAGTGAATCGACTGTCCCAGTAAGTCGACCATCCCTGTGGGTCGATTGTTCCATAACGCTGACTGCACTGAAAGTTAGCATGTCTTTTTTTACATAAGTCTAAGCCTAAACCAGATTCTAAGCCCAAAGGGCCAACTATACTTCGCCGTACAGTGCCGTACGGCACGTAAGTATAGCAGTTACTTATCATTTTCATTTACTTATTATCATTTACCAGCGTAAGGCGCCGTATGGCGTGAAGTATAGCAGCCACTCATCAGGCGCCATACGGCACTGCACGGCGCCATGCGGCGCGTGCGGCAAAGTATAGCAGCTCAATGTGGTGCCATACGGCACCGTACGGCGAAGTATAGTTGGCCCTTAAGTCCTGAATTCAATCTGATTTCGCAAATATGGATCATTAAACTGTCGTAGAATTTGAGCTAGTCCTGTATCGATTTTATTAGTATAGTCGAAGTAGTATATAAGGTGGAAACTTAGGAGCAGAATTCAGAGCAACCACACACAAAGGATAGGCCACATAATATCAATATTGGATCTTCCTCAGAGCAAACACACAGAAAAGATAGCCATCAGATAAAGCGTAGGCAACCCGAGCTATCGTATTCTTTTAAGTTGTTTTTTCTTAGCAATGACGCCGTAACTTTAGGAATTTAGAATTGAGGGCCCGTAGAAAAAAATAGTCCATGTAAATTATATTTTGACCTGCCTCATAGCAAGTACACACGAAAGATATGTTTGCCAGATAAAGCAGTAGCAAAGTAGCTATAGTTTTTCATCTTTTAGTTGTAGCAATGACATGATCACTTCAGAAATTTATAACAGAGGCCAAGCGCACACAAAAGGCTTTCTTGTGAGAAAAGCGGGAAATGTGGGCGGGAACAAATTTCACCAATCCCGCCCGCTCCCGTCCGGTTTTCAAAAAATTCATCCTGTTACCGCCCGCATCCCGCCCCGGGAATGCGGGAAGAGTGGGCGCGAAGCGGGAACGGGATCCCGTGCACACCCCTAATGTCAAATGACAGTCATTGCATTGTGAAATAAAAACAAATTTGGACGCAGCTTGTAAAATATTACCAGAAAAGTGAAGAGATAATATCAGCAATGCTTGCTGCTTTGTGTAATGCGTCAAAAGCTGTATTCAAATTTACAAATAATAGCATCAATATAAAGATTAATTTTCCTAAACTTTCCAGGTAACAACATAAGGAAAAACATATAAATTTCACTTTTTCATTAAGGATAATGACGGACTGGACACACATATTCTACTCTTTTGCTTTTTTGTACCAACTTTGATTTGTGAGCTCTTCTTGTGGAATAATCTCACAAAATTTCAAAACAAGTAAACAACAGCTGAATATTAAACTTTAGGAGGTGGGATAAAATTATGTCATAAATATGTCAACATCCATTGAGTACATTTAAAACTAACCGTTAAACATCTTGAACTTAATGTCATGAATGTATGATGCATTGAACATAAACAATTGTGGACAATGTGTATAAATATTGCTGTGTTCTTCTTGTGACTAAAGCATGCAGGTATAAAAGTCATTATCATCATATAGATATTATGATTGAAATAAGGCTTGAGAGAAACATTGAATAGAGAAATGATGCTTATCATAATATGGTCACTGCTGTTGAGAGTTCTTTTGAGGGATGTTACTTACAAGCTTTGATTGCTTCGGATTATTTAGCATAGTGACACCAGGAGGTAGATTGCTGTCTTCTTTTCGTACTGAAAATCCTTAACTTTTAGACATTTTACTGTCTTCAGCTCTAGGTTTTAGTTTATGGCCCTCTTTGAGCCTTTCCAACTGCTTCTATATTTAGCCAAAAATTAACCCACACATACATGCTTTTTTCATCTTTTAACACCAGGACTGGGGAAATACTACGACAGCATAGCATAGTTTCAGTAGAAACAGGATAAATCTCCAATGCACCAGATTATCTCCTCTGTCAAAGATTTAGGATATAAAAAATACATATGTGAACTTTGAAAGTTTTTCAATTTTACACTCCTCTCTGTAATGAGCCTTTCTGAAAGAATAGCATAAATGGCTTAGGTGCAAACATCAGCCTGTAAGTGATTTTGCAGTGTGATGTCAGTCTCATGTACTGAAAGATGTTTAGGAAAATCTAATAATGGTGGTGTCTGATTGGTAATCATCCTAAAAATTGAGTACATGTATAGCTCGTTTCCATATTTTTCTAGATTTTAAACTTAAGAATCTAATGCATTAGCAGTAATGATAGTAGAAACTTTCATCACCGGCAGTTCTTGAATGTAAACAACAGCAATAGACTTGTTTTTAAGGATAGAATAAGGAATCTATTCATGATAAACATGATAAAATTACTGGATTGAATAGAAATAAAGCTAAATAGAACCCATTGACTGGAGCAGTAAAGGAACTCCACTCCATGATGGATGCTTTTTCAGTGGTCATACATTTTTACATGCTCCATAAATATTAGGACTAACACTGCTCAAACATGATAGCAAAACTAAAAGTCCTTCATATTTATTGTAGAAGTACTTTTGCGAATCAAATGTACATTTTTTGGGGAAATTGAGGAACAACCATTTTTTGAGTTTAACAATTGGCCAAACTTAGGAATAATAGGTCTCTGCAAGCTCATGCCAAATATGGCTGTAAACTTTTAAAATTCGTACACAAAATTAAATGGATAACAAATAAACGGAGCACAGAAAAATGTTTTGGTCATTCATGCACCTTGAAACTGTTAATCATTGGATCATTATTTGGAAAATAGAAAAAAGGTGATTTGGGTATAGGCACAAAAACTATAAGACAATATGTGATGGCCCTAATAGATGCCACAGAGATTTAAAAACTCATTTGGACTAATTACCTATTCGAAAGTTAATTCTCAAGTGCAGTCCTGGGTGAGTTACCAAAAATCATACTGCAGGGAAATAGCATAAATGTATAGGTTGTTGAGTCATTCTATAAAAATTAAAAATTAAGCCTTGTTTGGTGTGTAGAATGTTATTTGGTATAATACTCACTAGGCTGTGTGTGAATATTTTCAGTCCAAAAATTTTTGTTGACTGCTCTATCCTGATTCCCTGCTAAGCTTAAGTAGGAAAAAACAAAGTGAAATGGGCATTGAAAATACAATATTACATTGAATGAAAATAATAAAAAAATTGAAAGTAAAAAATGAACAGAAAAAAAGTAAAAAATAAATAAATAATAAAAACAACTAGATAAATAAAAAAATAAAAGTATTTAAAAAACACAAAAATAACCTATTTTCCGAAGACCAGTACTAGTCTATGGATGACTGATATAAATGGGGAAGACAACAGTCCAACATGTTAGAATTATATACCATATCCATTGCACCTCACATTTACTAGAAAGGATGATGTAAGCTATGAAAAACGCGTAAAAAATAAGCTGATCTTCATGTTTATACTTCTATGTCTCTAGACTTTTGCTATAATGCTGGACTATAAATAAAAACATTATATGGATCACCAAAATGAAGAACAAAGTAAGCCAAATTCCTGAAACAATAACATCATTGCTAGAAAAAAATGAAAAAACCCTGCTACTCTGCTAATGCTTCATCTGGCGATCATATCTTTTGTGTGCGCTTGCCCTCCATTATAAATTTCTGAAGTGATCATGTCATTGCTACAAATAAAAGATGAAAAACTATAGCTACTTTGCTAATGCTTTATCTGGCAAACATATCTTTTGTGGTTACTTGCTCTGAAGCAGGTCAAAATATAATTTACATGGACCACTTTTTTCTATGGGCTCTCAATTCTAAATTCCTAAAGTTATGACGTCATTGCCTAGAAAAAAACAACTTAAAACAATACACCATAGTCTTTTTTTTCAAATGAGCCTCCGTGTAGCGCAAGATTCTCAGGCATATGAAAAACCTGCTCGTAAGCCGGTGGTTGATTTCCTACCCAGTCGACTGTAGTCAGGAGAGAAAGCTAATTTTTATCCAGGGGTGAAATCGCAATTCCGCGGCGCTGATTAATTTTATATCATACCTGTAATTGGGGTCCCCCCAAGCTTCCTCCTCCATCTACTGGTATGGTTATTATCTAAAAAGCTACAAGCATAAAGCAGGACGTCGTTTTCTAACTGCGCACTGGAATTCAAGCGTCAGAGCACAGAAACACAGAAATTTCTGAAAAGTACTTCCATGAAGCTTTTAAATTGATTTTACCTCAAGAAAGAAATAATCGCTTCAAAAAGTTTAGATTTAAAGTATATTGATCTTTCTCGAAAAAATGCGAATCTTCATTTATTTACAAGATAAAACATTGAAGATTACCAATTGAAACATGAGATAATACGTCTAAGGTGATGAAAACTAGGCTAAATTTTATAAGTCGGTTACCGGCCTTCAGCCTAATTATTGTAATGAGTTGTTTGTTAATTTTGAGCATGGATTTCTATGACTAATGAGTAGACATTTATTTTTCCTTTAAAATTTTCCTTAGGCTTAGGCTTAGGGTACAGCAGCTGCGCCCGGGGGCGCAGCGCTGTTGAGGCTCTTCCAAATGAAGTTGTTTGTTAAAATAGTATGAAGGGTCTTAAAGAAATATAGTGTTTATACTTTCTGGTGGAATTGTGTAGTGATAAACGCATTAAGTCCGCAGGCTGGTGGACCAGCTTCGATTCCTGAAGTAGGTGGGATTTTTCTGCGGTGACAAGGACTATGTGAGATATGTGCAGATTTTATGCAAATGAGTTCCTGAATGCCATGAGCGCCTGAATTTTCGAACCGATCTGGATAGCTGGCATCTTGAGGAGTCCAAAAATGCCAGTTTGGACCATAATTTGGAAGGTAACCGACTTGTAAAAAAATTTCGAAAACTATTATAGATTAAATAATAAGTGAAGGTAGACATGCTAAAAGCCGCACCTGAACTGCCGGAAAATTTTGAGCTTTGGACCATCTAAAATGCACCAAATTCCTTTTCTGTATCCGATTCCCAGAATTTTCTACCCTAAATGGAGAAAGAGCCCACAATTTTTTTCACTCTTACGAATTCCCCTTCCCAAAAAGCACGATTTGGGAAAAAAACAGTGCAGAGAAATGTTGTGATTTTGACCTTCTAATGTCCACCAAAAATCCACCAGTTCGGTTTCGACGTTCAAAAATTTTTTTCACAATGACAACCATCCCCAAAATTTTTTTCTTCCAAGAATTTTTTTCCATCAAAATATCGCATATGAGGTAAAAAATTGGCGGAAGGCATACACAATTAAGCAGCGTCGTGGAGTGGAATGGCGATTTTGCCGCCAGATAAAAATTCGCTTTTTTCTCTCCACTACAGTCGACTGGATAGGAAATCATCGACCAGCTTGGGTTGCCTATGCCGTATCTGATGGCTCTTTTGTGTGTGTTTGCTCTGAGGCAGATCCAACATTGATATTATGTGGCCTATCTTTTGTGTGTACTTGCTCTGAATTCTACCCCTAAGAAAAATTGACAACCGGCCGGCACCGGTTGTCAATTTCGATTCAATCGAAATTTCTGAACCGTCGCTAGCCGTCGCATATATTATAACATATGAATTATGGTGCAAAAAATGAATCTTAGTGTTTTATAATTTTTTCGTAGGTTTGCAGTAGGTATCTCACAGCCGGCACCGGATGAAGTATAGCAGCAAAAATTTGCAACCGGTGATGGTCGTCGCCGATTTAAACATATTTCATCCGGCGCCGGCCGTCGAAGTATAGCAGGGCCTTTAAGTTCCCCTTTTACACTACTAGTCGACTCCGTGGGAAACTTACTCGGAATTTGTATGTCTAAAAAATGATGATTAATCATTGCTCGACCTACTGGGATGATCGACATACTGGAACGATACCATGGCGACGGCAAATGAACTAAATTTTGTGTGATGTTGATTCATAATTGAACACTTGTCATTGCAGCAAAACCTGGGGCTCGCTTCACAAAATATAAATTGGTCATGGAGTATTACTAATATTCGTTGGAACTAATAAAAAGCGTTACATGTAAAATATTAATTTTGGGCAGGATTATCCAATAAAATATTGGAAAGTACAGATAAGGTACGACTATATACATATAGGTTATCGGAAGTCCGTTTCACCAAAAACTAATAAGTAGTGGAAAAATATTAGTTACCAACTGCAAGATGCTAGCTTGTTTGGCCATAAAAACAGCCGCGTCTTATGTGCCTGAGACAACAAACAAACGCTTGGAGCGGATTCACCCTACAACATTGCGGTTTTTCGTCTATTGAATCTTACCACGTGTATCGTAAAACTGAGGGTATCACTAATCGGCGGAATCCGCATCCGGATGCGGATGACGGATATGGTCTTATCGGTGGATGCGGATATGGATGGCGGATGCGGAATCCGCATATCCGCTCCCTAATCGGCGGATGAAAAAGGCGGAATCCGCTTTTTTTGAGCGGATATTGATGTCTAATCGGCGGATGCAAAAAATGCAGAGATCCGCCATGGGCATGTCTAAAAGGCGGACATGTTTTGCGGATTGCGGATATTTTGTTCGAAATTTTCTGAATGTGTTGCCAGAGTAGGCAACTTTTTTGGTGGATACACATGTCTAAAAGGCGGATTTGGGAGAAGATGGCGGATACATATCCCCCATCCCCAGAATGTATAATCAATGAAATCTAGGGCGGATGTGGGTTTTCGACCATTGATAATTCGATGGACGTGGTCACTTTACATGAAAAATTTTCATGGGTGTAAACAAGCGAATTTTTCTGATTTTTTTGGGCAAGGGGTTTTGGACCACAGGGAATTCAATGAATGTGCTCACTTTACACAAAAAAATTATCCGGCACGTAACCAATAATTTTTCGTGATTTTTTGATGTAACGGGTTTTCGACTGCAGGGAATCCACTTCACACAAAAAAGTATTTTGGGTGTAAACAAGCGTATTTGTGTCATTATTTGGGGCAACGGGTCTTAGACCTCGGAGAATTCAATGGATGCACCTACTTTACACAAAAAATTATGCTGCGTGTAAACAATCGTTTTTCATGATTTTTTGGTGGAAAGGGTTTTCAACTATGGAGAATTTATTGAATCCAATCACTTTACACGGAAAATTGTCGCGGGTGTAAACAAACGTATTTTTGTTGGAAGGGATTTTTGACCACAGAAATTTCAATGGACACAGTCACTTAACACAAAAAATTGTTGAGTTGAGTGCAAACAAAGGTATTTCTGCGGTTTTGGGGGTTCTTGATCATGGGGAATTCAATCGAACTGGTCACTTTACACATTTTTACCGAAAGTGAGAATTTGTAGCCTTGAGATTGTTTTTTACTGTTTCTTTGATGTGGAGATGACCAAATTTAGATTCAATGTGCTTCAACGAAGGTTTTCATGCCTGATTAAGAAGAACTTGGTTTAAAGTTCTAAAAATTCACTTTCGTTATATCGGATTTTCATCCTTTCTAAAAAAACTAAATCTAGTCCACATTTTTCTCTAGCTTGGCAACTATATTTTTTTGTTTCTGCCCAATCAGTGAATTTTCGAATGAAACTAGTCAAAAGGAGTTGAAAATGGAGAAGACTGAAATCTTTAGTTAGTTCAAATTAGAACTAACCTATTAAATTACAATTGAGTATTATATTTCTAATGTACATTTTATTTATAATCAAAGACAAAAAACACATATTGTTAACAACAACAAACAAAAAAACAAATATTTACAAACATAACAGAAAAAAACAATTATCACAACAAATATCAATAACAAATAAAAACAGTTATGTACAACAAACACGAATAACAAATATGTATACAATGGAGGACAATATGACAAAAAAATTTTTTAAAATTTCGAAAATTTGAAAAAATTTTAAAAATTTAATTTTTTTAAAAATAGGTTAGGGCATGGCCTCGAACCTTTACAATATCAAAACCACTGTTTTAATTGCATTTTCAATCATTCCACCCCTTCAAATGTCATATCCCCTTTTTATATCCACCCATTAGGGTTTTGCGACCCTAATCAGTTGATATAAATGGCGGAAATCACTTAAACTCATGTCCTGAATTTAATATTGAGTTTTCGAGCACGGGATTTCTATCCTAGCATCTCAGTCATGGTCCTGATCCAAAATTTAGAAAATTTTCAAATTTTGAGAAAAAATTCAAAATTTTAAAAAAATTCTGAAAATTAAAATTTTTTTGAAATTTTGATAGGGCATGTCCTACAACCTCAAAAATACCAAAAACACTGTTCTCATTGCTTTTTGATCCTTCCACTGCTCAAATGTCTTATTCCCCTTTTATATCTGCCGATTAGGGTTGCAAAACCCTAATTGTTGGATGTAAAAGGCGGAAATCACTTAAACTCATGTCCTGAACTTAATATCAAGTTTTGGAGCACAGGTTTTCTATCCTAGCATCTCAGTCATTGTCCTGATCCAAAAAATTTGAAAATTTTGAAAAAAATTTCAAAACTTTTAATTATGTGTAACTTACAAATCTGGGTGACTTTTGGAGTATTATTGTGTGTAAAAAGCTTTACAAAACCTTTCTCACAATAGGACAACTTTTACTTTGATTTCACAATTTTTACTCTCTGAAAAATGATCACTTTTACTAAATTCCTGTTTGTACAGTAACCATAAGAGCTAGTGGCATAAAACTTGATCTTATAGCAAAGATAAACAGGGCATTCTCAATCTGCATTAAAAAAGCTTTATCTGTTCAAAAGTTTTGGAAGTCAGCAATGGTCACCTTTTTTTGGCTCACCCTGTACTGTCTCATAAATAAAATTTTCAATTTTCTCTTTGAAAACATTCAACCTTACTTTCTCAAAAACAGCATCAACTTGTTTCAAACTGTCAGATCTCCTCATAACAGATGATGTCAAGAAATAATTTGTAAATCGAGACTTTGTCTCATCTCTATCATCAAAATGGCCAGTGTTATTTGGCGCATAATACTTTCTATCACTAGCCCCTTGTTTGAAATCTTTGGAAATTCACATATTTTTTGCTGCCCTAAAATGGTCTTGATCTTCATCAGCTTTTTACTGATCATCATTATCACCGTCTTGGTCATCATTGTCTGATTCTGACTTGAAAGGTCACTTTTGCATCACCATCTTCTCATCGCTCGAAGATGGGGCATTAGCTTTTAATATAAAATCGTCTTCTAATTGATTTTCAGGGTCCTTAAAATCGAAATTATCGTTGTCTAAGGCAGCAACAATGTGCGCGTCAAAATCCGGATGAGGACCTTAATGGAAAAATATTGAAAAATTACATTATAGTACAGCATAACCTCGACAATAACACCTACAATAAACTGCATAAGATTCAAACATTTAAAAATGAGCAAAACTTCGGGGGCACGATTGAATGAAGGAGACTGAACCAGAGAAACTGAAAAATTCACCTGAGGCAAAATGTCTTTTCCAGCATTAATCATTGTGCCATCTTTACTAATTCAATATCTCTGTTCTAACAATTCCTATGTTTGCTGCTCCAATGAGTAGACTTTGTTAGTGTCCCCCAGATGTCCTAAATAATCGTAATTGTTGTCGAAAAAGATGTCATATTTTATTCTTTTCTGCATTGTTTTTTCATCAACGCCGTTCACGAGTAAATGATTGGATGATGAAGAGGTTGGTTGCTTGTTTATGGACAAATTACTGATTCCATTGACGGGCATAATGATTCCATACACACCAAAATGAGCTGACAAAAAATATATTGATATTCCACAAGAGCAGAGAAAGCATTTTAATGACAGAGTTGTTATGAATTTATCCTGTATTAATATTTCTGTGGTTCCAATTAGGATTATCTAATTTTATTTAATTCTTAGTCCAGCACTGAGTGCTGGCAAATTTTTTGGATTATCACTTTCTAAAATGCTGGAAATTGAACCTCCACAATGATGAGAAATAAATTAAAATCAGACTGATGAAGCTTCTGGCGCTAAGTGCAAAAAAAAATTATTGAGTATTATATTCTAAGCTGGAAAATAAATCCCTCCAATGGATATTCATGAATATCAATTCTAAAATCATGGTCTGTAATGATGTCTTCAATTTCCATTTTCAATAAACCCAATAGTTCATGTTGAAAAGTTGGAAAAACTCCAAGCATCGAGAGAAAAAATTGAGAGCATTGATCAAAAATCATATCTGTAACTGGGGGAGGGGGAATCTGAACTTGTCGAACCATATACCCAAATGTCGGGACGCCCACCCCCAACTTGGTCAACCCACCTCCCCAAAAGAAAAATGCGAAAAAATTAAGTTTTCGACTTTTTTGGTTTTTTTTCGACTCGCCTCCCCAAAATTTTGGAAATGTTGGTGTACCTGGGCAAAGCACATTTTGTGCATAGCTACCCGAGCTAAATTTATTTAGGTTGGTTGTCATTTTTCAAAATGGCTGTTTCAATATTTTTCATAAATGCTTTTTCACTCCATAATGCCCAGTGATCTTTTATATGCAAGCTTTGAACCTTGTTTTGTATTGTATTCTTCCATTAGTCAGTAATTTGTGTAAATTAAGGGTGAAAGTAAAGATTTTGAATTTAAGGTCAGCTAGCACTGAATATGGCAAAATCAACAACAATCTAAAGTGCAATAATTCAAATTTCCAACAAGCTCAGCAACAAACATTTCTACTGTCCACATAACTTTGTTTGCAATGCACAGCACCACTCGAATACTAGATAATGAATTTCATTTGCTCATAATAATTCAAGTGCTAACAAAATATTGAAGATTATTGACAAAATCAAATAAAGTGTTTTACATAATGAAAACAATCAAAAGTTGAACAAAAATGAAAGTAAAGCATGCTCAAGTCTGTGCCTGCGCTAGAGAATAGCAAATGATACCCAGAGCCAGTGTTTTTTTGCACAGTGCAGACTTTTAAGGCTTCATGCAGTTTTTTGTGATATCTGCAGTGGTGGAGAATTTTTTGAGTCGTGTGTTTTATCACATATAGTCTTCTATAATGTGCCAGTCATTGATTTTGAACCATTAAAATCAATTATTTTTCTTATTTTAAGACTTTAAAATGTCAAGTCAAAAAACTGTAAATTCGTTCAAATTTAACATTGAATTACACATTTGATTTGCTTTTTTCCTATATTCACTATTGTGTTGTAACTGGCATACCTGTACTTGGGGGGGACCCCCCCCCCCAACTTGGCCAACCATGTACCCAATAACCGTGTATTTTTCTGCTCAAACCACTAGTGGTTTTTTTGTGCCAAAACATGGTTTTTGGCAAAAAAAGAGTTGGAATGGCACAAAAAATTTTGAGTGTTTGTGCCCATTGGCACAAAATTTTTGGCTGGTCAAACAATAAATTTCCTTGATTTTTAGATGTTTAAGAGGCTGAAAATGCAAAAATTTTTGGGTGCTTCGCACCAAGTTAATATTTCCTATTCATATATTTGACACAGAGGCCAAAGACAGGGTTCCTACACAACCTGGGGAACCTGGGAAACCCAGGGGATTTTTTCCATCATCTGGGAAACCTGGTAAACCATTTTCGAGTTTATCTTTTCATTGTTCTTAAATACATTGTATGTAGATAAGTCATATTCCTAGTGGAAAATTGAATCAATTTGAACTTCCTTAACAATTCTGAGTATTTAAATTTTGTCAGCATTCCATTTCTTTTTGAGTCACTGTGAACTATTTTCTTGCACATTTTTCTTATCCCACAATTGGCAATAATTTGGCTTTTGAGTTTTGGTGTAGAGTATTTGTTCTGGTGTAGAGTATATTTGTTTTTTTTGTGATTACAGAAGATTGAATCTAAAGAGATGAATAGAGTTTCCTAGGAAATACTTGATATTCAGCCGCTACTAAAATTTAAGTGAATTGAATTTATTCTTTTTTATGTTTTTTATTTTTTTCAGTAGAAAAAGTTGCCATAATAACTCATCAAATGTCGACTTTAACACCAGGAATGTTGAGTCAAAAGCAGAATTGAAAAACCCAAGTGGCAGCAAAAAATTCCATCGAATAACCTGCCTAGAATGGAAGCAGCACAAAAAGGGTGAAGAATTGATTACATTTCCCAGCAGCACACCGCTTTGTCATTCCTCTTACAACAAAGATCAATTGAATTTTGCTCAACAAATAACAACATTGAAGTGAAAATCGTCCAAATTATTTGTGAGGATTCTACGATGGAGGTGCAGCATAATGATTATAAAAGGAAAATCAGTCATGGTATTAGAGCTACAGTATACAGTTACAGTATACAGTTTTTTTTCATTTTCTTGCTGTTGTATACTTCATCATACTATTCTCTGTTCGCTTGGAACACTTGTCTCTTTGAACTCTTTTGTCTCTATTTAGTGTTTTGTTTGTGTTTCTTCCTATTTAAAAAATTTAAAGTTTTAAAATTTTTTTAAAAATCTCAAATTTTCTAACTTTTGAATTAGGACCATGACTGAGATGCTATAGCAGTGCTGTGCTCCAAAACTTGATATTGAGTTCAGGACGTGAGTTTAAGTGATTTTCGCCTTTTATATCCATTGATTAGGGTTGTAAAACCCTAATTGGCAGATACAAAAGGCAGATATGACATTTGAGGCTGTGGAACAATCGAAAAAGCAATGAGAACAGTGTTTTTGGTATTTTTGAGCTTGTTGGACGTGCCCATTCAAAGTTTTTAAAAAATTTTAAATTTTTAAATTTGGTCCATTGTATACACATCTGATTTTCGTGTTTGTTGTACATTACTGTTTTTATTTGTTATTAACATTTGTTGTAATAATTGTTTTTCTGTGTTATTGTTGTAAATATTCATTTTTTTGTTTGTTGTTGTTAAATATATGTGTTTTTTGTCTCTGTCTATAAATAAAATGGACATTGGAAATACACTACTCAACTGTAATTTAATAAGTTAGTTCAAATTTGAACTGACTAGAGCTGCTTGTTGTTTTCGTTTTCAACTCCTTTTATGCTAGTTTATTCGAAAATGCCCCTATCGGGCAGAAAAAAGGAATAGACTTGCTTTGTCAGTTTCCAAGCTAGAGAAAAATGTGGACTAGATTTAGTTTTTTTAGAAAGGATGAAAATCCAATATAATGAAAGTGAATTTTTGGAACTCTAAACCAAGTTCTTCTTAATCAGGCATGAAAACCTTCGTTGAAGCACATTGAAGTTTTAAATTTGGTCATCTTCACATCAAAGAAACAGTAAAACACAATCTCAAGGCTATGAATTCTCACTTTCTGTAAAAGTGTGTAAAGTGACCATTTCCATTGAATTCCCCAGGATCAAGAACCCCCCAACACCAAAAACTGCAAAAATACCTTTGTTTGCAGGCAGAACAACTTTTTGTGTGAAGTAACAGTGTCCATTGACTTCTCTGTGGTCAAAAACCCCTTCCACCAAAAACTGACGAAAATACGCTTGTTTTCACCTTGGACAATTTTTCATGTAAAGTGATTGGATTCAATAAAATCCCCATGGTCAAAAATCCCTTCCACCAAAAAATGACAAAAATATGTTTGTCTATGCCCATGACAATTTTTGTTGTTAAATGATTGGATTCAATAAATTCCTCATGGTTGAAAACCCCTTCCATGAAAAAATCATGAAAAACGATTGTTTACACCCAGCATAATTTTTTATGTAAAGTAAGTGCATTCATTGAACTCCCCGAGGTCTAAGATCCCTTGTCCCGAATAATAGCAAAAATAAACTTGTTCACACCCAAGATATTTTTTTGTGTAAAGTGAGGCATCCATTGAATTCCCTGCAGTCGAAAACCCCTTACATCAAAAAATCACAAAAAATGATAGTGTACATGTAGGATATTTTTTTGTGTAAAGTGAGCACATTCATTGAATTCCCTGTGGACCAAAACCCCTTGCCAAAAAAATCACAAAGACTCGCTCGTTTATACCCATGACAATTTTTCATGTGAAGTGATTGGATTCAATAAATTCCCAATCGTTGAAAACCCTTTCCACAAAAAAATCATGAAAAACGATTTTTTACACCCAACTTGATTTTCTGTGTAGAGTGAGTGCATTCATTGAATTCCCATGATCTAAGACCCCTTGCACCAAATAATCGAAAAATACGGTTGTTTACGCCCAAGATAGTTTTTGATGTAAAGTGAGTGCATTCTTTGTATTCCCCATGGTCCAAAACTATTTGACCCAAAAAATCACGAAAATATGCTTGTTTACACCCAGGACAATTTTTCGTGTAAAGCAACTGCGTCCATTGAATTCCCAATGGTCGAAAATCTACATCCGCATATCCGCTTTACATTTCCGCTGATTAGATATTCTGCGGATGACGGATATTTATCTGCTCTCTTCTCTAAAATCCGCGTTTTAGACATGCATATCCACCAATAAAGTTGCCAACTCTGGCAACACATTCGGAAAATTTCGAACAAAATATCCGCAATCCGCTAAACATATCCGCCTTTTAGACATGGAAAAAGCGGATTCTGCATCCGCCGATTAGACATAAATATCCGCAAAAAAAGAGCAGATATTTATCTGCCGACAATATCGGCATCCGCCGATTAGACCATATCCCCCATCCGCATCCGCACGCGGATTGTGCTGATTAGTGATACCCTAAAACTGTTGCACTGTTGAAAATTGTTGAAATCTTTAGTGCCCAGATAACTTGTCAGTAGTCACTGTGAAAACATACTGAGCATCGTTGAAACAAAAAAGAGTGATGATAATGTGAGCTCAGAGGTTAATTCATATGCTAAAAAATAACGATGATCTTATAAAAGTCAGTTTTGAACTTAACATTAATAAAACCGTGGAAAGACAATAATGAAGTATGATTTTATTTGTATCAATCCTGCAATATTAGTGCCGATTTGAGTTTTAGGTATTCTTATATTTGTCAAGCTAATCTAGATCATGTACAGCGTTATGCTTTCTGAAACTTAATTTTAGTTTTCAAGAGCCATAAAATACTGGAAGCTCGGTTCTAATAAAAATTGGTAACAATGTGCACGATCTGCCCACATATCTTGCATCGGATGATTCTTGAGACAGCCATCTTCACCAGGTTTAGCTATTAGCGAAATTTCATATTTTATTGATAAGTTGTAATACTTTATGTAACGCTCCGCCAATATTAGTATTGGTCGATATTTTCTGAAACGGACTCATAAAAAATTTATTATGTTGGAATGTTATTTTGGTTTGAAAGTTATTATGGTGGTGTTGGCTATCAAGGATAATATGTTTTGCCTTAGTGAGTTCATAACTCAAGATGACTTTTTATGATAATTTTCTGACTTGAATTATGTTGAGCTATAGTGAGCTTATTATTTATGATATTATGGCTAGTAGGTTACGGTGAGCTGCTTAAAATATATTGAGTTAATGATTTATGGTACTTTGAGGGTTATTATTTGCCAGTGAGTTAATTCGAGCCATGTTGTTATGTGAGTTGATGGTTTGTGATGAATTGTGAGTTAGCGACTGAAATGTACTACATTACGTTCAGTTGGTGAGAAACATTTATAACGAAGTTTGATGACAAAGCCATATTTTATGGCTCGTCCTGATTGTAGAGCTTTTCCTATGAGAATACCTCTTATGGCACTTTGATCGCAATTTCAAAACTTTCTTATTTTTTTAGATGCCGAATACCATAGCCTCAAAAGCTCCATAGCCGAAGGCGACGAAGAATGTTCCGCCGACGAACAATGGACGGTCGTCAATTCGAACAACAGTAAGCCGAGTCGCGATAACCTTTCTTCCCGATCTTCGTCTTTCGGATCGCCGCTGATCATCGAAAACAGATCGACAAAAAAACGGTCACACTCCCTCAAAGCTCAACAACATTTGATCCGAGTGATAGCTGACGCGCATAACGATCGGGTGAGAAATTCAATTTTCACAGAAAATCTTTTCGCAACGTAAAAATTGTTTCGTATCTTGTGCCTTACAGTACATATATATCCCTACCACGCTACAACAAACTTTAGGATCTCCTTTCACGCAAATGTTGTTGTATGAACACAAAAACTAGCCTATTTCCTCTTGAAGGAAATAAAAATACCAACCTAAAGTAGAAATGCTTGAAATTTCATCGTCTTCCGTATACTGCGAAATTTTTTAAAATGCTTCCTAAATCCCTTGTTGGTTTGACGCGTCTCTCACGGAGATGGTCCTCATATGTAAATTCTGATGACTCATGTTATGATGACGCTCATGTTTGTGTTATGTGCTGGTCGTTAGCCCTCGAATTATGATTAATGACGAAATTTAAAATTAGGCGACGAAATTTAAGACTTCAATTTGCTTCTATGAAGGCTTTCATGCATGGTTGAGGTCCACTAAAAGGAGGTGGACTAGTTTATTAAAAACTGCCCCGATTGGGCGGAAAAAGAATATACTTGCTTGGATAGTTGCCAAGCTAGAAGGAGTGGACTAGAATTTTGAGAACTTGGGTTCATACCTACAAATCACTGATGCACATAGGGTGGGGGAGTAAACCCTTCCACCGAAACTCTGGATACCCCTGGCTGGCCTCTGGAAAAAGTCAATTTACTCCCATGAACTTTTTCAAAATCTAAAAATCCTATGAAAAAAAACAGATTTTTTGACAAGAATTGGTAAAAATTGAAATTTGTTCCAGAAAAGTCGTGCCATGCATCTCTACTGTCAACTATACATGTGCAGGTCTGAAATTTTCGGAGAGGAAGGTTAAATAATCTGAATTTATGGAATGAATTGCTGATCCTCAGTCGTGCTTTATACTGGGAACCTAGGTATTATGGGTACATGGGTATACCTGGTTACCCAGGTCAATTTCGAAAATGAAACTTGGGTGCTATTAAGATATACAGGTGACCTATTTGCCCTAATTTCTAATAAGATATTGCATGGGTAAAACACTTATATACTCCAATAAAGTACTTAAATATAGTACACAGGTCGGGTATGCAAAATACCAGAGTAAGATGAATACTGTGAAGACTGGGTACCCAGGTCATAAAATTTTCAAAGTGTGAAGCACTAATCATCAGTTTCAGCCAATCACAATGTCAAGATTATTTTATTGCAGAACTAACAATCCTCATGTCAGGCCCAGGGTTAGCTAATACTACGGTTTAAGCGCAGATTCAGGAATTTCAGTTAAGAAATAAAAAAATTTATGAAAAGATAGTGCAACCCAACGGCTCGAGATGGGAATAATTCTGATGACATTGAGATTATAGCAAACTTTTGAATCATTGACATGGTGCAACCGCTGAAACTGAGGTGGTTGCTTTTTTGTTCGAGATTATCTTTGAGCTCGAGATTGAACCTTTAGTTGATATAGGCCCTGGTTATAGTCATTGCACACTATCTGCAAACAGGGCAACAGGATAAAGCATACAAAAATGCCTGTATGAAAAAAATTTTCAGTAAACTTCCTGGGATTTTTGTCACAAAAAACCAGGGTCCACCCCTTCTTTAACCGCCCTCCCCCCAAATTTCAGAGCTGCACATGTATGGTTGGAAGTAGAGATGCATGGGAGGAATTTTATAGGACAGATTTCAATCTTTACCAATTCTTGTCAAAAAACCTGTTTTTCCACAGGTTTTTAGATTTTAAAAAAGTTCAGGGGAGTCAATTGACTTTTTTCAGAGGGCAGCCAGGGGGTATCCGGAGTCTCAGTGGAAGGGTTTACTCCCCCACCCTATGTGCACCAATGATTGGTAGGTATGCTGATGCACTAAGCTGCAGAATATACTTTTCCACAGACATGAAAAATTTTTTAATCAGAAAGAATGAAAATTCAATATTACAAAAGTAAATTTTTCAAACTTTAACCCAAGTTCTCAAAAATCTAGTGCACTCCTTTTTTAGCTTGGCAACTATCCAAGCAAGTATATTCTCCTTTTTTCTGCCCCACCTTGGCATTTTTTAATAAACTAGTTCCCCTCTTTTTAGTGTACCTCAACCATGCGTGAAAGCCTTCATAGAAGCACATTGAAGTTTTAAATTTGTCCATCTTCATATCAAAGAAACAATAAAAACTTCAAGCTACAAATTCTCATTTTCGGTGAAAGTAAAAGATATGTAAACCATACATGTAACGGGGCCCCGAGGTCGGGGGGGACGGGCGACTTTTTTTGGCCGGAGGTCAGTAATTCCCAAAATTTTGGGGGAGGGGTCTCAAGGGGAAAAAAATTCGATTTTTTCCGCGAAAAAACTCCGAAACATAGTTCAAAAAATTGTAATTTTTGTCTAAAAAGGCCGAAAAAAATGTATTCATGGCACGAAGCGCCCAGAAAATTCACATTTTTGACCATTTTTTGTTCAAAAATTGACATTTTTCATCAAAAAGCTGACATTTTCCAGTATTTTTCCGACCGAAAGTATGGGGATCCCTACAGCTACCATATAGCTAGCCACAGGATTGGAAAATCCTGGGGGGGACGGTCGCCCAATGGCTAGCCATATGGTCGACGATTTCTGGGGGGGGGCTCCGATAGCACTTCCCCCCCCCAATTACATGTATGATGTAAACTGTATAGTGCAGAGGGTAAAGTGAGCGTATACATTGAATTACCCACGGTCAAGAATCCCTCAACTCAAAAATCGCAGAAATAGCTTTGTTTACACAAAGGACAATTTTTTGTGTAAAGTGATACGACCATTGAATTCCCCATGGTCAGAAACCCCTTCCTTAAAAATTCGCAAAAATACGTTTGTTTGCACTCAGAATAATTTTTTGTTTTGACGTAATATCCATTGGATTCTCCATAGCCGAAAATCCCTTCCCCTAAAATCGCAGAAATACATTTATCTACATTTGGGATAATTTTTTGTTTAAAGTGATCACATCTATTGAATTCTCTGCAGTCTAAAACCCCTTAAATCAAAAAATTCGTTCGTTTACATTCGGATATTTTTGTGTATAGTCACCCCATCCATTGAATAACCCTCGGTCGAAAACTCCTTCCACAAAAAATCGTCAAAGTACATTTGTTTACATTCAGGATAATTTTTGTGTGTAAAGTGACGGGTCTATTGAATTCCTCATGACCGAAAACTTTAGCGCCCCGAAAATCCCAATACCGCTGCTAGTTCAATTGAAACTGTAAAAAATTCTGACCCCCTACCGTAGTGCATTATGACGCAAAAAATTATTTTGAAGCCATAAGTATTATGTAACAAAATTGCTGAATTTCGCGGTTCCTGGGACTTTGGACCACCGTATAATTGAATTGAGGCCATATTTTTAAAAAACGAAAAAATGCTTTTGAGATTGCACCCCCAAGATGCTTAGACCGAAGTATCGAGCCTGGATATGGCACATCCATTGCGGGGCATTTCGGAACTGGGAGCTCTTAAAAAGTGCGTTCTTTGCATGTTTATGGGCCCCACCGAGCACCACTTGCAGATAGAGGCGAAATGAGAACAGGCAACCAATAGTTTGTACCTATGCCCGAAATTATGAAAAAATCCAAGGTTCTAGCTCTTACCGTTTTGGCTTTAGGGTGGGGTACATCAATTTTGGGGGCCAAGTATATTATAGGTTGACGCTATCACGCCACATATGATGAATGGAGAGTCGTACTATGTAAAATTCAATGATTATGTCCTTTCCGGCCTTATTTCTGTTCCATTTCACCATTTCTCCGCTCTTTCTTTTCCGTTTCATTATTTTGCATCTTTTTTCTGAGTACCAGCAGATCTTGCTTTCGTCTAAAATTTAGCGGCATGATATGAAAAAAGGTCTTTAAAGCCTGTTAAAAAGTATTGAAAAAATATCGTTTTAAAAGCGTCTCCGAGACATCTCTATAGTAGAAATCGCGTGCATTAGAGATGTACAAAAGAAATCAAATGACAGAATTTCACAATCTTTGTTAACAATTCGTTTTTACGGCACCCTGTATCATAAACTAGCAAGTGCGAAATGAACAGAAAACGAAAACTGACTATACCCTTGCTGCGCTTTTAAAATTTTCGGCTGAGCCTTTGAAATATTTGAATGCGCTCTTGAAACACTTGCTGAGCTTTTGAACGTGCTGCGTTTTTGACTCCCATTCCTCATTTTCTGCACCTTATTAGTTCCGTCTTTTATAAGAAATAATGTTTTTCAGTTATCTAACCATTAATTCGTTTGATGGGTAGCGATATTACTTTTTAGGTTACTTTGCTATCCTCCGCAGAATCGTCAGAGTTGAACATCGCCAAGGCGAATAATGAAAGGTTGGCCAAATCACGAGTTCCTTCTTGCTTAAGTGCACGTAAGTTTGAATAAATGTGTCGAATACAGTCTCTTTACAGTAAGAGATCGAGGAGAGCGAAAAATTTTCAGTGAACGAAACATAATGAAAATCAGCATGGTGGTTTTTTTATTTGCTTGTTTTGTTGCATGTGTTTTTTTTATTTTTCAGGGAAATGCTGTAATAAGCTAGAAAAATGTTTGGCTGATGGCGCACGCATGCGTTAAATCTAGAAGTCAGACTGCATTATCGTCTTCGCATGGGGGTGATTGATATGGTGGTCTCTGTTTTCTATCAAATCACTGGATCCGGTTAACTGGCACTTGATTTATTAACTATCTGCAGCGACTGAATTTCAATTTTTCCTCGTTCGATCGTTCTGTCTTTCACCCGTTTGCTTAGTTTCTATTCGGTAATGTGTCGAATTCAAAACTTGCATACTTTCGAGATGTCACAAGATTTACCACACCGCGTCGTTTGTAGTAGTGCACGTTTGATCTACATACTACTTCACAACTGTTCAACTGAAGTTGGAGAACTGCAATAAATTGCTCATGTCTTCACGCTCTTGAACGTATTGTGATGGCTGTGCGTGATTCGAAGCGGATATATGGGTTTCTTGCAGCCAATGTATGTGTCTCTCGCAGCAAAATTTGCTGTTGTTGACAGCTTGTTTCATCGACCTCTTCATGCATCATAAGAACTTCCAGTACTTGTTGCTATATAAGCAAAAGACATAAGATTTTCGACTCGGAAGTGACCTTGTTGTTTCATCATTCAACTTGCGAGGGATAGTCGTTACAATTTACTTCAGGTGCTCATGAAACGGATCTCATGTCGTCACCAATCTATAGTTTTTCAAGCTTTGCAAGCCGTGATCAGGCTCTATGGTGAATACTACACAGTTGGGAAGCCTATATAAAAGCAATATTAATCCTCAACTTGGTAGACTTTTTCGTTGGAGGCACATGTCTTAGATCTTCTCTGGTTGCAGATATCAGGTGTAGGGAGATGCATATTTATGTAAATTTTGGTGTACATAATGTCCACTGGGTAGGCAACTAGAGTGTAACATTACTCAGATCGCTGGGGGCTGACGAACGCACTATAACATGCGTGATTTCATATCCACCGGAAAATAGTCCCTCTTTAGTGTTCATTCTACGGCCTGAAGCGGGCCTGGAGTTTCCGGCCCGGCACGGCCCGAAATTCTTTTTAGAAGCCCGAACCCGGCCCGGTCCAAAATCGGGCTTTAACCTTGAGGCCCGGCCCGGCCCGATTAAAAAAAACAAGGCCCGAATCCCGACCCAAATGTCCGATTTTAAAATTTTATATATGCAATTTCATTTGGTATTTTACTATTGCTCAACATTGTACTTTTTTAAGCATGATGCAACAATCAAGGAATAGTCACATTAAATCGACATTATCATACATGCAATTGTGGTGTTAGGGGGGATTTTAACCCCAGCAGATTTTGATTGACTCCCTCTAGATTTGATCCTCAGCAATGATTGAGAAGAAGATGAAGGAAAATGAGCAAGAGAAGAAGAGAAAGTCGTCATAAAAATGGAAATGACGCTGTAGTGTATCAATTTTTTGAAACAAAGCATACTTTATTCCAGAAATGTGGTCTAAGACAATAATGTCACATATTTGACTTATATAGGTTGAAGAATATGCTGGTTGAATGCTAGAAGATCTTTCTAAGACCTTTCTTTTCATTATCAAGAGCGAAAAAAATTTATTTTCCATCCCCCGTCTTGGCTGCCCCCCAATAGAATTTCTATGCTGTACATGTATGGAATTTCTATGCTGTGCATGTATCTCTTCAAAAAAATTAAATTATCAAATGCCTGAAATGAAAATTTTAAGTAAAACATTAAATTGAACTGTTAAAAATTGACTAATAAATAAGTTAGGGAAACCATTCAGTAACACAAAACGCTGAAAAGACTTCGTCTAAGGGAACAAGGGGCAAAAAACGGAAGCAAAGAAGAAAGAACGTAAGTTGAGGGCATAGTTGGTCGGGCCAAGCTTTGGCTACTTTGTCCATGGCTTTTGGTTTAAAAAAAAATTGAAAAATCGAAAATCTCTTGGTTTTCTTCAGGTACACTGAAAAAATTAGGTGTCACGAAAAAAATTTATTTGATACAGTAATCACAGCGAACATAGCCAAAAACTACCCTGCACGTCGAAATTTTTTGGACTTTCTCGGGCTTTTGAAAAATACGTCTGCCCGGCCCGAGAATTTTTTCAGACAGCCCGAACTCGGCCCGAAGCCCGTATTTCGGGCCGGGTCGGGCTCTTGGGCTTAAATTCAGGCCCTAGTTCATTCCCGCAAGGCACACCAGCTTATAATATGATGCGTAGTGAAGTCATATAAAAGGGAAAATATGAAATGTCGCTTTCGGCTTAATGATGCTTATAAAACCCTACTCAAAAAGTAAAATGCATGGTCTGTTCAGCAGAGTAGACGCAAGTCCAGCTTTCTGCTAAAACGAGTTTAGTTCGCTGATAGATTGCTTTTTTGTTTTTTTTCAGTTTCAGATCATTCCGTTATGCAACACTTTTTTGAATCGTGGTCATGGTCGTTCGAGGACGACGTGTGAGGGAAAAACCGTGAAAATCCGCTGGACCAGCATCTATAGGGAAATACTTTTTTGGTGCTTTATTTGTTTGATTTTGCATTGAAAAAGAATAAATTATGATGTGAACAGTAGCATGAAACTACGATATTAGAATCTTCCTTTTGCTTCTGTGAAACTTTACTTTCGATCAGAATAATACTTGTTTTTCTCAACCTACGGCTCAATTTCGGAGTTTAAAATTAAATATATATTTTTTCAATAAAAAAAAATTTTCTGATCAACATTGCGATCTCAGGACACGAGATGAAATACTTTTTTAACTTGTCTTGTACGAATAATATGTGGAATATCTGTTATTTGAGATACTTCCTCTTTTCGTTTTTCGAACACTTCTCTTTTTGGCGATAACTTCAGTTCATTTTTTATGCGTCGTCATTTTTTCAATAATAATTCTCATTATACTAGAAAATGTTTTGAAATTTTGTTTCCTCCATTATTTACAACTCCCAATATTGTCCAAAACTGAAAATATTCGGGTTTTCCAGAATTCTCAAGTTTTTTCTCATTTAATTTTGTTTTTTCCGCATTTTGAGTTTTAATTCCTCTAATTTTTTTCTTTTGCTTTAATTTTTTACTTTTTCTTTAATTTTTTACTTTTCATCTCTTCAAAAGATTTAGAATTTAGGATGTTTTTGTAACCACGATCAATGTATCAGGCACTTTCGTCGATACGGGTTTTGAAACACTTTGCGATCAAACTTTTCAGACGCTCGAATTGACCGCTCTTCATCATTGATCACCGATGACGGGGACTACATTTCGGCCTTGTGTCGCACACCCAGCTATGGTGATCATTCAATTGTCATCAAAAATGACCTAATAAAGTCCAATCGATCTTCAACTTGTACGATGTTCAGTATGGACGATGTAACTGCAAGTGGCAATAAAACAGCCGGAATGATCATCTACGATGATAACCAGGATCAACGGAAAACGGTTCCATCTATAGTTTTTAACGATGAGCTTCACCGACCTCGTGGTTCAGCATCCGGTGATCAAGAAAAAATGGAGCAGATTCAAGAAATCAATCACCACCTGGACCATCCTGCTTCTTCTAGTCGAGATGTTTCGGGGTCGACTTATGCAGTTGATGTCGGCCGTGAATTAGCGGAACATCAACAATCTACTCCAACAGCAGGCCTGACACCAAAAGGATTGAAATGGATAGGTCAGAAATTGATGTTTTTCAAATATTCAATTATTCAATTGGATCAAAAATACACCAACAGCAGTATCTGTAAATGACGTATTTTCAAACATGGTTACGAATCAAGTTTGGCGATGCGTGACGAAGCTATGGTGTACTTTTTCCAAATAATGAGCCTCTGAGAGAAAAACACGCTCACGCAAATAATAAACAATCTGTGTACACGGCCGCCTATTCTGTCAGATTGATTTTAGAAGTTGAGTCGAGACTAACGTTAAATAAGAAAATGCTTTTTAATTTTTGGCATTCAAAGGCTCGTTCGAAAATGAATGAACTAAGTTGAGACAGCGACTTCGGAAAAATGAATGTAACCATGCTTCATTCATTTCGAAATGATCAATGCAGCGAGCGAAGCTTCGACAACGGCAGCCTTACTAGATATCAAGAAATCAGTTTCGATAATCTTGAAATCATTGGAAAGCGTGATCATCAAAGACCCTCTATCATGAAGGAAAAGTTTATCGATTAGAGTCAACAAGTCTTTAATAATTTTGAATAAAAGTTTTGGCTGTGACCTCGAAGCATCAATCATTTAGAATTGAATGGAGTATAGTGGACATCATAGCAACTGTCTGATACACGGGATACGGACAATTCGTCCCCAATAATTGGCCCCCAGCAATTCGTCACCCACAATTCGCCCCCAATGCAGTTCACCCCCGGACGATTCGCTCCTGAGCAATTCGCCCCCAGTAATTGGCCCCCAATTCACTGTTTTTTAATTTTAAAAATTCAGATTTAAAAATAATTCCACTAGGTTGTTAACAGTTATGTAATAGCATACATCCATACACAATACCTAGAGATTTTTGCCAGCCGAAATAGCATGTTTATTTATGAATTCTGCATGCAGAGTGCAAGTATTATGTACAAGAAGAAAAAGATTTACAGCAATGTTCCAAATAAAGGTCCACAAATAATTTTTTAGAATTTTCTTTGAATGTAAGATTTTTTTACTGATGTGGTTAGCACTAAGTCAGTATAAGCATTTTTTACTCGTACAGTCAGCAATACAGCGTTTGAGCAGTAGTTCCCTATAATTAAAGTGGCCGGTTGCTTTTCCACTTGAAACAAAATGTGTGGCCGAGTTTAAAATGAAAGCTCACAGCTAAAGTTAATCTAACTGAAAATAATCACTTCCGAGCAAAAATTTGTGAAAAATCTCAACACTGGCAATTTACAAATTCATATTTTTTCAAGTTTGTAATGATGGTGTCCTAATCCCCAGAAACCATGCCGAATTTTAGTCTGATGGCGTGAATACCTGGGAGATAATTTGTAACACGAATATCATATGCAGGATTGCGAGTCATTTATGTTCTTCGATCTGCATTTGTTTTTTATGTTTTTTGTTCCTTTTTTTTCGTTTAATTTTTTTCTTGTATTCCTCTTTTTTGTCTTTCATCTTTCTTGTTTAGTTTCTCCTTCTATATTTTTTGATTACTTTTTATTCATCCTTCTTTTCTGATTTTTTCCCTTATATTTTTCATATTTTTCTTCTGTTTTTTCTATTTTTATTCTTTTTTGTTTTCGGTACACCGAAAAGTTGTCACGAAAAAGATAGTGAAGAACAGGATAGAGTCGCACGTGGAATAATTGTAATACTTTGTCGTAATCTTCATTGCTCTCCATAAATCCCGATAAAAAGTTACAAAAAATGAAGCTGGAAAAAGAAAATCTGGAGATATATTACATAACATTATGGAGTTGCTTTTAAATCTAAAACCAGGTAAGTATAGTACCAGGGGCGAATTACTGGGGGCGAATTGCTCAGGGGCGAATTGCGCTGGGGGCGAATTGTCCTAGAACCCAGATACACATTGGAGTCAATTCAAAATAATCAGAATTCATTCGAAAACAGTCAACAGTAAACCGCGTTTCACTGCTCAAGGAATGCCAATATGAGATTATGTCTTCGGTTTTTTCCATTATCACTCTTTGTTTTTAACAGGATAGAAAAATTGTTCAGCGTAATCCGAGAAACTGTTCATCACCTATACCTCACTAGTTCGTTGGAAAATGCCCTGATGGAGCAGAGAAAAAGGAGAATATACATTACAAAACAATACAATCTACGAACAAAAATTATAAAAATTCATTGGTCAAAATATGGTTAATAGGCATTTTGCCTTTTATTTTATGTTTGAAAAAGTATATACTACGGAATACGAGAAGAGCTACTTGAATAAATCGTTACCACTTGAAAAAATTTGTTACCACTGGAAAAAAATCGTTACCTTCGAATATGATGCGCAACATTATTTCAAGACGCATCGCAAAAGTTTCATGATGCATCGCAAAAAATCAACATTGAAGAGTCTCAATGATCGACTTTCTTTTCAAAAGAGCATCGTAATTTTTTCAGGTACATTGCATTTTTTAGATAATCTTGGAAAAAAATCAACATGGGCGGCATATCAAAGGATGAAAATTCAGGAAATTAGTCAAAGGCGTTACTCCGCCGCCTTTGTTTACGAGAGTCCTTCAGAGTGAATTTCTGAAGTTACGGCTTGCTGGCGGAGGACGTCCTTGGTTTTTATGGGGGCGGCGGCAGAGGAGTGAATATATCTTTTACGGGGAATCTGATGGACATATTGTTTTTTCTTTTAATTGTCTGTTTTTCGGGAATTGTCAAAAACGTCAAAAATGCTTGTTTTTTACCTAAAATACAGTAATTTTGGAAAAGGATACAAATTTTCGTTTCTCTGTCGGGTTCCTGAGCTGCTAGGGGATGGCCATAAGATAGCCGACCAAGTTGACTATTCCAGGCTTCCCATATATAGACATCGGAGGCGGAATAACGTCTCTGATGGGCTGATTTCAGCAACCTTCGATGTGCCGCCCAAATGGGATCTTGATTTTTTCAAGGTAGGATCTTGTTTTTTAAGCTAGGATCTTGATTTATTTTCAAAATGACATCTTGACTCGTTTTCAAGATGACATCTTGATTTTTTCAAAATATCTTAAAATTATTGCGGCATCTCAAAAAAATGTAGAGCATCATGTTCGAAGGTAATGATTTTTTTCGAGTGATAAATTTTTTAAAGCGGTGACAAAGTTTTTTGAGTAGCAACAATTTTTTTCAAGTGACCCTTCTCGTATTCCGTAGTATATACTTTTTCAAAGATGAAATAAAAGACAAAGTGCCCACTAACCACTTTTTTGGGTGAAGGATTTTTATAAATTTTGTTCATAGAGATTGGGCATCCTGTCCATCCCTTTTACAATCTTGTTCATACCTTTTTCAGCATCAAAAACTTTTGCCAAGTATATTCTCCTTTTTCTCCGCTCTATCAAGGCATTTCCAAAAAACTAATCCACTCATTTTTAGTAGGAAGCCTCGCTATTGAAACCTGACTGTTTTTTGCACTCTTTGACTGTGTCTATCAGATTTCTATTTTTGTACCAAAACAATTTTTAGCGAAAAATCAAAAAAATTTCCAGCCATTTTTTAGTAAAATCGTGATTTCGGTGATTTTTCAGTAAAGTCGCGACAATTGAAATCGCGATTTTTTAGTGGAATCACGATTTTTCGGTGAAACCGCAATTTTTACGCGAAATAGCGATTTTTAGCAAAGTCGCAATTTATTTGTAAGACACAATTTCTGAAAGATTCTACCTCCTGCTCTATTTACCCATGATAAGTTGAGAATTAATATCTGAAAAAGAGATATTTTGGGTAGTTTTACGTGCTGATTATCGTGACAGCATTCATTACGCATAAATATCAAAATTCGCATAGCTACAGTATTCCAAAGTTAGGGATTTTTACATTTTTTTGCATTTTTTGGGTCCGTACAAGCGTATCGAAATATTACAGCCCAAAAAAGGGTGACTCTGAAGCCAAATTTTCATCGCTTGCAGAAGAAAATGGTATGAAAAACATTTTCTGATCTTTTTATTAGATTTTAAAGTACCAAAGCGGAAATCAAAATAAAGTGAAAATGTCCTTTAGGACATTTTCACTTTATTCATATTTTCACTTTATTCATATCCTTCACATAGGATGCCGCAGAATTTTTTTCTGGATTTGTCAACTAATCTCCAACATATTTGTATTGAAATTTCAATCAAATTTATATACCGTTTTGTGAGCTGTAGGTGTCAGCACATTCTGAAAGTTGATACAAAAATACTGATTAATCCCACTAAATATGCTACTGGAGTACGTCCACACTTTTCTAAAAACCATGTTTGTTAAAAAATAAAAGCGCCATATACAAAAATCGACGTCGCTGCATGCATCGTTGTTACAGTATACCTACAGTACGCTTCAGATTTTCTTGTTTTTGAGTATTTTAACGTATATGAGTTGTTTGTTAATTTTGAGTATGGATTTCTGTGACTAGTGAGTACACATTTATTTTTCCTTTAAAATTTTCCTTAAGCTTAGACTTGGCTCTTCCAAATGAAGTTGTCACCAGAAAGTATCAACACTATGTTCCTTTAAGACCTTTGATACTATTTTAACTAACAACTTCATTTGGAGGAGCCTCAACAGTGCTGCGCCCGACCCTAAGCCTAAGCCTAAGGAAAATTTAAAAGGAAAAATAAATGTCTACCCACTAGTCATAGAAATGTGTACTCAAAATTGACAAACAACTCATATACGGTAAAATACTCAAAAACAAGAAAATCTGAAGCGTACTGTAGTTATACTGTAACAACGATGCATGCAGACTAAAAATAGACAGCGGATTCCAGATCAGCGACGTCGATTTATGGGTATGGCGCTTTTATTTTTTAACAAAAATGGTTTTTAGAAAAGTGCGAACGTATTCCAGTATTACCGAGCTATTAACAGGATGCAGGAAAAATTGAAAACGTTCAGATTAGACGAATAAAAAAAATGTGAGTCGAATCACTGATAAAAGTTCATCGATGAATATACAGTGGTTGCGCGATAGGATGCCTCAGAAGAGAATGCAACAAAAATTTCTCTCTTCAGTAATGCGACTGGAAAAAAATCGAAGGTGCGAGTTTAATGTTACAAAATAAATGTCGGCCGTCTGACTCCTATGTACGTTATAAGCTGTGCGAAAGTGCTCTAAGTTGAAAGCACCCTCTTTCACACCACGTGATGTTAGCTGGACGAAAAAATAGAACAAAGGATAGTAGATCGCAGTGCCTTTCCAGTAAAGCAAAGCCTCCGAATACCTCTTGCCGTTTTTCTGTAAATGGATTTCAAACAATCACTCGATTTCTGAAATTTAATAAAAATGTTCAGTTTTCGGTTTTTCGCTTGAAGTACTTCGTTCAGAAACCATCTAACCTAGATCAATGAAAATTTATCAGGACATCAAGCCACGTTTTATAATTCATTGGGTGAAGAGGCATTCCTATTGTCTGTTTATTATAACATGCTACCAAATAGAAAAGTGACACAAATCAGTAGTGTCGTCAAAATAATTTACATAAAGCTCTTACCGTAAAATTTCTCACTAGAAAATTTGTTAAAGGTTAGGTCAGCAAGCTCACAAATTTCCACTCCTACATGGTACATTTTTATTGGAAAATAGCAAAAATCTGTAATACTACTTGCTTTCCACTTTCATTATTTGGAAGCTTTTCAAGAAAAACAGACTAAAGAACATTATCGATTGGACATTTATCCAGATTCAAAAATACATTTGAATGACGTGCAGTGTATGCAAATCTCTACAGCTGCCGAAACGGTGCGCGATGATGAGATGTTACTTTCGTAGTTCTCGGCATCATAGTTGAAGGTGCTCCGGAATGCCCATAAACAGGATATCTTTTTTTGCCTCCCTTTTCGGACAGTTTAAACATTTTTGCAGAGTATAAAATGTTAGTGAAACAATGAGTGCATCAAACTATTGTCTGTTAACTATTTGATAATTCTGTAGTACAGATAATTAACGTATGGTAGACAATTGACTTCTGAGCAATTTCCATACGTATGCCTTTTCTAGAGCTGTGCAACTCCCAAAACAGCGCAAGTGTTGCTGAAAATTTAATCAATGCAATAAAAATGCGTGAGCTATAAAAAAAGAAAATAAAATTCCGCGAAATCCGACGGGAAGGTGCTCGGAAGTGCACATGAATAAAATTTTTACAATTTTTACGGCCAATTTTCGAATTTCGTTTGTAAAAGTGTCGTATGCTATTTAGCTTATTCTCTCTTGCGTAAAATGAACATTCATTAATCGAATGAGATCAATCCGATGCTGGAATATCGCTTGGCTAGTAAGACCACTGAAAAATACCGAAAATACGTCAATTTTCAAATTTTGGCATGCTTCAGCAGTGTGAATTTTCATTTTCAAGCAAAAACAATGATACCACGAAATTCAGCATGATTAATTTCCAACTTATCATAGGGGAGATAGAACCCTTCAGAAGTGTAAGAAAATCGCGGTTTCGGCGAAATCCTATGCGACATATGATTCAGCAGGAAATGGTAAAAAATTGAAATGCACTTGCTTCCTTATGAGCATGTCAAGAAAACCTGACACCGCTCCAAACTGCGCCGGAAAAGTTCCAATATGGAGTATCGACGGTTAACGACGTTTGATTTCTTTACAAATCTGTTTGACTGGAATGAGGTCAGGAAAACTTCAGGGCCACACGTCATCGCTAGATGTTTTGAGGAACAGGGAAAAATGTTATTGAGACTTCTTGGCGTGGATTCTTCACGTCTTTCTGCTGCTCGTGATGCTAAGGAAATAACCCTAATAATTTACGAACTTTTCCGTTCAAAATTGAATACACTTTAATTTAATGGGCTTAATGTACAATCGTCCGTTCTGTATCCTCTCACACGAAAGTATTGGACATCGTATACACTACCAGACGAAACTAACCCTCAAAAATTCGCGTCCGGGACGCGTCCAGGTCGCGTCTTTTTCGGCAGCACAAAGAAAACTTTCATCTTTCTTAGTAATTGACATTCATGCAATAAGTGTCAATCATAGTTCTTTCATAATGTGTAGTGGATATGCACTTTGTTTTGACCTACAGTATGACAACAGTTGACCTTTAGTTTATATCTGGTAAATAATGTGTGCTTTCTATAGGGAGGTAAGAAGGAAGCCTCAGCAAAATTCTTTGGCTTTGTGTGACACAAGCACATGGCCTGTCAATTTTATTGTCGGTATAGTGTGCTTTGATTGGGTAGCAGATCCGCTACCTAGTGCACATCCGCTACCATAGTCAGATCCGCTACAAGACAGCAAAAAATGTGAAAAAGGTTTTGCTATTGTTTTCATGAGAGTTTTCCGAAGACAAAAGAATAAAGGAAAATGGAATACGGTAGGCTTTCTGCGTGGTAAAAAATATTTTGTTTGTCACTTTTATGGAACCGCAAGAATGTTAAAAAACGTAATACTACAGAAAGTCTACCTAAAGATAAGTCGATAATGAGTAAAGATACGTAATAAAATCATAAAAATGACCACGCAACCACATTCTAATGCGTGAAAAGTACTTATTTACATAACAAAGTGACCACACAAGCACGTCGAGTGACCAGCCTAGGCGGACGTTTTTCATTCTTTACCTGTACCAATCCGGGTGATGAAAATATCGTTTTCGTTTTGTTTTTTAATTTTTTTCAAATACTTTTTTTAATTATTTTCAAATATTTTATCATTTTGAGTTCAAAATTAAAAAAAAATTGTTGAATTTACCTCCCGAGTAGACCAAGGACTGATTATTTTCAGCAAACGTGGGTCCATGGCAATTATCCCATTTCTATAGAAAATTATTGGGATAACCTTCGGGTTTAGAACAACAAACCACTGCGTCTCACCGGGATTCGTGACACGCATTTGGCAGAACACAATTTCTTGCATTTTCTTCTGAAAATACGGGGCAAATTGAAAATTTTGAGTCGCATCGGTTGCAACCGCATATTTCCCAATTTTTAACGAATGAAATTTTTAATTTTCACGTATTTCTAATTGGTAAAAAAAATTAAATGAGCCTAATAAGTTGTAAATGTATACCGCACATTCTTCCATAATGAAATCCTGCCTAAGTTATTCAACGCAAAAAGTAAATGTAACGTGTTACTTATATACTTCAGCAGAAAGTAGCGGATGTGCACTAGGTAGCGGATGTGCACTAGGTAGCGCTTGTGCACTAGGTAGCGGATGTGCACTAGGTAGCGGATCTGGCACCGACCCGTGTGCTTTTCGCGTCCTGGGTGCGTTCCGGACGCGACCGGCATGGACGGTTAGTTTCGCCTGGTAGTGTAGATACATTGTTGTTCTTAGTGTAAAACAATATGTTACTTCAATAATAGCCAAAGTCGAAATTCTATCCACAGGAAAATTTAGTCCGGGAAACAATTTGCAGTCTTTAAGAATAAATTTCTGGGCCTTGCAAAGTCACTAGACTGGGGCGTGGTCAAACATCTTGTGAGCGAGGTCGGAACTACAACCCACACGCTGATGTAATAATTCTATAGCTCCATAAACTTTCAAAGCTATTCTTGTGCACGTCTTCGGAAGCACTGTTCAAGAGCATTTAGCATGGTCACAGAGTTTTCACATTCTCAACTCAAAATCTCATTATACAGGCGCTTTTTAAGCATCAAGCACTTTCTAATCACATCTTTTTCAGGTAAATGTACCAATAAGATTGTATCAAATGTGGCCAGGAAAAAGATCAACCGACTTCTAGTGTCAGAAGAAGAGACTCCCGATCAACTGAAAAAGTACGCTAGTCGCCCAGTGCCCAACAATTTGATTGAATATAGAGGACCAGAATGTCCTTTCATTGTCAAAACGACCGACTTTAAGTTATATTCAACTTTCATCACGAAACACTCCAGCAGTAGTTTAGATGATGCGCAGTATAATAACGGCTAAATGTAACAGAAAGAGAAATAATGATATTAATCATTCAGTTTGATAAGTGAGAACCCGGGACTTCTACTTCTCTTCAAAATTTATGCCACAGAGAAGCTATGACATGACTGATACAAAACGTAAAATTATTGTATAGAAGTGTAATCAATCCTTGTTTTAATAAAATTCTAATTTTTCACATTTCTCCTCTGTCAGATCTAAATGCGCAGATATTTCATTTTCGTTCATACACAACGTTTTTTCGTAATCGTTCATTTCTTCGTAATATTTACATCGAGACGAATATTCTCTCAAAATGAAATCGCGTCCCGTTTCCCAAAAGAAGCGGCAATCGTTTATTTTCACCAAAACGCGATCGACTCGCAAATAAAATCGCAATAAGACGAAAAACGACGACGGCATACAACGAAATTTTAACGTCAATCGGGAACAACCATTGTCGGCTAATTCATCCTCGAAAAATGGGATTTCTTGATAGAAGAGAATCTGTTCACGTTTGGCTAACTTTTGCATGTCGATTCTAGCACTTGTTGAAGAGACCTGAACATGTAAAAGTGAAGAGACCTGAACATGTAAAAGTATCATGAAATATTATACGCACGTGAAAATTTGCCAGATGAAGTAACGAAAAAAACGAAAGCCAAATTCGAGAAAGTAACAATTTGCTTCATCAGTCATCAATCAATTTAGAGAAAAATTGACATTTATCGGCTCGGCAGTGGAGGGAAACGTGAAAATTTTCCCAAACTAACCTTGTTAAATCCGCTCAATGATCCAGCATAACTTGTCGAATAAGTCCAATCATAAGGCTTGATCGTATTCTTGATAAACTCGCAATTTTGCCGGGCTTTCGCCCAATTCTGCGACGGTTGAATTTTGACCCAATCTTTAACGTTGTCGACAAGCAATAATGCGTCCAAGGCTTTAAAATCTATACGAGCGCAAGACGGACGATGAATGATAGTGAAATGGTTCTTAGCAAATATCATTTCTGGCCATTGAGGCAAATATTTCAACTTGTCTTGATAAAGGCAAAACGAGCAAGGAATCGCCGATTTTTTGTCGAAATGTTCAGCATTAGAAGTCGATTTACACGAGTCTATCGATGGCAAAATTGATTTCGTGGACAAAGCAATGAACGACCAATCGTTGAAATTATAGGTTTCTTCACTTATCATATTGATCTTGAAATGCAACGCTGTCACAAACTGTTTTTTTCCACGTCTGCACTAAAATTTGAAAAAAATTTCTGCCTCCTCGAAAAAACGTGGAGAAAACATTCGGCCGCCAAGGCGAAAAAAGTGCAATCTTGTCCGTTTTAGATGAAATCCCAATAAAGTCGAAAAAACCCTAAAATTTTTAAAATTTTACCTAAAAGCTGGGTTCGGACCTTGGGGTGTAGGGTTCGACCATGTTGGGGGGTCTCCCTAATCTCCCTCCACAATCACAGATATAGGAAAATCAATCGTTAATTATGCTTACAACTGTTGTATACTATCAGGCGAAATTAGCCCTCCAAAATTCGCGTCCGAGACGCGTCTTTTTCAGTAATTGACATTCATGCAATAACTGTCAATCATAGATTTTTCAGAATGTGTAGTGAATATGCACTTTGTTTTGACCTACAGTATGACAACAGTTGACCTTTCGTTTATATCTGGCAAATGATGTGTGCTTTCTGTAGGAAAGTAAGAAGGAGGCATCGGCAAAATTCTTGGTTTTAGTGTGACAGAAGCACATGACCTGCCAATTTTGTTGTCGGTATCATACATGTAATTGGGGGGGGGGGTGCTATGGGACCCCCCAGAAATCGTCGACCATATGGCTAGCCATTGAGCGACCCCAACCCGAAAGATTTTCCAATCCTATGGCTAGCCACATGGTAGCCGTAGGAACCAGAGCACCCCATGAGGAGGGTATGAGAGGGGGGGTATTACCCCCGTCTTAGATTTGGAAATTCATTTACTACCCCCATAAAAACAGCTCACTATAGCAAAAAATTTTGGTAGACTTCCTCCTCTCCCCAGTAGGTTATACTAATTTGAGAAAAATTGCAGAATGTGTGATCCTGAGGAATTACTCACTGCTCTTTTTGACACATTTACTGAGCAAATGATAATGGGAAAGTATGCAACTTCTGTGCCATATAGCGATTTTTAGGAAAGGATATCAGCACATTAATATATACTACTTGTAGGAAATCATTATAAATATAATTGGGAGATGAAATAATGCGTTATGTATATGTGATTAATCAAAAAATCGCCCCTTGGGAAGAAAAACATTATGTTCTTAAAATTCTGCCTCTTCGTGCTCTCTTTTCTTTTTCTCCGCTTCTGCGTTGGGTCCTTGTGCGCATATGGTTACCCAAGCTGTGGCATACTTTCCTGCTATGAGTTGAGACATGTGAGGTCTGTTGACGTGGATCAGGAGTGGTGCTTGGTTTCAAACTCGTAGTTCATAGTGTAATGGAATTAATAATACTAAAGCCACATTCAGCATCAGGACTCTCAATTGGAAGCACTGTTCCAAGCCTAATCAGTGATGGGATAAGCCCATACTGCTCAAGATGCTGGTTGAAACAATGTTTCCAAACGTAGTTGTGCCCGATTCCTGAAACGTGCAGGAATCAGTTGGCACAACAGTCCTCAAAGTGTGACTATTTTGTACGTATAATTAGTGCATTAAAGTTACATGATTGGGAGCTGGAAAATGGAGTTGAAATAGTAAATGTTTTTTGACTGTAAAAAGCATAAAGTAGGGGCATTGTAGGAACCCACATACCTATGGAGGGAAAAACTCAGAAAAATGTCAATTTTCTCGGCGCTCCACGCCATGAATACATTTTTTGGTCTTTTTAGAAAAAGATTATTTTTTAAACTATTTTCGTAAAAAAATCGATTTTTTTCCTTCAGAGACTCCTGCCCCAAAAATTTTGAAAATCACTGACCGCCGGCCCAAAAACAGTCGCCCAACCCACCGCAGACCTCGGGGCCCCATTACATGCATGGTTGGTATAGTATGCTCATCACGTCTCGGACGCGTCCGGCACAGACGGTTAATTTCGCCTGGTAGTGTAGTTCATAAGCTAAATGTGACTTACCTGACTAGAATTTTCCTCATTTTTGCAATTTAGTCAGCCAACACCAGAATGTTTGCGTACACACCGAAAATGCAGAAAAATTTGTGGCCACATTATATTCGTTTTTAAAAATGTAGAAATTTTTCTAAACTAACGACTTTGAATTACAAGAAAAATGGACCGTTAAGACCTCTATGATGACAAGTGAGAGCTCAAAAAAGATTTTAAAGTTTCCAGCGCGAAGCACCTATAACAGTTTTCTGGATATTGACAATCTGTAATGCACTGTTTTTCCCCCAATCGTGTTTTTTTTGGGGGGGGGGGGAATTCGGAAATAATGAAAAAAATGTTGGGGTCGAATACAGGAAAATGCATTTGGTGAATTTTAGTAGGCCTGAATCTCAAAGTTTAGGGAACTTCACGCCGGTTATTCATTATTATTTACTGCTTAGCTAAGACACGGCTTTCAGCACGTCCACCTCCACGTTGTACCATTTAATCTTTAATAGTTTTCATCATCTTAAACATATGGTATAGATAACCTACCACGATCACCTGAAGTAAGCCTGTTTTTGTTCGCTGATGATATAAAAATCTTTAGCTGTACTGAAAACAGTGGGGAATTCAAAAATTTCTAGAATCCATTGTCAGATGGTCTGAAATTTCTCAACTAACTCTCTCTACTTCCAAAAGTAAGGTAATGCATTTTGGATTTGATAACAAAATGAAGAAATACAAAATTGACGATAGAATAATTGAGGATACTGACAATTATGTTAAAGATCTTGGTATTTTTTTAACCAAAAATTTTAAACTTGATGAACATATAGGCCATATTATAAAGAATGCTTACTACAGATTATATCTTATATTTCGTCGATTTGTAAGCAAAGATAAATTTTTACTGACTAATGCATACAAAACGTACGTCAAAACTATTCTGGAATATGTAACTACCATCTGGTCACCCCACTCAATCAAGAACATCAGAGCCATTGAAAAAGTACAGAAATACTTCACAAAAAGGGTTCTCAACTATCCTGAGGTTTCTTATAATGATCGTTTAACTGTATTAAAGTTAGAGAAACTTGAAAGCAGAAGGCGTTTGAATGACTTGGTTATGTTATATAAGATAATAAAACCATGAAGTAGACATAAAATTGAGTGATTTCTGCACCATTACACATTCTCAGACCCGATCCAACCACAATTGGAAGTTAAAAACAGATATTCCAAGGACTGATATTAAGAAATACTTCTTCACTAATAGAGTTATTCCTATTTGGAATAAACTTCCTGAATCGATAATAACATCTAGAAATAGTAAAATTTTTCGCTCTAAACTGGATAAGTTCAATTTTGGTCAACTGTAAGAGCTATATGCCTTTTTGACCAAGCACAGCATATTCGTAAATGTACTGCGTATTTATTCTGTATTTAATTAACTTATTCGTTTATTTTATTATATTCTCCTAATATTGCTTAGTGCCGTTGCAAATAAAATCATCATCATCATCATCATCACCATCATATTATCTAATGTTTTGAGTGGTAATATTCAATATCTTATCTTAATATTTGATGAATATCTACATTGTTTCAAGAACACAGTTTTTTAGATTGATCAACACATCAACTTTCTAAACTTTCTAAAGCGATTGTTCCTTCCATAACATAAATAAAAACAAGCTTCACAAAAGTATTTTTGAAAAATTTCTACTCTTGTTACTCATAGCCTTTCAGCCAAATTTATAAACTTTACGAATAACTCAAGGGTTTTAAAGTTTTTCAAATAATGAATTTCTAGAAATTACGAATTTCGAATAGAAAATCCGAAATTGATTCTTGAAATAAATGTTCGGAAAATTAATTTTTCAGGGTCGCAGAATGTCGATACCCAAAAAATTTTTCAGACGCAAGGCGCCGGAAAGATTAACATATTTTTTGGGCTCTCACTTGTCATGACTGAGGACTTAAGCCATTATTTCTTTTTTGCACGATTCAGACTTTTTAGGCTTCGTGCAGAATTTTTTTTGTGATTTCTGCACTGGTGCAGAATTTTTCGAGTCGTGTGTTTGATCACATCGGATACAGAAAAGATGCATTTTAGAAGGTCATAATCTCAACATTTTCTGGCGCTTTGCGCCGGTTTATAACTTTAATAAGCATTATTATTCATTTCCTTGCTCAGGTGCAGCTTCTAGCATGTCTACCTTCACTTATCATTTAATCTTTAATAGTTTTCATCATCTATCTTAAACGTACTATCTCATGTTTTAATTGGTAATCTTCAATATTTTATCTTGATATTTAATGAAGATTCACATTTTTCGAGAAAGATCAATACGTCAAGTCTGTAAACTTTTTGAAACGATTATTCCTTTATTAACGTAAAATCAATCGAAAAGCATCACGGAAGTAGTTTTTGGAAATTTCTACTCTTCTTACTCATATCTTTTCGGCCAAGTTTATGAGAGTATGCAAATAAATTACTAGTTTTAAAATTTCTCAAATATAAAATTCTAGAAATCACGACTTTTAAACACAAAATTCGAATCTAATTCTTGAAATAAATGTTCGAAAATTGATTTTCTACGTCGCAGAATGCGCCGCTTTGCGCCGAAAAGGTTAATACCTTTTTGGGCTATCACTTGTCATCATAGAGGACACCGTCGATTTCTCATGTAATTCAAAGTCATTATGCTCTTAGATAGTTTGCTGGAAAATTTGTTCCACAATGCTTGTAGATTAGACTTCGATCAAACTCAAAAAATTCAAATGTTTCCTCAATTATAATGGATTGAAGGCTTTAAAAACAGCAAAAGATTTGAAGAAGCTCAAAAATACATAAATAAAGCGTCCAAGAGCATTTTTAAGAGAAAAACGACTTCGGGAAAATGGGGAAATAAACTTTGACCCCTTTCCCCATTTGGGCAAAAGGCCCGGGGAAAAAACAGTAGTAACAGGAGAAAACCGCGATGTAGAAACTTTTTTCTGCATGCAGAAAAAAGAAACACTGACTTAATCGTCGACTTCTCACGTAATTCAAAGTCATTATGCTCTCGGATAGTTTGATAGAAAAATTTGTTCCACAATGCTTGTAAATCAGACTTCAAACTCGGAAATTTCAATTTTTTCCTCATCTTTAATTAATTGACAGCTCTAAAAACACCAGAAGGCTTGAAAAAGCTCAAAAACACTTAAATAAAGCGTCTATAAGCATTTTTAAGCGAAAAAACGACTTCACGAAAATAAGGAAAAAATTATTGATTGCTCTCCCCATTCGGGGAAAAAGCCCGGGGAAAAAACAGTGCCTCCACAGTGTTGCCAAGTAGTCGCCCTGAAAACGCCAGATTTTTCCCCCAGAAAAAATCAAAAAACCCTCAATCGTTCTAAAAAAAACCATAGAAAACCTCAAAAATTCTTAATTTTTGAAAACAGAATAAATTCAATCCATATAGGTAAAGCAATAAACACAAGTTTATTGAAAATCAACAACTTTATTCAGCTGCTAGCTGCACAATTTATAATTCATACTTATAATAAGCCTGCTTAGTTGAAAGCTAAAATGTAGACTCTAATCCAGTGTTTTTTCTGCATCGGGCTCTCTGCATAGTGTAGAAAAGCAAAAAAAATATTCTGCACTGCGGTTTTCTCCTGTTACCACTGTTTTTTCCCCTGAGCCTTTGCCCCAAATGAGGGAAGGGGTCAAAATTCGTTTCCCCATTTTCCCGAAGTCGTTTTTTGCTTTAAAATGTTCATAGACGCTATATTTATGTATTTTTGAGCTTTTTCAAACCTTCTGCTGTTTTTTAGAGCCGTTAATTCATTAAAATTGAGGAAACATCTGAAATTTTTGAGTTTGATCAAAGTCTAATCTACAAGCAATGAGGAACAAATTTTCCAGCAAACTATTCAAGAGCATATTGACTTAGAATTACATGAGAAATCGACGGTTAAGTCCTCTATGATGACAAGTGAGGACCCAAAAAAGGTATTAACCTTTTCGGCGCAAAGCGCCGGAAATTTTTTTTGGGTATTGTAATTCTGCGATGCTGGGAAATCAATTTTCCAAACATTTATTTCAAGAATTAGATTCGAATTTTGTGTTCAAAACGTAATTTCTAGAATTTTATATTTGAAAAATTTTAAACCAGTACTTAATTTATTCGCAAACCTTCATGAACTTGACCAAAAAGATATGCATAAGAAGAGTAGAAATTTCCGAAAACTACTTCCATGAAGCTTTTTGATTGATTTTACGTTAAGAAAGGAATAATCGCTTTTAAAAGTTTACAGACTTGACGTATTGATCCTTCTCAAAAAATGTGTCAAGGAAAAAATGTGAATCTTCATTAAATATCAAGACAAAATATTGAAGATTACCATTAAAACAAGTTGGGGGGTAAATCCGAAATTTTGGGGGAGGGGGTCGAAAACAGTCGAAATTTTTCCATGAGAGTTTACAAATAAATTACAGATTTTAAAATTTTTCAGGTAAAATTCTAGAAATTACGACTCTTGAACACAAAATTTGAATCTAATTCTTGAAATAAATGTTCGGAAAATTGATTTTCCAGCATCCCAGAATGTCAATATACCCAAAAAAATTCCCGGCGCTTGGCGCCGGTTGGGCTTTCACTTGTCATCATAGAGGACTCGACCATCGATTTCTCATGTAATTCAAAGTCAATTATGCTCTTGGATGGTTTGCTAGAAAATTTGTTCCACAATGCTTGTAGATTAGGCTTTAGAGGCGAACATTTCAATTTTTTCTTCAATTTAATGAATTAATTTCTCTAAAAACACCGGAAGGCTTGAAAACGCTCAAAAACAGTGCGATAAAGCGTCTGTGAGCATTTTTAAGCCAAAAAAACGAGGATTTTGAGACGAAAAAATTTTTTTCCACATGTGGAAAAAAGTTCGTGGAAAAAAACAGTGAGTTACAGGCATGCTGATTAGTTGAAAATCTGCCACGTGAGGGGGTGGGACTCGATTTTCAACTAATCAGCATGCCTGTACCTCACTGTTTTTTTCCACGAACTTTTTTCCACAAATGGACAGTGGCTAAACAGCCGCGCGGCTGCTGAGAAAAAACATACCTTTTTGGATAAACAGCCACACGGCTGCTGAGCCACAAAACAGGGATAAACAGCCGCGCGGCTGCTGAGTCAAAACATACCCTTTTGGATAAACAGGGCAGTGTCTATTAGCCGGATACGGCGAATATAATATTTTATATTTGCAACTGTTAATAGTGCCTGACCTACTATTAGCCGTACAGAAAATACAGTATATCTCATCCCACTAATTTTTTATTGATATTTCCATCTTGCGGATCAGATTGCACATTTATCAGCTGTTACCTATTCAGGCTGGCACATTGCATACAGTTATAATTTTTTTAATTTTTTCCCAACTGGGGGGGGGGGTTGGGGGGGGGAATGATTTTGGGTACTGGGTTGGCCAAGTTGAGGGGGGGTCCCCCCCCCAACCCCCCCAAGTACAGGTATGCTTTCCCCATTTGGGGAAAAGGCCCGGGGGAAAAAACAGTGCTGCTATATAATACCTACTATTAGCCGTACGAAAAGTACAGTATATCTCATCTCACTAATTTTTCATTGATATTTTCATCTTGCGGATCAGATTGCACATTCATCAGCTGTTACCTATTCAGGCTGGCACATTGCATACAGTTTATATTTTCATAATTATCCTAATTTGTGTACAAATTTATTAAAATCCATTCGATTTACATGATAAACTGGTCGATATCAATATATGAGGAAACTTTTGTGCACAATATAACTTAATTTTTCGATGATTTTCAGCTTGGATTGTTATGTACAGTCCAGATCACAAGTAACGTGTGTTTTTGCTTGTGGGTTGCTTGTCACAAGCGCCAATTTGGCAAGCACTTGGCAAGCAATCCACAAGCGAAGCACTTGTGGATTGCTTGTGGAACGCTTGTGGGTTGCTTGTCCAAGCGCTTGTGAGTCGCTTGTCGAGTGCTTGTAGGTCGCTTGCCAAGTGCTTGTAGGTTGCTTGCCAAGTGCTTGTGACCTGCTTGCCAAGCGCTTGTGAATCGCTTGCCAAGTGCTTGTGAGTCGCTTGCCAAGCACTTGCAGCTGTCAGTGTGAGTGTCAGTTGGAATATATTTATGAAGGCAATTATTTATTGGAAGTCTGTCGGTGTACTTTGAGGACGTTCATAATCATGCGGCTTTTTGAAAGCAACAGCAGACATTTTTTGTTTTCGATTTTTTTCGAAGAGAAAAATGTATCATACGTTTTCCAAAATATGCTCCCTGCTGTACATGCATAAAAACAGAATAAAGTAAACTTTTTCTCCAAATTTTCTTAATAATTAATTACAGTGAAAAAGCAAGTGCTATTTTATATTTTTGAAATTGTCTGCTAAAATAAATTGGACTAAAAATTTGTGAGCATGCCCAACCAGCCTGTAACAATTCTTTTAGAAAAAATTCCACCAGACAAGCTCTGCCAAAAATTTTGGCTAGAATGCTGTTGTCATTTTTCCGATTTATAAGCATTTTATGAAAGCCTTACTGTAGCAGACCGATTGTTTCATATCATCAACATATTTCACGTCTACAGTAATCCATTTCGATGTATCCCTTCTGAGGAATTCTTTTGTCGGAAAAGACAAAGGTGTCCCTAAACGTGAAGAATAAGGTCGTAAAAGAGTGTCTGTTGTGCATTGCTTGTGGACTGCTTGTGAAACGCTTGCGGATTACTTGTGCAATGCTTGTAGAGTGCTTGTGCAACGCTTGTCGAGTGCTTGTGGAACGCTTGTGACCTGCTTGTGAAATGCTTGTGGATCGCTTGCACAAGCGCTTGTGGGTTGCTTGGCAAGCGCTTGTGAGTTGCTTGTGGCAAGCAACAAAATGACAAGCAATCCACAAGCACTTGGCAAGCACGTCGCTTGCCAAGCGCTTGTGGACATGCCACGTTACTTGTGATCTGGACTGTACAAGCATTGAACGTCATAATTTGCACAAAATGCTGTAGCCGAAGATTATTGACCTGTCCACTGTAGATGCTTCGAAAGCTTCAGTAGCTGGTTCGATTTTTGGTTACTTCCAAGATCTCGCCAAAGCCATTGGACGGCTAGAAAGTGAAACTTTTCAGTCATTTTCAATCGAGTCCAGTAAACGTTTTCATAACGATGAAAAGAAATTTGTTTTTTCAAAGCTTGTTCTAGTTTGCAGGAATGGTATTCGTTGTAGGGCAACTGGCATAGGCCTACGACCCAATCAAGGTTATTTCGGAGCTGTGGGGTATAGCTGTCGTTTAAATATTAATTTCAGTAATGCAGAAAATTAACTGAAAGTCACCCGCTCGAATTTTAAACATAATCACGAAGTTTCTGAAGAATTGTTGTCTCATTTCCCACATAAAAGAATATTAGACGCAAATGCAAGAGATTTCATTGTAAAAGCAGCCCAGTTGGGAGCTAATGTAAAATTGATTGCTGAGGAAATTCGCCCCACTGAACGTAAACAAGTGACTAATCATGATATTAGAAACATCATAGATGCTGCTCGCAGTTCTGAGAAAGCCAACGAAGTTTCCAAAACCATTTATTTTCTTGAAAATGCGAAAAAGACTGATCCAGGCTCGTATCTCAATGTTATATCAGACCCAAAATCGAATGTTGTGGATATAATCTTTTTTCAAACTAGTCTCATGCGTCAATGGTTTATCGAATTTCCAGAATTAGTTAGATGGAACTTATCGTTTAAACAACATCAACTATGTTCTTTTTTTATTCACTGCGCTAGATAAGAATCGTATCGGTCGCATTGCTGCTGCAGCATTTTTGAGCTCGGAGACTGAATATCTAGTGACATCTTGTTTCAAACAGTTTAAAATCAGTAATCAGGATAGCCTAGGCAAACTGAAATTGTTGTTTTGAACAAAGATTTTGAGTCCGTTAAGGCGGCTCAGAATACTTTCCAGAGGCAAGTCTAATTTGACTTTACAGAATATCAAAGAACGTGCATTGACGTTGCTGAAAAGACTATTACACGCAAGAAAGTTTGACGTCTTTGATGACAGCTGGACTGAGCTCCTGAATGATAAATTAATCTCAGGTCATTTCAAAGAAATTTTCACATCTAACTGGATGAGTTGTAAGGAAATGTGGGCTTGTGTCTTTCGGAAAAATCTCACGACTTTTGGAATTAATGATACTAATCAGATTGAAGCACAAAATAAACATATCAAAGACGTAATAAGTCCGTATTCGCGGATGTTGCTATGCGTCGAAAATCTGATAAAATTTATTTCTATGCATACGTTCAATGTAAAGCATCGGGAATACGTGGAAAAATGTAAAAACAAAATTATTTCCAACATTCCTTCATTTGAACCAAAAGAATTTCCGATTCAAACATTTCACCGATTTTGCTGCTTCTAAGCTCAGTGCAGAATATATTTTGTTTCAGAGAGACCTTCGAAAATTTCAGATCATTGTCACATGCCGACGGATTTCGTCAAACGTCACGTGATTCACATCACAAATTTTCATTATGTTTTTCGTTATGTTTTGTGTTACAGTAATTTACATCAATTTTGCGTTTCGTTTTTATATTTTACATGCAATTTATGTGTGTACTTTTTATGTTTATTTCTGTTGCTTTTGCGCACCTTTATTTCCGTTTCGATTTATTATTTTCAATCGCACACGTAGACTACGGTATGTACCCGCTAGTCAAGAATTTCTGTTAGAGATAAGCTCTCCGAGCTCATCGCTGTAATTAGAGCACAACGTGCACTTCTTATCAGTAAAAACTAGTGACGTTTCGCAACGTGAAACGACTAGTTGGAAATTCTCACTAGTGACATTCCTATGTTAAGCATGGAGAGTGAAAACTCGCCCCAATGCTTAATGTTGCGAACTGGAAAATGTCTATGTGAGCATAGGCATCTTCTGCAACGATTTCCGCTGCAGAAGTTAGCTTGGGGGAGTGTTAACTCCGCCCAAGGCATACTGTAGTTTATGGAGCCCTTTAAAAGGGCATGTTTTGTCTTTTTGTCACTCATTATTGGGCCTAACTGGTTTTTCGTCGTTCTAGCCTTAGGTTGCGTTCGCCGTCGCCGATTTTATTATATTTTATTATTGTCAACTGCGTTTTGCCGTACGTCGGATAAATTTACATATTTTTCGCCCCAGCCTACACATACACACATCATCCTACAGTAACCCGACCATAGGAACCCGTCCCCATGGCTGTTAATCGTAGAACCCATCGCCCTCGCCGAGGAAAACGTCCGTTACCGCCGCCTGCCAATCAGCAGCCGCTGAATCTCACGCCGAATCGCCCGGATTCCCGTTCCCATACATCGCCATCCGTAGGACCCCGCTTGACCCCGAACCTGTCGCCCTGCGCCGAGTAATTTGAGAAGAGGTGTCTAAGTCTTCTCAGGCGTTATTGTTGTTGAGGGTATATTTGTGGGAGTCTCCCCTAAGCTAGTTTTTCCCCGGAAGTACCCTCAGTTAAGAAAGCCCTCAGACCCTTAAGGTCAGGGCCAATAAGGGGATTTAGGTTAACAATCGGGTCCCCTACAGTACGCCATTCCTCGAATGGCACCGTTCCCCATTCCGGTGAATGAGGACTAGGGATTGGCACCCCCGACCTGGCCGCGTTGTCCATTATTCTACAGCATTAACCCTAGGACAAGGCTGAGGTACACCATAGGTTTACCTGTGGTAGTACCAGCTGGGTTGGGTTCACGAAACAAAGAACATTAATGGAGCCACCCCGCGGGGTCACAGCATGTCACCTACAGTGTCATGACCATATTTCCTATGGGATATGGTACGGGCTTGCCCGTCAATGTGACTGATCACCAATTTCAGTTAATGTGACATGGCTCCACTTCGTTTAATGTGACATGGCGAGGCTGGAAAATCGACCTTTAAGTCTGACTTCACAGTCCTTGGGAACGAACCTTTTACCTTTTTGAGTGAGTTACCTCTTTCAATTAGGTAAATTTTCGGTTTGAGTAGGGGAAACCTCCATCAGATCATGAGAATCGCCACTTGAGTGGGGACACCTCTCTCAGGTCTGCTGATTCGCATTCCAAGTGGGATCACTGACCCTTAGGATGAAATTTTTGCCCTCATGTAAGTGGATACGCACGTAAGAAGGTACACTGCCCCTTAGGTCGGAATAGGCCCTTATATTCGAGTTTAACGCCAACTCAGATAGCACCGCATTTGAGTAAAATTTAATTACTGTAGGTCGGGATTTGCCCCATGTGTGATTAATTTATTGATTCTTGCGCGTAAATTAATGCCTTATGAGTATAGTAACTCCTGTAAGCTTTAATTCATCCACTGGTGTCGATTTTTTCCCAGATTTAATCCCCAAGAGTCATAAAATTCCCAGAGTTGAGTAAATCGAGTATTCTGCCGTAAATCTCCTCTGAGCTTTCAGTTTCCTTTTTCTTTCCATTTTTCTCTTCAATTTGAGCCTCCATTCACTGCGTGTGATGGGATAGGTTACTGTAGCGCCGTAGGCCTTTTGGTTACAGTACAACTGTGATTTTCATGTACTCTAACTACAGTATACCTGGGTATGGGTACTTGAGTATCACAGCCCATGAGGTTTTCACAGCCCCTGAGAGTTTCAGGATCTCCGATCAAGAGGTACAGTACACCTTCCACTCTTGATTCTGGACGTTAAGTGTGGTCGTGATTTGTTATCTGTGTCCGGTATGTGTGTCAACACATTCTTTCCAACTTTTTCTTATCTTCGCTGAGCACTTCCCAAGTTGCTCATTTTTCCGGCCAAACAAGCCAAAATTTTACTGTTGACACATATAACACCGTACTTAGCAGATCACATTGCTTATCTTTCCGGTCTCAAATTTTATTTTATTTACTTTACTTTTTATTTTCTCAGTCTTCTATGTGTAGCGTGTGACCCAATTCTAATAATTTTTCACCCAATAAATTTTCTTATCTCAAAAATCAACTCAAATAAAAACTAATAACCCATTTTTTTTCTCTCTCTCTCTTCCCCTTTTTTTCTAAACATACAAATTAAAATTTATCCTTTTTCCTACCAAAAACCATCAAACCATTCTCTTTTCCACTTCTATTCAAATTTATCAAAAACATAACTTTTTTCTTCATCGGTCACACATACGTCATAGTTGGCATCCATTCAGTAGGTCATTTTTATTATTTTTTCCACTACTGCAGGGTCTTCTTTTCTCTCCTTCTCTTCTGTTTCTAGGTAGTTGCACGTGGTGAGGATCTTACCGATTGGGACCACTGATGTCAGCAACAACTGCTTATTGGGTTGTTGTTATGAGGTGTTGTGTCTTGTGCGACCCCACCTCTGACGTCCGCAACTACCTCACATGCTGCTGTTGCACTGAGGCGTGACTTGGGGGGTCATGCCTCTGACGTCAGCAATGGCTGCATAGCATGTGGCCATTAAGGGGTTGATGGTTCTCTGTGTCCCCCCTCTGTCTGCAACAGCTGCATCCCTTGCTGTTGCTTTAAGGGGTGGGTGGCCCTCCAGCTCTACCTCTTACATCAGCAATGGCAACGTAACAGGTTGTTATTGCGGGATGGTGACTGTATGGCACTGTCTTTCTAATGTCTGCAACAGCAGAGGCCCATGTTGTTGCACTAGGATTGGTCGGCTATTCCGACTCCAGTCCTTGACGTCAGCAACAACAATGCACCATATTGTTGTACGGAGATGTGGGGCCTTACAAACCACACATCTGGCATCTGCAACAACTGCATCTCATATCATTGTCGTAGGATAACTGAGACTCAGCTATTACCTTTTGACATCAGCAACGGTGTTGTCGTAGCAAGGTTGCTGGCCTAGGGCCCTATCTACTGATGTCCACAATGATAAGTCTCTATTCCAGTATCGGAATTAAGACTTTACAGTCTTATTCTGGCGTCAGCAACGGCCATGCCCCGTATTGCCGTAAGGAGTTTGTAGCCATAGGCCCTTACTTCTTTGCGTACATACTGCAATATGAGATTATGGCACTTACATCCCAGTCACCTGAGGTCAGCACCGAGTGTGTGGTGGTGTATATCACATCTTTTGACGTCAGCACCGGGTTACTGTGGGTTTCCAAGATGCCACTTGAGTTCTAGGTGTTGATCGGAGTATTACTTTCTCACCTACGGCTCTTGTTTTAGGGTTGTGTCTGTGTGTCACTGGTGCCTGGGAAACATCAGTCAACATGCTCACACAACCTGAGATGCACTCGGTCTGTGATACTGATCAAGTTGTCTGCAAGGGTAGCGGCACTGATGGATCAGCGAGTGACTACTCTTCTAAAGCTTTAACTGCAGGTTTGAACAGGTTTACACTCGGCCTCAGCTGGGTTGGTTGTTCAACATACGCAACCATTAGGCATTTGCAGTCAGTACTGCCTGTGTCTAACAACCGCAAGGGTTGACCACCTTCTTGTAAATTTCTTATCTAAATTCTCACATTTCTTTCTCATCTATGATCTTCTTTAGTGTCTTCACCAGAATAATTCCTCAGGAATTACGGCACAGCCACTGGTTGGGCTTAAAGTGTAAAAGACCCCCCTGTATTCATTTCTTTACACTCAAACGCCTTCATTAGCTGGCCTAATAATGTCCACACTAGAGTCGCCCTTAATCCTGAGTCCGCCTCCATTGGTTTGTCCCTTAGCAAAATATAACCGCTAGTCCGCCTAAGCGAAGGTGTTCGAGTCCGCCTAAACACGTTACAACTAAGTCCCCCTTAGCTCCTCACTTTACACTCATTTATTTGAGACAGACTGTACCCCTGATCTCAAGATGCGTTGAGCCTAGCCTCGATTCATAGGAGGAAGCCTGCATTTCCCCACCTCCATTTTTGGCACAGCTGGGCCAAGGACCCCCATGCCCTTTTACTGACTGAGTGTGTCAGAATAGCACCTAGGTACCTGGTGCTCTTATATCTCAACTGGTGACCTGCGATCCTCACTTCATCTCAGTGAACGGAAACCCGGCCCCCAGCTGTATATAATACTCCTGGAGAGTTCCCGTTCTGTTCAGAATGCGCATTCCCGTTTTGGGCATGGTTGTAGCATATACGCGAATGACGTCCTCCCGGGATCCTCCTGTCTAGTCATTACACTTTTCAGAGTTTGCAATTGCTCCTAGTGAGTGAGGCCAATTGCGTAATAGTGCGTCCCCCTTTGCGTAGTCTAATTTGTAAACTAATTTTGTCCCTATCTATTTGCACCCACTAAGTTTACTTTAAGTTGTCCCCCTTTACTTATTAATTCTTAAGCTACTCCATGTGCTACTCCTGGTGAGTAGGACTTTGTCGGTTACGAGCCCTCCCATATCCCAAAGTTTGTAAACTAGCACACTGGACTTAACCTCCAAATAAAATTCCCTTTTGAGCGGGTTTATCCGTACGTCCTCACGTCGATTCCTTAATTTTATGGTTGGAGTTCCACCACTTTTATTCAAATTTATTTTACTTTTGGTTCAAATAACCGGGTCTTGCCCCATTCATCTCTAAAGTTTGGGTATAATTTTCCCTCTCTTTACACTTGGGTTATCCCCTCTTTAACTACGTAGGTGACCAGATAAATTCCCTTCTGAGTCAACCTATCTTTCTCCTGGCTGTTCTGAGAGCTAAAACCTTGTTCCTTTCTAACCCCATCGCTGAGTGGCCGCTAGATATTGTAAAGAACAAGAGTTACAGCCTCAACATGCTGTCCTGCAAATGATCTCGTACTTCCCGCGCTTCCTCGCCACACGACTACAAAAGTAACTCTTACTTCACTTCTACAAAATAGAGACGCCTTGACGTTCCTGTCGCCTTAGTACTAAGCTTAAGCAGACAAGTGAGCCCCTCTCTATTCAGTTTGATCGAATAACTTCACAGGCACGATCATCAGTTTTAGATACCTTACAGGAAGACGAATTCTCATCTATGAAGTCAGAAATTGATTTACCTTCACAGATTGAGAATAAGGTCCAAGCGGCATTTGAGAATGCCCTTGGACCACTCAACCAAAAGCTGGAGGCTATGAATGGCAGAAGGCACCCTCCTGTGTCCAGCTTCATGGCCCCTCCTGCCTTTTCAGGTGCTTTTGGTGAGTCCATTACGGATTTTATATCTCACTTGACCCGTTTCTTTACACTTCAAGGGGTAACAGAAGCGGATCATGCATATAAAATTGCGTTTTTGGAGTCTTGCCTCACAGGTCCTGCTCTGGCATCCTACCGGGACTTTAGCAGTGGTACTCCGCAGCCTACCCACTATGAAGAGTTCACGGCTTTTCTTAGGAGAGACTTTCCAGTAGGGCGTGACTCAGATCTGCATCAGCAGTTGATTCAAGATCGCCTGCAGAAGCCGACTGAGTCGGCGATAGTCTACCTTGAGCACCTTAAGAGACTGTCCAGGGTGGCTTATCCGGATCTCGCGACTGACGTTAGGGATTCTATTATTAAACCTATCTTCCTGAGAGTGTTGAAACCAGTCCTTAGAGATAGTATTAAGTTCAGGGAGTTCACAACTCTTGAAGAGACTCTCAAAGCAGCCTGTTACGCAGAATCACAGATTTTTCGGGATGAGATTAGGTATACTGCCCCATCTAATGCTATTTTCTCTTCAGAACACAGGACCGCTGACAACGTCAGGTCAATGTCGAATCAAAGGGGCACCGCTCAACATCCGTCGGTAATGCCATCCGACGAAATTCGACGTTTACAGTCGGAGATGGCCCGGCTTAGGGCTCACGTTGCTCGACTTACGGCTCAGCAATCGGCGCCGCCTTCGAGAAATTCGACGGCGTCGATGACGCCATCGACGCGTGTCCAGACCGCCGGCGACCGCCCGTCAGGGGCACATTTACAGATGTGCTCCTACCATGGATGCTGCACCCACAACGACGCTAAGTGCTGGGCCCAACATCCCGATAGCGCCGGCCCTAGCACCGCCACTGCCACCAGCGCCAGCCATTGCTATTTTTGTCGAATGAGGGCGCACCGGACCGACCGATGTGACAGACCCTGCCCGCATTGCCGAAAGTTACGAGTGCACCGGGCTTCGGCCTGTCCAAACTGAAGTTCGACATTGCCTGGTGAGACTAATTTTGGTAATTCTAATCCTCAGGGTCCAAGTGGAAATTTTCAGCGATATGCTAATCCAACTCCTCACGGGACAGGGAACCAATATCGGTCACCCCCACGGCAAAATAATGCTGTAGGGGCTACCAATGGTCTTCTTCACCCAGATCTCTTTGATCTGGATGATTAAGTTCTGGCTGAACATCTGGCGGATCACTCACAACTGTGTTATCCTGTCTGTATAATCAGTATTGGGTTTTCAGCTGCCGCAGTGGTTTTGGCATCGACTCCGTCGTCAGCCTTTCCGCCGCCGCCACTGAAATACGCGACGCCGGTCAACGAAAAACCCGTCAACGACACCGAAAACGACTGGCAACGTCAGCGTAATCGCGTCGTATTGACTGACGGAAGGTACAACGGCCCCACATGCACGTGTTATCAACCAGGGACCGCCGCCCGGAATTCCTACGGACTCCGCGTTGGAGGTCATCCGTCAATTGGAATCGATGAATCTGATAGGTAAACTACCTTCTTTTTCTGAAGTTTCAGATGTGGAAATCAGATGTCCTTATAAGTCACTGGCTTTAACGATTTCTTGTTTACAGATTCCTCATCCGTCACCAATGCGATGCAGGCTGTTTGGTCAACCAATTCGGCCAAAAAGTATCCGCACCTCCCCTGGGCCCTACTCAACGAGCCGTTTGAGGTTGAGGCGCTTACGGCCGCCGACGTCATGCTATCGGCGCCGACGGTGTTGCGAGTTTTGGGGCCCAACGTCGCTCGATGGGCACTCCAGTTTATCGCCGACGGAACTATTTGCGCCACCCCAATGGACAAGATCCTGTTGGACCGTGAACCGTCATCGCCAGCAGTGGATGCCGTCCGCCGCGCTGTGGAGGAGGCCAGTCGCAACGTGCGGCCCACAGCAGTTGTTGCCACGTCACCAACAACAATGAGGACGGGAGCCCAAACACTGGCAGGGATTGCGCCACAGCAACCTGTCCCCAACGCCTTTGGAGAACCGTTGCCAGCTGTTAACAACACCGTCAACGTCACTGAGGCGTCGCCATTTCCGACAGCAACCCTCCCGCGGTCCCCGAAGATTGGCGTTCTTCGAGAAGTCCACCCGTGCGGAGGCTTGGTCATCGACTTCCCCGGAGAGGAGCCCGTGTCGTCCAATGACGATGATGCTGAAGAATAAAGCGGCCTGATGGGTGAAGATTGTAAATTTTGGTGTAAATTTGCAAACACCGTTTGTAAATATTTTGTTTGTAATAAATTGGGCCTTCGTAACACTACTCTTCTTAGGAATGAGCTCTGCAGCACATGCTACTCAATACCAATTTTCTGGTCTTTCAAGAAGCGGTCATCCACTTGAGTTACCTCAAAAAGTTGAATGCAAACCACCAAAATCTTCGTGGAGTCCACGACGCATGAATGTTACAGTATATGTACCTATTTCTGATCCAATCACGACTAAAGCATGGAAATGTACCTTGTGGAATCGGAAGGTATGCACAAATACTGGTTTTTTCGGATCTAGGGGCATCACTGCAGACGTCATAACCACTCAGCATCTCGCGCCTGGGGCGTGTACACTGGCACATCGCACAAAGGTGTTTGGTTTACAAAAGCTCGTGGAAATACGTCCTGGCTTTTATAGCACTAACCAAACACTGGAGGTGATGCACTCATGGTGCTGCAATGACGTCTGCAAGACAGTGACTAACCTCTTCATCGAGGAGGGACAGGTCGCTTCGTGGGATGGCACTACAGCTCTAAGCACCTTAGGAGATGTAGGTGGATGCAGTCCCACTGCAGGTCAATGCACTACTCTTGACGGGGTAATTGTTTGGCCTGCCACAAACTTTTCAGCACAGTGTCATTATCACCCACAGGGTAATTACACTGCCTCTGTATCAGGGAACCATATCATCATCGATGATTTGCAGGTTGCCCTGAAGATCCCGGGAAACTCTCGTGTGTTTCGGCTGTGTCCTGACCTCCGGTCGAATACAGTAAGAACAGATCAGGGTCTTCTTCTACGCATCCACCGAAGATTTAATTTGACCCAAAGGTTGTTCGGATTGGCAAAAGACTCCCGTCCTGACCCCGTCAATGCCAAACTGAATTACCTGGCTCAGCAGATCAAAGAGTCGGAAATTAACAATTTTCGATTCATGTGGCTAGAGTTGTGTTCTCACGCTCAACGCTACCTTGATCTGACTTGGCAGTTGCTTCGTTTTGACCCTACACTAGGAGCCCGGGCATTCCTTCAAAGGAATGATCTGACGGCGGAATTTACAGGTGAAGCACTGACGATATGGCCGTGTCAAAAGGTCAATGCTACTTATGTCTACCATTCGTACCGAGTGGGGGACACCAGTTACAAGTATCTACCCGTACAGGTTGGTGGTACCATTTATTTTGCCCCCCTTGGTGGCCCAGATCTCACTAAATTCAGTCCAAAGGTGCCGTGTGACCACCACTTTACAGGAATTTTCGGAAATCGCTCTGGCTGGTTTACTGAGTCTGGCACGGTCCATGTGAGCCACATTCCGCTTGAGCTGTTCTGGAAACAGTGCTTCAACGTCACTCACTTTGACGCTCCTGCGCTCTTCCATGATCAGTTGGCGATGACCCCTTCAAGTTTTGTTTCTTTAAACAGTACGTTTACAAGACTGAAGAAATTGAAGCGGTCTTGAACAGGTTGGTAAATTATACTGCTGGTCTATTCCTCCAACCAGATACTATCTATCAGGCGGTTGCAGGGGTAGGAACTGACATCAAATCCTCACTGGAAGGTGTTGGTCTGGCAGCAAACCATGTGATTACTGGCCAACAGCACAACCTCATGCAGGGCTTACAGTCTCTTTTGAGCAACTCTCATTGCCCTACCAGCACTGGCTGGTACAGGATTTCTCATCTATGTCGGGATCTCCTATTACCTCAGTTACCGCCTGCGGAAAAGACAGGTTCGGTTTGTTAGCCAATACTCTCCATTGAACCTCCTCCGGAAAGTTCAACGTTGGGTAGGTTTTCATTACGTACAGAACGATGTGCCAACTCAGCTAGACAGGATCACTCCGTGTTTTGTCATACTAGTTGACCACAAGGAAACTCCTGCTTTCCTTGATACTGGTTGCCCACGGACTATCATTAGTCAACGCCTTCACAAAGCCCTGATCAAGGAGAGTCCGAAGGCGGCGATGGCTTTCCAGCAACATCATGACTTTAATCCATTGATGAGTATCAATGGTAAAGCTGTCCATACTCTCCTTTCAGGACCGTACGAGATCATGTTGCCTGGAACCCGTCAGCCACATACAAGAGTGGATATACATCTCCATGTGTGTAAGACTACGTCTCCTTTCTGGGCACCGGTCGATCTGATTCTTGGATTGGACTTTCTCCAACAATTCCAGAATATTACATTTGACTACCAACAACATGTCTGTCGATTGAATGCGGTAGAATTACCCCTTCTTTTGACCACCACTGAGATCAATCAGGTCGATCCCTGGTGGGAGAACACATGTTCACTATCAAGGGCCTCGTACCGGTCCGGGTCCTGATCAAGATCAAGGACTTCCTCCATTTCTCGGCCACCCTCGTGAGCTTTCTCCGTTGCCTCATCAGGTGGGTCGACCAGAGGAAGCCGGACTTCTTCTAGACGGGTTAGTGGTCATTTTATGGCCAGGTCAGGATCAAACTGTCCTAGGCCCCTGCCTGGAAATTCTCCAGTTACACTAAAGAAAGGCCGATCTCGCGAGCCTAGTGATTCTGATGCATCTGCATCCTATGTACTAGAGGTGCCACCACTCTCTGATGCTGAGGTCGAATCATTAGGAGCTACTCAGAGCTCAGGAGAAAGATCAGATCATGTACTCACTGTCCAGGTCAATCCTACTCCTAGGACAAATCCGGAAACATTGGTTGGTTATGCTCTGGTAGGATTACTCAGACGCACTGGTTTGCCCATCCCGAAGCGAACCAATGCGCCAGAGTCGAGCTTTGATGACTCTGTGCCTGACCCAGGTCATGTAGTATCAGCTTTCTACCCCACTGAAATGAGGACCCCTCATATCAAGGTTCTACTGAACAGTTGGGTAGAGGCCAAAGCTCTAATTGATACTGGAGCAGTTTTCTCGCTCCTGGATCATAAGTTGGCGGTTCAGTTACCCGACTTGGTACTCACAGAAATTAGGGCTCGCCCCATAGCAGCCAATGGGTCTCCGATTCTACTGCTAGGCGCTGCCTATGTTACGGTAACAGTGGCTGATGTCTCTGAACGGATTCAAGTCCAAGTTCAAGAAAATTGCTCGGCTGAACTAGTCTAGGGGACGAACTTCCTCAGACGGTTCAATTGTGTTAGTTTGAACTGGGAGAAATCCTTTCTTCAGTTCAAGGAACTTCGAGTTCCGTGTGAGGGCCTCATCCACAATCCACCTTCTGCTCATGGGGCACTACCCTTGCATGAGCTGATTGTCCTTGAGCCTCGCTCGCTAACGCAATTCACTGCACCTGTACCTTCAATGTATGCAACTGTGCCCGAGGTAGCTTTCTTTCCTAAGCCTCTTTTGGGACAGCAGCGCAATGTATACTTTGCTGGTACTGTGAGTACTGTGACCAATGGTCGCATACCCCTACAGGTAGTTAACCCAAGTACACACTCAGTGGTTCTCTACCCACACACGACCATCGGTCATGTGCAGATGCATACTGATTTCCCACAGGGATCGACGGTCAAGTCTGATACCATTCTTGACCGTAAGTGGGTTGAAGCCAATGCTGTGATATCTTCAGATATCTCCTCGCAGGATAAATCAGCGTTGCTCAATCTGCTGGTCGCATTTACTGACCTCTACGCTGTTGATGAAAAGGACACAGGTTCCACTGACCTCATGCACCAAGAGATCAGCAGGGGTGATGCTCGACCAGTCCGCCATTTCCCTTACCGCACCCCGCCCAAGGAAAAGGATCTCATCATACAAGAAGTCAAGGCGCTCCAGGAAAAAGGTATTATTCGGCCTAGCACTTCTCCCTGGGCCACTAACACCGTTCTGGTTCGCAAGAAAAATGGGTCACACCGGATGTGTGTTGATTTTCGTGGTCTTAACGAGGTTACGAAAAAGGATGTTTATCCTCTCCCACGGATCGATGATATCCTGGACACACTCAAGGGTATGAAATACTTTACTACCCTTGACCAGGCTAATGCCTACTGGTCTATACCTATTGCCGAGGCAGACAAAGAAAAAATGGCGTTTAATACGCCTATTGGACTTTTCGAGTTCAACTATCTGCCTTTTGGTCTCTGCAATGCCCCTGGGACGTTTCAACGCCTCATGGATCTGCTTCTTACAGGATTGCAGTGGCGCACTGCACTGACCTATCTCGATGACATTTTGGTGTTCGGGAACTCTCACACCCAGATGCTTGAGCGCCTGATGGATGTGTTTACGCGTCTCCGTCAGGGTGGAATGAAGCTCAGACTGAGCAAGTGCAAGTTTTCGCACTCTGAGGTAGAATATCTCGGGTACCGCATCTCACAGAAAAGGTCTCGAGCCGGATAAAGTCAAATTGGCTGCCGTCCAGGATTTACCCATTCCATAAAACGCTAAAGACATCAAGTCTTTTCTTGGTCTTGTGTCTTATTATAGGCGTTTCATCCCTGGTTGCGCTCCACTCAGCGAGCCCCTGACCAAGCTCTTACGGAAGGAAGTTACCTTCCAGTGGTCAAAACCTCAGCAAGCAGTGTTCGACAAACTCGGAAGGCTGTTGCTGAACCCTCCTGTCCTGCGCCATCCGGACTTTACGAAATCCTTCATACTTCAGACTGATGCAAGTATTTCGGGGATAGGAGCAGTTCTAAGCCAGTTAGAGGAGAATGGATAGGACCATCCTGTTGTGTATGCCAGTAGAGGGTTAACAGCAGCTGAGAAGAACTACACTATTACGGAGTTAGAGACTCTCGCTGTTGTTCATTTCGTTAAGCACTTTCGGCCTTACCTCTTTCAACATGAGGTGGTCGTCCAGACCGACCACACTGCTGTTAAGGCTGTGTTAGAGAAACTGAACCCTTCATCCGGGATAGCTCGGTGGGGCCTCGCGTTAGCTGAATTCAAACTGACTATTCCGCCGCGAAAAGGTCGGTCTAATGGTAATGCCGATGCATTATCACGCCTTCCTGATCCTAATTCCCTTGCCGGGGAGAGTATTGACGATATTCCCCTATACAGACCCGAGGGAGAAGTTATGATGATATCCGATGGTGCGCAGCACCTGGCGAATTCATCCCAAAGGACCACCAATGGTGTGCAGCACCTGGCCAGGTCTGAGTCTTATGCAGAGATATCATAGGATGCGCAGCACCATGACCTTCTCGCAACTCAATTTGAGGATCCGGAATTAGCCTCCATTCTTAGGTCACTAAAACCCTACGGTGATCAAAATGATGTTAATGGCTACCACCTGTTGGATAACATCTTTCAGAAGTGGACAGGCGAGTCCAACAAGATTGTTGTCCCTCGATCAATGGTTACTACCATTATTGAGGCTCACCACAATGACATTCTTGCTGGACACTTTGGTGCAAAACATACCGCGAGGCTTATAGCCCGCCAGTACCACTGGCCTTCCCTCAGTGCGGACGTCAAGTCCTTTTGTCAGCGGTGTGATCTTTGCCAACGGAATAAACCCGCAAGACAGAAGACGCATGCAACTCTGAAACCGATCTCCATTACGGGTCCATTTCACCGAGTTGGTGTCGACTGTATGGGACCAATGACCACTAGTGAAAATGGAAACCGATTTATTGTAGTCTTTATAGACTACTTTACCAAATGGGTCGAAGCTTTCGCTACTCCGGACATCACTGTGCAAACCATAGCTCAACTCTTTGTTACACAAATTGTCTGCAGACATGGGGCACCCCAGATTCTTCAGTCTGATCGTGGTACTGATTTCACGTCCAAATTGATGACTGAAATCACTGCCATTTGTTCAACTAGGAAAATCCACTCCACCGCTTATCATCCCATGACAAACGGAGAAGTGGAAAGAGCTAATCAAATGCTAGCTACACGGTTACGTATGTATGTCCACCAAGGTCATACTGATTGGGATGAACACCTGCCGTATTCTGTGTTTGCTGTCAACATTAGCATGAATGAGTCCACAGGGTACTCACCCTTTGAGCTCATGTATGGTCCTACACCCATGCTACCTGTTGATGCAGCGCTCTCATATAACCCTCCGGCTCATATCATAGATGTTTCTACTTATGATATGGAGGTCAAACGGCATTTTACAAATGCCTTGACCTTGATCCAGAGCAGAATTGAAAGATCACAGGCGGCTTATGCTAGGTCCTACAACCGCATGGCACGAGATGTCTCTTACAAAGTTGGGGATCGAGTGCTCAAACTGCGCACCACCGGAAAACGTGGTCTAACGCCAAAACTATTGCCCATTTATGATGGACCCTACTTTGTCACGAATGTGGCACATCCCAATGTCACTATTCGACTTGAGATTGACCAAGAAGATACTGTACATGTCAACCAGCTTAGACGCTACGTGCCTGCTCAGCCTACAGAAGAAGAGGAGATACCTTCTACTTCACAGGTCATCGAGACGGCACCTTTGTTGATTCTGTCAACAAATAGAGATTTTACACAAGATCTCATTGACCCACATCTTGATGCAGAGGTCTCCGACCTGTAATCAAGACGCTCTTCTCTTCTTTACTTACGGACGGGGTCGTCCTTTTTCGAAGGACCGCCATGCCCCTCACAGGATACCCACTCCTGTTCCATGCTGGAATAGCAGTGTAAAGAAGAGAATGAGCAGCGATCAATGCATCTAAACTAGGGTATTGCTTCACATTACAGGCGCATCCTATACCTCGCCTCTAAAATTTTTCTTTTAGTTTCGTTTCAGATTTCACAAATCAACGGACAATTGGCAACTTCGCTGAAGGGATCAAATGACGTCAGCAACTTCACGCATCTCCAATCGACATCAGCAACTCCACGCAACATTGACACAATTTCACAAACCAGAACACACCGAAAAACAGCTGGACCATCGACCGCTGGCCGTCACCATCACCTGAACGTTTGACCCCTCACAGATGCGCACAAGGACGAGGACGCCCTTTTTCGAAGGACCGCCGTGTCACGTGCCGATGGATTTCCTCAAACGTCACGTGATTCACATCACAATTTTTCATTATGTTTTTCATTATGTTTTGTGTTACAGTAATTTACATCAATTTTGCGTTTCGTTTTTATATTTTACATGCAATTTATGTGTGTACTTTTTATGTTTATTTCTGTTGCTTTTGCGCACCTTTATTTCCGTTTCGATTTTTATTATTTTCAATCGCACACGTAGACTACGGTATGTACCTGCTAGTCAAGAATTTCCATTAGAGATAAGCTCTCCGAGCTCATCGCTGTAATTAGAGCACAACGTGCACTTCTTATCAGTAAAAATTAGCGACGTTTCGCAACGTGAAATGACTAGTTGGAAATTCTCACTAGTGACATTCCTATGTTAAGCATGGAGAGTGAAAACTCGCCCCAATGCTTAACGTTGTGAACTGGAAAATGTCTATGTGAGCATAGGCATCTTCTGCAACGATTTCCGCTGCAGAAGTTAGCTTGGGGGAGTGTTAACTCCGCCCAAGGCATACTGTAGTTTATGGAGCCCTTTTAAAGGGCATGTTTTGTCTTTTTGTCACTCATTCTTGGGCCTAACTGGTTTTTCATTTAGCCTTTGAGTCCATGTTCGCCGTCGTGGATATTTTATTATATTTTGTTATTGTCAACTGCGTCTTGCCGTACGTCGAATAAATTTACATATTTTCGCCCCAGCATACATACACACATCACCCTACAGTAACCCGACCATAGGAACCCGTCCCCGTCGCCGTTAATCGTAGAACCCATCGCCCTCACCGAGGAAACATCCGTTACCACCGCCTGCCGATCAGCAGCTGCCGAATCTCACGCCAAATCGCCCAGATTCCCGTTCCCGTACATCGCCATCCGTAGAACCCCAGTTTGACCCGGAACCCGTTGCCCAGCGCCGAGTAATTTGAGAAGAGGTGTCGTAAGTCTTCTCAGGGGTTATTGTTGTTGAGGGTATATTTGTGGGAGTCTCCCCTAAGCTAGTTTTCCCCCCGAAGGACCCTCAGTAAAGAAAGCCCTCAGACCCTTAAGGTCAGGGCCAATAAGGGGATTTAGGTTAACAATCGGGTCCCCTACAGTACGCCATTCCTCGAATGGCACCGTCCCCCATTCCGGTGAATGAGGACTAGGGATTGGCACCCCCAACCCAGCCGCGTTGTCCATTATTCTACAGCATTAACCCTAGGGCAAGGCCGAGTTACACCATAGGTTTACCTATGGTAGTACCAGCCGGGTTGGGTTCCCGAAGTAGATAAACAAAATGGAGCCACCCAACGGGGTCACAGCATGCCACTCCCAGTGACATGACCATATTGCCTATGGGATATGGTATGGGTTTCCCATCAAATGTGACTGATCACCACTTCGTTTAATGTGACATGGCTCCTAATTTCTACTTAATGTGACAAAAGCTTCGATTTGGAAACAGCAAATGCTGAAACTGATGTTAGCATGTCGAAAACTGGAAGCATCGTGAGCGATCTTTTACCATCAGTGTCAAACCACAATGTTGAGACGAGATCTGATGATTTTAGTGAGGCTTCCGAGTTCAAAAATGATCAAGACTCACCAGATCAGTTACTTTCTTTTAGAAAACAGCGTAAGATCATGGGTAATGTAAAGGGTTTGACAGAGAAGCAAAGGTGTTTTCGTAAAAAGCAAATAAATCAACTTAAACTCTCTGATGCAGAAGCCAATAGTATTAACTGTGGTGACTTTATTACGGATAATATTTTGAACAAAGTATCGGATTTGATCCGACTATTTTTCGACAACGATTATCCATCTCCACCAACCCAACGGTTGAAAAAACAAAATGGCCGTTTTGAGCAAATTATGAAGTTCAATGGCTTGTACATAACAATCCATCCTGAAAATCATCGAAAAATAATGCTATATCGTGCACAAAAGTTTCCTTATATATTGATATCGACCAGTTTATCATGTAAATCGAAATGATTTTAATAAATTTGTACACAAATTAGGATAATTATGGAAATATAAACTGTATGCAATGTGCCGGGCTCAATAGGTAACAGCTGACAAATGGGCTGTCTGATCCGCAAGATTAAGATATCAATAAAAAATTGGTAGATGAGATATACTGTTCTTTTCGTACGGCTAATAGTAGGTCTTATATAGCATGATGGCACTATTAACAGTATACCGCAAACAGTGTTTTTTTTGTGCCAAAACATGGTTTTTGGCACAAAAAAAACACTGGACTAGACGCAGCGTTTTTTTTGTGCACGGACATTTGTGCCAATTGGCACAAGAGGCCAAAAAAATTTGTGCCAATGGCACAAAAAATTTTTTTCTACTAGAAACATACTGAAAGCTGCGGAAAAGTTTTAGGCCACAAATTTTGATGGAAAGTTAACGTTTTACACATTACTTTTTTGTAAAAATCGTGCCCTAGCTATTTTTCAGTTAACCATGTCAGTTAGATAAGAAAAAACTGTGCGGGAAAATAGTTCACGACGACTCAAAAAGGAATGGATGCTGAGAAAATTTAAATAACTCTAGAATTGTTCAGGAAATTCAAACTGATTCAATTTTTGACTACGAATATGAATATCTCTAGGTAAGATATATTTAACAACAATGTTAAGACTATTAGAGAAGATAAAGTCGAAAATCGTGTAAATTTTCGATCGAAACATTGTACCATTACCAACGATATCGATTTTTCTATTATTCTATTTGAATCAATCAAACACGAAAAGTGAGAATTTCACTTTTAAATCCGAATTTGACTGAATGGACAGAGAATATTCAGAATTTCTTTTCATCCATCAGTCGTTGACATTGACTGCCTATAGAGTTTGCTGCAACGATACTAATACACTGTTCGAAGAGGAATCGTTCGCGTTCGGGTCAAATATACAAATAGAAAATATTATATTCGATGACTCGGTGCGGAGCAGCGTTTTTTTTGAGCACGGACATTTGTGCCAATTCGCACAAAGGGCCAAAAAAAATTGTGCCAATGGCACAAAAAATTTTTTCACTCTAAAAACGTACTGAAAACCATAAAACAGTTTTGTGCCAAGAGTTATAACAATATGCCATGTTTTCGATCTAAATTGAAAGCTCAATTCGCACGTGTTTTTGTCATGTCCATGAGGTTTTCTGTCTTATTCATATTTACTCTTGTATTTCTGTGCATTTAATAAATTTATTTTCTTTCTTTCTTTCAAGTTTGATAAAAACTAACTAAAGACACTTTCACCGCATTCATTTGCATAAAAATCGTGCTTGCTTTATTTTCTCTAACCACGTCAACGAGATAAGAAAAACTGATCTAACAAACGGTTTCTATGATACGAAAAGAAATTGAATGCTGCGAAGTGGCCACTGCCATGACTAGCGGGTAGACATTAATTTTTCCTTTAAAATTTTCCTTAGCCCGAAGGGCGCAGCGCTGTTGAGGCTCTTCCAAATGAAGTTGTTTAGTTAAAATAGTACCAAGGGTCTTAAAGGAATTCTCTCTAATTTTGACACTGGCCAAAAAACATACACTTTTTTGACCAAAAAAGGCCAAAAAACATACACTTTTTTGCAAATTTTTTTAATTTTTTCCAAACTGGGGAGGGGGATTGGGTGATGTTGGGTACATGGTTGGCCAAGTTGGGGGGGTGGGTCCCCCCCCCAAGTACAGGTATGTGTTGACTACTTTAATTTGTTTCGAACGCGAGCAAATTCCATTCAAATAGTATATTTGTATTATCACAACAGACTTTGAGATTGTCAATGACTGGCGAGTGAATGGAAATTGTTAACTTCTCCTTTTCATTCAGTGGAATTTCTGAACCGAAATTTATATGGTGTCGGATTCGAAATTGACATTGTTGGCACCGCTTCTCAACTTGAAATTTACGCGACGCGTCTTTATACATCCTTAATTTAATCTTTATATCGTTCTTAGGAAGAAATTCGCAGCTGAAAATGGAAAAAACATTTAAACTTCCTGACAAACAAAGGTAAAGTGGGGTAACTTTGACCACGTGGCAACTTTAATCAATTTCGCTCAAAACGTCGCGGAATTTTCCACAGTAACATATGCAGATACAACTTGGCACCACTTTTTTTCCACAAATGCAGAAAGGGGTCAAATTTTTTTTCTACACGTGGAAAAAATTTTTTTTCGTCTTAAAATCCTCGTTTCTTCGCTTGAAAATTCTCATAAACACTTTATTTAAGTGTTTTTGAGCTTTTTAAAGCATTCTGATCATCTCAAAAATTAGATTTAAATTTTGTGTTCATAAATCGTAATTTCTAGAAATGTATCATTCGAAAAATTTTAAAACCATTAATTTGTATATCATAACCTTTCATAAATTTGGCCGAAAAGCTATGAGTCAGAAGCGTAGAAATTTTTCAAAAATACTTCCATGAATCTTTTGAATTCAATTTACGTAAAGAAAGGAACAAACGCTTCAAAAAGTTTAGAAAGTTGACGGGTTGATACATGATCTTTCTCAAAAAATCTCTTGAGGAAAACATATGAATATCGTCATTAAATATAAAGATATAATATTCAAGATTGCCAATTAAACATGAAATAATACTTTTAAGATTATGAAAACTATTAAAGGTTAAATGGTAAGTAAAGGTAAGACATGCTAAAAGCCGCGCCTGAGCTTGGTAATAAATTAATGATGATTACTAAAATTATGGCCGGTGCGATGAGCCCGAAAATTTTGAGATTTGGACCTCCCAAAATGCACCAATATGCATCTTTTCAATATGAAAACCCCAAATTTTTCTTCCACATCCGTGGAAAGACCTCGACAATTTTTTCAACATTCCAGATTTTTTTCCACATTATAGTGCAAATGTGGAAAAAAAACAGTGCTTGGCACACTAATGTCTGAGTAATCAGTACATGTTACTGTGAAAGGAAATTGAAATCCAAATAAAATTGAGAAATTTGTAGGTGAACAAAGTTGTCATTTTTTGATGAAAATTTTTAAATTGAAAAAAATTTGGGTTTCACTCATCTGCTGCACTCAAAACTTTCACTAACAATTAAGTGTCTATAGAGAATTTCTCCTTTCTGTTCCGTATAAAAAATAACTACCCGTTACAGAGAAGAAAATGTCGATCCAAAAGGGGGAAACTTTGGCCAGTTGGGGGGAAACGTTGGTCAGAGCAGGTAACTTTGGTCACATTATATTTTGGCGGGTAACTTTGGTCGAATCAAAATTTTTTTGCGCCTCACCTTTTTCTATTTATAATAATTCGATCTTACTTCTTTTTCAGACAAATTATTTTATCTTGTACATATTTTTTATTGATTTCGTACGTCGCAATATAGTCAGGTGCTACGAAAGAAAGCCAGATGCACAGAAATACCTGACAAATTACTCAACAGAAGATCTCGAAAAGGCCTTTGAGGCTGTTTGAAACAGTCAAAAATTAGAGTAGCAGCTCGAGTTAAAAATATTCCATGTAGAACATTACAAAACAAAGCAAACACAAGGCAGTTGGCAAGGATTAGTCGTAAAACATAACTCACGGTGGCTGACGAATTTCTACTTGTCAAACTGGTCAAATCAGTTGCCATCGTAGGCCTGCCATTCAAAAAAAATTGTCTTATCACTATAATAAACAGTTATCGGTGATTAACGAAGTTACACCATAAAAATGACCAGCAGTGTCATCAAGTATCTTCAGACAGTACATCCGAAAGAAACGAGCCAAAAAATTCCAGGAAACGTCTTTGTCATGTGCTTGGCTAGACTTTGTCGGAACCGGAAGTTCTTGCTCAACTGAAAGACTTAAAAGAAACGAAAAAAGCTAAAACAACTGGTGTGTCTTGCATTTGCCATATTATAGAAAAAATTGGCAAAAAAGTGTATGTTTTTGGCCTTTTTTGGGAAAAATTTCGACTTTTTTCGACCCCCTCCCCCAAAATTTCGGATTTACTCCCCTCCCCAACTGGTCAGACCTCTTACAGGTATGAACTTTAGAAAGTACGAACCTGCCGTCAATAGGCTTAGGTTTAGGCTTAGGATTAGGATCAGGCTATCATTTAGCAAGCACATTATACAATTATGCCTCCTTAAATACTTTTTGCATAACACATTATAGGATGGGTGGCCACCAAATGCACTAATACCCAATTGTTCTTCCTTTAAATTTGGTTTCTCATGTATTTTGATCTTAAAAACGCACATTTATCATTGTTTTAGTGAACCTCATGTTTTTGTGTGTTGACCGATGTTACCCACCAGAGGTCCCCAAGGTCGAAAATTTAGGTAGGGGTAAAATCGTAAATTTTTAGGGTAGTACTTGAAATATGCCGTGACCTTTTTTTTTTTTTTGCTCACCACTTTTTGCCAAGGAGGGGGGAGATGTAGTACTCTAACCACATACAACTTACATAAATGAATAATGCCCCTACTTTATGCTTTTTACAGTCAAACATCATTTACTGGTTTAACTCCATTTTCCAGCTCCCAATCGTGCAACTTTAATGCACTAATTATACGTACAGAATAGTCACACTTTGAAGACTGTTGTGCCAACTGATTCCTGCACATTTCAAGAATCGGGCACAAACGTTTGGAACAGTATGGGCTTATCCCATCACTGATTAGGCTTGGAAAAGTGCTTCGAATTGAAAGTCCTGATGCTGAATGTGGCTTTAGTATTATTAATCCCATTAGACTATGAACTACTAGTTTCAAACCAAGTACCACTCCTGATCCACGTCAACAGACCTCACATGTCTCAACTCATAGCAGGAAAGTATGCCACAGCTTGGGTAACCATATGCGCACAGAAGACCCAACGCAGAAGCGGGGAAAAGGAAAGGAGAGCATGAAGAGGCAGAATTTTAAGAACATAATGTTTTTCTTCCCAAGGGGCGATTTTTTTATTAATCACATATACATAAGTCATTCATTATTTCATCTCCTAATTATATTTATAATGATTTCCTACAAGTAGTATATATTAATGTACTGATATCCTTTCATAAAAATTGCTATATGGCACAGAAGTTGCATACTTTCCCATGATCATTTGCTCAGTAAATGTGTCAAAAAGAGCAGTGAGTAATTCCTCAGAATCACATTCTGCAATTTTTCTCGAATTAGTATAACCTACTGGGGAGAGGATGAAGTCTACCAAAATTTTTTGGTATAGTGAGCTGTTTTTATGGGGGTAGTAAATGAATTTTCAAATCTAAGACGGGGGTAATACCCCCCATACCCCCCCCCCCCATGGGGTGCTCTGTTACCCACCAATGGGTAGCATTGGTTGACATGTCAAGTTTTTTCATTAATAAATTTTGAATGATTGATCTTGTTATTTTCATTCATATTGATATTTTCATGTACCTCTTAACTTGCTTTATATGAATAACACACTATTTTTCACGTCAAGCAATTTTTAGGTCAATTGACCAAAGTTACCCACCGTAGGGACTGCGGGGAGTAGATTTACGAAAATTTTTTTGCTGTTGATGATGTCCATCATTTTCAGCTGAAATTTTGTGATAGCAAAGGTCGATAATTATGTCACCTCATATCCAAAATTTGTTTTGTTGCCTTATATCTGTGATGAGATATAACGATTCTACTTGTACTAAAAGTAACTTGAACAGAAATTATAATGGCGACCAAAGTTGACCACCATGGTGGGTAACATTGGTCAAAAAGTGAGCTCTGTTCAACGATAAATGGTAGGTTAAATCTGCATGCTACTTATGAAATCATGTGTTTAATCGATTTGTCTGACATTTTTGACATACGAGTTCAATGAAACATTTTTACGAATTCCCCTTGTGTAACAAGTTATACGTTGGAGAAGTCGAATTGACTCGATTTTGACCAGTTACCCCACTTTACCTTACCTGTTACTGGCTGGGGAGGTTGGGGAGGGCCCCCTCAACTTGATCAACTCTGTACCCAAACCCCAGCCCAGACTTGGAAAAATTGGAAAAAATTGTCAAAAAGTGTATTTTTTGGGCCAATTTTCGACTTTTTTCGACCCTAACCCCCCTCAAAAAAGCCAGAAAGGTGTTGGACGTCGTAAAATGTCGAAGAACAACGTTTTTATCACAGTTGGTTTTTGAGGCAAAAAAACAATTTTTTAAAACCGCCCCCCCTACCGCCCCCTCCCCCGAAAAAAATTTCTGGATCCGCCACTGCGCCCCCCTCCCAACTGGTTGGACCTCTTACAGGTATGCTGACAGATTCTTTAAAAATATCTGAATTCTAGCAACATTCGATTTCATTCCGAGCATTAAACCGTTTTCTTGATTACTCTTTCTTATCTCACTGACGTGGTTAGATAAAATAGAGTAGGCGCGATTTTTATGCAAATTAGAGGGGTGAAATTATCTTTAGTTATGTTTTTATTGAACTTTTGGCATAGAACTTTTCAAAGGTTTTTAGTATGTTGTTGGGATGAAAAAAAATTTTTTGTGCTATTGGCACAAATTTTTTGGCCCTTCGTGCCAATGGGCTCAAATGTCCGTGCACAACAAAACGCACAGTGTTGTCAGGGGTTTTTCGAGGGCGTTGAGGTTTTTCTATGTGTTTTTTATTTTTGAGGTTTTGGGGGTTTTCCAACAAATTGGCTTGTTTGAATTTTGCTGCGCTTAACAGAGAAATGTATAAATTGAGAAAAAAGCAGGGTGAAATTGAAAATAATGAATATTGATTAAATATGTTGCCAGTTTGTATAATTTACAATTGAATTAGCGCCTTTTTTGGCTTAATACCAAATTTTGGCTTTTGGTGCAGCGTGTTTTTTTCCAAAAAATTTTTTTCAAATGAAGGAGGACCCTGAAAATTTTTCGTTAAAGTAATAGTAAAACTGAATAAATTTAGGGTATAAAAGCACTAAAAGAAATCGTGGCTGAAGTCCCTGTGCTAATTTATTTGGTTTTTTATCTATGCCACGAAGCGGCCGAAAGTAATCATTTTACCCTATAAGTGCATTAATGTTTAAAATGCTACATTTTGGGGAAGTTAGATAAAAACTTTTTCTCCATTCGGCTAATAGAGCTAAAAAAATTTCCCTTTTTCCAAAATTTTTTTTCCCAAAGTAAACGTTTTGGGGAAAAACACGCTGGTTTGGTGTAAAAATACTCTGATGACAATAAAATGTATGGGGCGTAGTGAACACTGCACACTCCTCCAGAGATAGAATAAACAATTTTTCAAAGTTTGGACTTTTGGATTTTATGGTCTTTTTGCTGGGGTTTATTGTGAGTTTTTTAGTTTGATGTGATGTGGGTTTTATTGTGTACTCATTTTAAGAACGTAGTGGGAACGGCACTAGTCATGTTTAGCGTCAGGCCGGGTAGTCACAACTGCTATACGCGTAGATGGTTCCGTTTCCCAAGCTTGATTAGACCCTAAAAAAGAATCACGAGAGCCCTATTTCAAGGAATTAGCCACTCTTCACTTATACTACGAAGAAAAAATAGTTTGTTGAAAAATAGTAAAAAAACATTTTTTGCACAATATTATCGAAAAATGTTAGGCGCGAACGAATGTCGAAAACTACCTATTCAGAAATAACATGCTTTAACTGAGCAGTAGAAATAAATATGCTAATAGTAGGTTATTAATATTAACGCATTCTGATTTTTTCTTTTTAAATAAACGCATCAAACTACTCCTGAAGCTCGAGCCCTCAATGTTTCCCTAATGGAAGAGCAGCCAGAAGCTTACCTCACGGATCACTCCATGCTGCCTTCCCCTAAAATCTTGTTTTCGGAACGGACGATGATCCATTCCTCAGTCAGTTTTCTGCAACAAAATATATTTGTAATTTCATTCAGACCAAAACGGATGAATAGAAAAGAGTCGAAGTCGCTGACGTAAATCTTGTATTTTTGCTTTCGCTTTCTTTTGTTGCTTCAATATTATTCTGGTTGAGTGCGATCGAAAATTCTAGTCCCGTTCAAGATGAATGCTAATCAGCCGCATCAACAATCGACGGAACCGTCTAATCTCATTGTCTTTTCCGACGACGAACGAAGCAAATCGTCGTCAAATGCCGATCCGTCCTCTACCAACACCGCTACCCCGATGTTTTTGGATATGCAAGTCTTCAAACCTCGGCTTGATGAGGGCGACACCACTGAACTGCAGCCGGATGTCGCGATTATACAAGGTGGGCCTTCGTCGTCGCATCAAAATGAACAGGTAGAAATTTATTGCGGCGACACGTTGCCGCCAACCGAAGACACGTTTGAAGCCACTGAATCGGTGAGGAAGACTTGTGAGCCGTCAACTCCGGCGCCAATTTCGGTGCCTTCGTCGAGTCAAGCGATCGAGATAACGTCGACGGACGATTTTTCTTCGTCACAAAAAAGCGTTGCGTCGGATTTGGTAAAATGAGTTCTTCGCGCTCATCAAGGTTCCGTTTCTGCTTTAGTATTTTTCTTGTGGCCCACATTCTTACTACTGTTCTGTTGCTCCTTTGTTCTATTTTACTGTTTGCCTATCGTATTTTTCCAATCATTTTAAGATACATCAAGTTAAATGGGTGCCTTGGCACGGACGAAAAACGCCCATAATAACGCAAAACGAGAACGGACCGTGCCCTTTATTAGCAATTATGAATGTTCTTTTATTACGCGGCCAAATTACTATACCTGACACTTTAGACTTTTTAACGACGGAAAAATTGTTGGAACGTTTAGGCGATTGTATTCTACGATTGATTCCTCTAGTGAGTTTTCTATTATCGTATATAGATAATCAAGTATCAGTCGATACATAAGAAACTTTTCGTGTGTGTTTAAGCCACCTTTTTTCCTTACCTGAAAAAGTCTAATTTTCATGGTGACCCACTCAAGATTTTCCAATCATATGGATAAAATAAGCTAGCCATAGGACCCCCCCCCCATTCTTTTGGTCGAACAAATACTGAAAAAGGCAGTTTCTGAGTAGAAAATTGTCATATTTGAAAAAGTTGGTCAAAAATAGCGATTTTTTAGGTGCTTGGCTCCATAAATACATATTTTCTTTATTTTTAGACACAAATTAATATTTTTAGCCGTTTTTGGAATTTTTGGGGCGGAAAATTTTCTTCTTTCAATGACCCTCTTATAATTGAGCAATTGATGACCCCATTCACAAAAAAAGTCGTTTCACCTCCCCAGACCTGTTTGCTGTGTTGTACATGTATGCTATAAAAAATTTATTCTAAACTAAAACGCTAAAAAAGTAACTCGCTTCGTGATATAGCATTGCCAGTAGTCAGTTTTCACCATACATGTAACGGAGCCAAGTGGTCTGGGGGGGTCAAGCGACTTTTTTGAGGCTTAGAGCCATCGATTGCCCAAAGTTTCAGGGGGTCCTTAAGGAGAAAATTATTTTTTAGTCCAAAAAATAATTCAAAAAATAGTTATTTGTCAAAAAACAGTAAAAAATGTATTCATGCTGCGAACCGCCGAGAAAATTTACATTTTGGACCATTTTTTTGCTCAAAAATAATCATTTTTCTTAAAAAATTGGTATTTTCCCGACCTAAAGTGTGGGGGTCCCTTTGACTACCATATGGCTAGCCATATAACTGGAAAATCCTGTGAGGCTAGCCATTCGGCCGACGATTTCTGGGCGTTTCTGTGGCACTTCGCTCTGTTGCATTATGTGATTTTTACTTAAATTTATGAAATCCTAATACAAAGAAACATAATGAGAGCAGTCTACCCAACTCTATTTGTTAGCTTAGTTAAATAATTGATGAATTGAGATATTTCTGGAATTCTATCATACAATCAACTGAACATTGTTTGATCGATTCTAGTACTCCACATTTTTAAAATTAAATAATCATTTGATGTTGTTAAGTTCGATAATATTTTCACAAAAAAATTGTATCTTTTTTGCCATAGCCAATAAAATTTTAAAATTCTCTTTACTACACCTTTTTTTAGGATATTAGCCAAAGGCCCGACTTCCAGCAAAACATGAACGACTCATTATATATATTGCCAAAATTGTCCACCGGTATAGATGTGAACGTCAGATTCACGGGGTATGTTTTTCAATCTGCATTAGAAAATGCAATGCATATTTTCTTTCCATTTTTAGCGTTAACGAATTTGAGTATACACCCGAGTGCATTATCTTCGACCTGCTCAATATTCACCTTTACCACGGTTGGATAGTCGACGCATCGTCCGACCACGGTCAAACAGCTGCCGCTGTCGGCACATGTACTTACAATCAACTGGTCGAAAAAATTATCGATAATAAGACGAGTAGCGATTCGCTAAAAATCACCCAAGGTGAAAACACATATATATATGTACATATGCAATACTTTTTTCTAGAAATCCAATGTATTACTTCAATTTTGGCATTGCCACAATTTTTCTCAAAATAATCCTTAAACCCAATTCCCACATTGTTTTAATATTCTTACTTTTTACGAATGGCCAAATTTTTCAGCTGTTCTGGCAGAACAGTTTTTGGACGCAACTGCTAGTCAGTTAACGGCCTATGGACTCAAAGCGCTTCATAATCATTTGAGAGAAAACGAGTTGGCGGTTTTCTTCAGGAATAATCATTTCAGTACAATTATGAAGCACGAAGTAAGTTGAGTAAAAATGATAACTAAAGACATATTGTATTTGTTATACACACAATCATTTTTCATTCCACATTCCTGAGGACGAAAATGCGGAAATTTTAGGATCAAATCAGACGCACAATTAAATTCAGAAATTTTATGTTCCAAAGCCATTTTTTGTTGGTTCGCAAGTCATTTATTCATTATTTAGGGAAAATTGCTCCTACTCGTCACTGATCAAGGATTTTTGAACGAAGCGGACGTTATATGGGAAACATTGGAGAACGTTAGTGGTGATAATCAATTTCTGAATGAAAATTTCGCGATCGTGCCGCCTAAAGCTGTCCATGAGCCGTTCGAGGGAGTGGCGTCCGAAGCCACGACGTCCGACGTTTCAAAACAAATAGAAAATGAGTAATTTCCTATTCATGATTTTTTTCACCATATTTAGTATCAGGTTTTGTCATAGTGTTTAGAAGTCCAGTCGCAGTCTTCAGTAAATTTCATTGCTCTGAACTTTTAGCTTTACAAATTTTTCATATCGAATATTATCTCTTGTGTTAAATAGAAAATTCGATAAGGCAAATACATTCCTTTCTCAGCATAAGTTTTAACCGAAAAAGTTCTAAATGTTTAAAACTGGTCATTTAAAATAGCTGAAAATTTCTACAGTTCAACAAATAATTTTCTTGAACCATGGCATGAAATGATTGATCCTTCTATAGTCGGATTCTTTTTTTTAATTCCTTCATTTTTCAGCCTTATGTACGCCATGTCATTGGAACACGAGCTGAGGGACCAGGGTGGAGCAAGACCGTCGACCTCGTCTGAAACCGACGACCATTCTTTAGCTTTAAAATTGCAACAGGAAGAAAATAATATACTTTCGTCGTCTAGCACCCAAACAACGCCCGGCGATACACAAGCTCCGCCGCCTTCCAGTCAGCAAGAATCAGCCGAACAACGGAAAAAGAAGGTGCTCTATGTAGATTGATGATTGAAAAAATAAGGATAAAAATTTCTAAAGAAAAATTTGCTTCGAAATGCACTTAATTGGGTGCTACAATTTTTATACTCGAATCCATATATAGTAGAAAACTCATTAGAACTTCTGTATATTAGGGAAGATTACATATTTCTAAAATACTGTTCTTTTCTAACAGATGCCATGCCTTCCTCTTTTCATTTTTTTCTCCATAAGATCGTATAATTACATAATTTGTATTTCTTCTTTTTCAGTGCTCGCTCTTATAATGAACTGTAGAAGTAATTTTTCGTTTACGGCAATTTCTTATGCCAAGTCCGGTTTGGACGTCGTTCTATGCTGTGCCACTTATGGGAAATTCACACGTTGCGTTGCCCAGTCCTAGTTGAATGTTTTTTATACTATATATTCATTCGTTTCAGGTTAGTTTGCCTAAAATTAGTGATTATAAATTTGTCAACCTTGCACGTTACAAGGTGTGTTTGTAAGGCAAAATTGGCCGTGTATAACCTCAAAAATTTCGACAGGTTTACGTTTCTTTTTCTGACACATTTTCTTTTTTATTCATCAAAGATATTTGATTTCTATAAAATACAACTGCTTTCTTGGAAAAATAGAACATGTAGCGATTTTTCCCACAGTAATGTCAAAAATTCAAATGTATCATTTAAAGTAAGGGAAAATATGACTCTTACTGAAGAATGACAATCTAGTGTCGCTCAAAACATGGCTTCTATTTATGTGTTCCTCTGATATTTGTGATGCCAAAGTTGTCATTTAATTTCATGTAATTTGGTCATTTATTGATCAAGGTACAGATTAGAAGCCAAAAAGTCTGATTCATCAGAGCACCATGTATATGTGCTGAATTCAATTAATTTTTCTATAAATTTTTGTTAATTCCCCGGTTTATTTTATTGTTCTGGTCTTATTATTTTCGACGCGCTATTTTTCGGACGCATCGATTTTCGAATCACCGTTGGATGAATCGTTGAGCTTTATGAGACAACCCTCGTTCATTTGCTTCTTCATATTTTTGTTTCATTATTTATACGTCGTTTCGCAACGTTTTTCGTTGATTTGCGCACCGAAAAGTAAAATAAGTAATGGATTCAGATTTTGGAATGTGGAATTATCTGCATAATATGCTGCTCGAGCACTTTTTGGAGAGACCCTTGGGAAGAAAAGTTGCTTCATGTTGTGTCAAGTCTAAATTCTATAGCACAAAACTAGGTAGGAATACTGACCGATCCCAGTCGTTCCCACTACCGAACACAATAAATGTCAGATACATCGAATACAAAAATTTTAATTATTCTTTCTTAGATACATATTGGGAAACGAAAAACGAGCCGAAATCTACTTTTAAAATTGAAGATCAAGATTAAGCTACAATACTTATCAGGAACATGATCTTAAACTTTAGGCGTGCTTCTTTACGGCTTCCTCTATCTTCGATCCATTCGCTCCTTCTAGGGTTTCCTGAAAAAGTACTGGATGAGTTTCTCATCTATTCCGCGTGCTCGCCGAATTGAGGTGAGGTTTCCAAATTTTGCCGGAATTAAAAAATCAGAATGACTGAGTATCGAATTCGAATATTGAATAACGGCTGCGTTTCAGGTAGTTTTGTCACAATTCGGTTTGTGTATAATTTTCTGCCTTTCGCCTTTTTTTATTTGTCATCCTTTCAACTATGCCTTTCGACTGATGAAGGTTCCAAGTTCGATAGTTTAAGGAATTCTTCAGAGATTCTAAAATTATTGGCTGGTTCAGACATTTTGTCATTTATTGTCTTTATTGGAATTTGGCGGTCAAACCTTGGTGGGAGATTCATATAACCATTTTCACTTACTAAAACTTGTTTATTCTTGATAAACTTGAATGTTGGCATACAATTGATGTCGTATTCTTTTAGTGCATCAGTCTATGAAAGTAGCAAAAAGTTGATATGTTCTCTCTTATGACAGTAAATCAACCTTCACTCTCACCAATGAATCATTGTCCACGTCGACTTTGGCGAAAACCACGTTCGGATATTTTTTACTTAGTTCCTGGAAAAAACTTTTCCTTGCTGAAAATTTGACCAATCATAACTTTTTTCTTACGTCGATAAAAGGCGCAATTTGTTTGCAGGGACCGCACCATACTGCGAAAAAGTCTATGACGACTAATTTGGTGCCCGCATTGGTCAGCAGTTCTTTTAATTCGTCCTATGAAAAATGGAAATGAAGTTCTAGATTTTACGTCAAAAGTACCACAACAGAAAAAGATGTCATTCATGATTTCATGGATCCTTGTGACTCATATCGACTCGCATAACAAATTATACTCTGACGATGTATATTTTACGCTGACGTTGTGCATGTTCAAATTGACTTAGACCAAATTCAGAGCAAAGAACTAATAAACCTTTTTCAGCTAATTCTTCACGGAGTGAGATAAAGCTTGCTAATTATTTTTTAACGATGCTGCGAATTTTCTTTTCGAAGAACTATAATAAAGATTCCGCATCCATCTACTAAACTAAAAAAGTACAGATTTTCATTCATTTTTAATTTGGAACTGCAACAGAGAGACAGCGTAAATTTTACTCAGAATAAACCATGACGCCTTCTGAAGCATTTAGGAAATTTTTTTATAAATTAGCGTACCGAGACATTAGAGTGCCGAACAATAGAGCGCAAGGACATTAGAGCGCAGGACAATAGAGCGTGGGACAATATAGCGCAAGGACAATAAAGCGCAAGGACAATAGAGCGCAAGGACAATAGAGCGCAGGGACATTAGAGCGTAGGGACGATAGGGCGCGGACATTAGGGGTAATACAGTAGCGGATACAGGGGCAGGAGGCGGCCGCCCCTCCTAAACTCATAGTCTAAAAATAGAAATTATCAAGATAATGGTTAAACGCAAATTGTCAGAAATCTAAAAAACTCAATTAAATACTGTAGCCAAAATTGACTTTTTTCGAATTCTTTCTCCTTTCTTCTATCCTCTATTTTCTTGCCAGTTGCACCATTGTTTCGTCCTTTTTTTGGTTTTGTTTTTTTAGAAAAATCTTAAGAAAAAAATAAAAATAAAAAAAAAGAAAAAAAATCGTTTGTATGTTGGAGCAAATAATTTCACAAAAATATAAAAATTGTAAATAAAAAATTTCCGTCCCTCCCGCGAAGAAATTTTGCGTAGGCTACTGAGACAATAGAGCGCAGGACAATAACGGATAGGCGCAATACAGCGCAAGACGATGGAGCATGGACAGTAGAGCACAGAGACATTAAAACGCAGCACAGAATAATTAGATCAGAGAAAAATAAAAAAACGCAAATAAAATTATGCGAAAAATAACAACATTTTAGCCCAAAAAATGCCTTAAAATTTTTTCGTATTTATGCCAGAGCCTTATTCCACCAAGGAGTATTTTGTCGAAAGTTGCGAAAGACACAAAAAATCGCATCTTGAATTTTTAACTCGCATTCAAAATCACACATGCAGTTTTTTGTCAACTTTTGAAATAAAGCTGCTTGTTTAGCATTCATTTTTCATGTTCAAAAACAATTTAAAATTCGCGTTCATTGGTTCATTGCAGATCACGGACAGTTGGTTAAAATTTTTTCCGAATCAATAAATGCGCCCTAATGTCCCTGCGCTCTATTGTCCTGCATTCTAATGTGCCTGCGCTCTAATGTCCCCGCTCTATTCTCCCTGCGATCTATTGCTCTGCGCCCTAATGTCCACGCTCTATTGTCCCGCGCTCTAATGTCCGGTCACGAAATTAGCCTACTATAGTCTGTTTTTCTTGAAATGCTTCTTAATAATGAAAGTGGAAAGCAAGTAGTATTTCAAATTTTCCCATTTTGCTGATAAACAATATGCCATATTGAACTGGAAGTTTGTGAGCATAATGACCTAACCCTTAAGGATTTTTTGAGCAAAAAATATAACAGCATGAGCTCTATGTAAGTGATTTTGACGATAGTATTGATTTGTGTCACTTTTCTATTTATTTTATAATAAACAGACTATAGATAGATGATTACTGTTTTCAGCGTTTCTATGACTACCACCCCAGCTTCCAAGATGAATAGGCGGGCAAAAAGATATTCACGTAAATAACTTGCGTACGTGGCGGCATTTTTTCGCAGGTTGACTATAGCAGGAAAGGAATATGTTAAGAGTTCGTTCGGTTGGATTTCTTTGCATTCCGGGCTCATCCTTAAGTGAATGGACCATAGCTCTGCTTTACCTGTGAACATTTTTTCCAACAAATGTATGCAATAAACAATAGCACAAAAGAAAGGTAATAAAATCAAGATATTTTTAGTAGATTATAATACATTGCGCGGGCATTACTACAAATGTTTCCAGTTTTCTTCCATGACCATGCAGTGCTGCTCTATTTTCAGCAATACTTTTTTGCATGAAATTTATGTTGTGCCAATTAGAATCAGGAATAATATAAGAACGATATTCAGTTGAGCTATGACAATTTGAACTTATAGTCAAATTTCGGAAACAGTGTTTTTCATGACAGTCTGTTTTTTCTACTAATTACACAGGGTGTTTCATAATTTTAGCGTAGGGGGGGTACAGAAATAACGGCTTATATCTATTGAAAGTGCAACACACCAAAAAAAGAGCATTCAATTCTGAACGAGATAAAGATTTAATGACTCTCAAAGCATCTCCAAGTTGCTCCTTCAAAGTTTCAATTGAACAACGACCAGGGTCATGAATAGCGTGCATTTTCTGGTCAACACGATGCTTTTCGCCAATTTGTTCTGCTGGATTAAGACCCGGTGAATTTTCTGGCCATATGTCGTTGCCCTAAAATCGAACACCAGTATTTCGAAACAAAGCTTGAGTCAAATTTGCTCGCAAGCAAGGGACTTCGTCATGAACAAACATGATTTCCCTATCAGGAATTACATTTTGTGGATCGGCCAAAAATGGAAAAACGTTCTGTTCAAGGATAACATTGCGGAAATAATCATCAGACCATGACTGGTATTCTTTTCCACCACCCACATCATACCTTTTGCTGTGAAAATGAGAAACAATCCAATGCAAGCAGGATGTGAAACCATTTGTCGATAATGTTTATGATCCTCAATTTCATCAACACTTGAGGCCCACGCAATCGTTTTGATAATTTAGCTTCCGAATTTCATAAACAAAAAATTCGTCCGAAAATGCAAAGGAAAGAATATCAGCTTGATTCTCATTCGCCAACTGAAATGTGAGTCTCAGTTTTTGAGACCTTTGCAATAACTCGAAATTGATCAATGCCAGACTGAAATCGAAATCGAAAAACATTTGAACTTGAATGTGACTCGCCTCTTGTTTCAAAGATCTCTTAGACCACTTGACAACAACTTCGACGTTGCTTTCAACTGGCTTCAGAAATGATGTCTTTGAACAAACGTGAAAGTTGACCACATCTTTCAGCATTTGATCTGTCAATCAAGCTAGCATTCTTCCTGTGTCTTCTTCCAATTATCGGTAACCCATTTTGGCGTTTGTTTCAAGCGTCTAGCGATTCAATTTTGATTTATGAATGATGCACCTGCTTCCATAGCTATTCGCCAAGCAACGGCCATAATTCGATCAGTCTCTGACTAAATCTGAATCTCAAGCTTTAGACATTACTGATCAGACTCAAATAGAACTTTTTCCATACAAAAACGGACGCTAAATCTCATTGTGTAAACCGTTCTGGAACCCCCTACACCGAAATTATGAACCAAGGCAGCTATAGTCTGTCTTTTATAAAATGCTTCTAAATTGAAAAATAACCAAAATCCGTGCTGTCGTCAAAATCTTTAAAACGAAGCTTTTACAATCAGGGTCTTCACTTAAGAAATTTTAAACGTTAATTGAAAATTCTCGCAAATTTTCAGTCCAATGTGATCTATGGTTTGGCAGAAAATCATAAAAATATGAAATGCTACTTGCTTCCCACATTCATTATTTAGAAGCATTCCAAGAAAAATAGACTAGTGTGCGAGAACTGTTACACATATTACAATTCCACTAGAAAACGTATCCTCGTAGGATGAGATTTTACTACCGAACGTCGCAATTCAAGTTTAAAATGGTTCTATTTACTGTCCTCCTTAGGATAGCATTCTTTTCAAGAGGCGGATTTTGTAGGAAGGGACAGCCTCGAGATTTTCCTCGATAACTTTCATTCTACTGTCATCAGCCGTGAAATTCTGTATCGAATCGTTTGATTTAAAAAAAAGCCAAGCTAGTGGTTGGAAAAGCGAAAAATGAACAATTTTTGCAAAAATAAGGAAAAACACATTAAACTCGAAAAGTGGCGACGTGCACCCCGAAAAGGTCATACCATACAGCAAGCAGAAAAAGTCCTTCAGATTAACATGTAAAGTCTCACCAAAATGAAAGCATTGAGAGAAGACCCATATTTTGAACGACAATGATGGGTTTACTCATTTTATAGAAGACCATGCGATCATTTATTCACAAACTTACTGGTGATTCGATTTCCTTGACCATGGTCGATTTTATTGATTTCTGGTTACTTACGATCGACAAATTAGGGAATGTTCAACTAACGAAGGCGTCAAAAAATTTCCACACCGAGTCCCTGAAGGCGAAATAAAAATGATCATTAACGAATACATACAATACGCTGGAAGTTGATAATGGAAGCGAACAGCAAAGAATGCCTCTCATTTTCAGGCCGACTAACACTTGGAGATGGCGCGATATGCACAAATAGGTATTATATAACATAGAAGAGCGGGTTTGAAGTAAAATCCAACATTCCGCTGCGAAATGTTTTTCATTGTGTACACAAAGATATCGATTAGTCATAAACCGGTGCTGGCCAGGGCGACGGCCATCCTTTTCCCCATTCCTGCAGTCATGGCGAATCACACCCAGGCACCAAACTAGGATGCTAAAAAACTAGCATGAATAAGTCATAGCACAAATAACATAACGGCGCAGCAAAAACCATTTGGAGAGGCAACATAAAAAACCCTTTAATAAGAAATCGATCGTTTTTTAGAAAACGATAACTATGGGATTTATGGATGGGATTTGGTTTGGATTTGTTTAAAGCCGCTTTTCAGAACTTACTGATCACAACCGTGGTTCCAACTATGTACTCACGTCGAAAAATTTGACTGATCATAAAGTGCCTGCCTGAAATTGGCACTTCTACATCATGTCGCGAGAAGCACTGTCATACGTGTTCTTGGGGGTGCGTTGTTGGGGGACCTGACCTCGGGCAGAACACTGGCAGATCTCAGCAAAATCCTGGCTCACCATCAAAATTTTGTTTATTTTGGATTATTATATTACGGTGTAACGTACCTGCTAAAGCAGTACTGTAAACATGTAGCATACTGTATGTAATAGACATTTATTAGATATTATTTTATTTTCACATTTTATCGTCTCAAGGATGTCTGGGATTCACACCCAAACATTCCTACAAAATTATGTGAAGTACTTTATTTTGATCCGTTCACACCCCGGTAGCCCAATTAACATGCCCTAATTAATTTGCACAAACGGCAGCTGTTCCCCTAGAACCTACACTAAACTACACATTCCACAGCTACCGTAATCCCCCGTAAAAATCGTAAACAACACCTGCACACAGTAAAATACGTAGAAGCCCCGCCGTACAGTAGTCTCAAGTGTAACAGTAGCGGCGGCCCCCACAAAACATGTGTATACAGAGAAACCGATACAGGAAGCATGCACAGAAGCACAGAGGTGTGGCCAAGCCCACCGTAGAAAGCAAGCAAAGCACAGAAAGCATACGGTACCAGGAAAGCATTAGAGAGGCGTAACTAAGAAAGCATAAAAAGCGTAGCCGGAAACGACGATTGGCGGAAGAAGATGGACAGAAGCTCGACCTCCCGCAGCGTCCAGGGAGTGGCCAAAATCGCCGTATAAAAGAAGAAGCAAAGCGTGATTTTGATCATTCTGGTTCTCATTCTGGTATCGTTTTATTTTTTGATCCGCGTTCGCCCCATCTTTATACATTTGCAAGCGGCCGACTATTCGAAAGCATTTAAACCGAGGCCCCCGTCCGTATTTTAATTCGAAGCGCATTTTATTTGTCGACGTTCAAGCGACCGTCGAATTACCCGTTGTTTGTTGTAACCGTTCGCCCTGCCCCGTATTTGCCCCGCCGTATCGACCGATTGGTCCAAGTAAAGTACCTCACAGAAATCTGGTCGTTACATATTTTGGTGACCGTACCGTTACGTTAACCAGTGGAACTCCCTGCCCCCAGTTAGGTGTACTCTTATCCGGGCATTTAGAAGCATTAGATAATACAGTAGTAATCATTTCCTACAGTAAGACAGTATTCGTATTAAGCAAACTGGAAATCCCCTCCAACGAGACATTAAGCGATACATTTAAACGAATACAGCGTGAAGCAAAAATTGAAGCATTTAAGCAGAAATCCCATCGTAAACCAAGAATGACCCACCAAACGCAAGATCATTTAGGAGAAATCGTTAGAGAACAGATAAACGATTTATTTTCAGAACATTTTCGTACCCTACGCACACAATTGAATCAGAATACAGTAAACCCTACCCTAATAGACGATTTAAGAACAGCAAACATTCGTAATAACATGGCAAACAATTTCTACGCGAAACCTACAGTATTCACGGGCGGCGTGACCCAACATTTTGGTGAATGGAACAAAAGACTAGAACAATTCATGGCACTCCAAGGCATGAAAGATACAGACGTACAGTTAAAGTTGGCATGTTTAGAAATTCATTTAGGAGGAGCCGCATTAGCAAAATTCCAAAGTTTAGCAAATTCCGAAAACCCTCCCCACACATACGAGCAGTATAAAGTCGCATTACAGGCATTTTTCCCAAACAATAGAGATAATGAGCTACATCAACAATTCTTACGCGAAAGAAAACAAAAGCGGTCAGAAACAGTAACGGAATTCTTATTTGATCTAGAACATCTCGCAACCCTCGCCTACCCTAACTTTAACACAGACGCACGAGAAATGATCATAAAACCCCTCTTTGTAGAAGGCATGCAAAACGAAATCAGGGAAGCAATTAAGTATAGAAGGTTCGCAACTCTAAAAGAAATGTCAGACGAAGCAGCTTACATTGAACAACAAATCCTTAGAAATGAGCTGAAATCTAACACCCTTCCATTTATACCCCCAAAACCCGAACCCATCTTTTCCCTAACCAAAAATACAGACCAACAGGACCTTTTGCATCAGTTAGAACAACAAGTAAAAGATTTACAGTTGCAGATCAAACAAAAACCTCAACCCCCGCAACAGAGTAGCTACAACAATTTCAGTAACAATACTTTCAGCAGGAATAATGCTTACAGGAACAATACCACCCCTAGGCAACCCACATGCTTCCAGTGTGGACAAATCGGACACGTAGCTCGTAACTGTAAATCAGTAGGCACCCGAAAATCATGTGCAATCTGTTTCCGTAATAATCACAGTACACGTGATTGTAAAAGCCCATGCATCCACTGCTCCCAAACAGGACATAGATCAGATAACTGCCCTTCAAAACCCTACTCCAATTTTCAATGTTTTATATGCAAGCAGAGAGGTCATACAAGCAGGTATTGTCCAAATCAGCAGAGTCGTAATATTCAAAATTGCATTGAGTACAGGCAACCCCAACCCCTCATGGACATTGACGACCCCGCATTTTACTCAAAATTACCCGCCATAACTAACGGCCCTCAGACTACTTTAGGAACTATCATGCCCAACACCCACCGCCGTAGTGACGAATACGTCCTTGATCTGGACATACCCGATTGGTGCGCCATGTCACCACCCCCCACGCCTGAAGCTGCAAAAATCGAAAAATCGCCGCCCACCATCCCCGTAGGCTACAAGATCCCCCGAAAGCAAGACACTACGCCGCCCACCACCCCCGAAACCCTGTCGAAAACAGGTCGCAACTTATTGTCCCTCTTACACGGCCTGACCCCTGAACCCTACCAATTCCGCCCCCGCCAAACATTGCTACCGACCCCCACAAGTAAGCAAGTCCAAACCCCATCCCATAACTCAAATTCCAAACTTTTACAGAATGTTCAGATTGCAAACCAGCCACCCCCTCAACCCAAAATCGAACAACACCAAGAGCCGCCACGTCAAACCGGCCAGAGCGAAAACATACAGTGCCCCGCCGTCTCCACTAAAACACTACATTGGCCATTGTATTGTATATTTTTATGTATAATAATCCCCACATCGTGTAGTGCCCAATTTCAGATGTGTGGAACTTCATTGAGCGGTCACTCAGTCAGCATACCAAAACTTGTATCATGCATGCCCCCTTCCACAGTAGACAAACCCGTACAGACATTCGGAAAAATCTATATCCCCTCCACTAAGCCCCACATTACAGACGCATACAAATGCAGTGTTCGCAAACGCAAAATTTGTACTAATACAGGATTTTTTGGATCAAAAGGTATTGTCTTCGACCAAACCGAAATGCAAAATCTAACCCCACATGTTTGTAAGGCAATCGTTATAGACAAAGAACACAACGGTCAAAAATTATACGAAACCCAACCAGGATTTTGGTCAACAAATAACTCCCTAAGCGTAGAATACACATGGTGTTGTACAGACCATTGTACCTCGGTCACTAACGTCATCATAGAAATAGGACAAATAGCATCTTGGAATGGAAAATCTATGACAGGTACATTAGGCGACCTGGGGTCATGCAAACCGACATCAGGCCATTGTGTCACAGCCGACGGATCCATTATCTGGAATGAAACAGCATTTGAAAACCTATGTCCTTTCGAATACAAAAATACACATCCCATCAAACTCACGCAAACACACATGATAATAGAAGAGCTACAAGGTGCATTCTCCGTTAAAAATACAGTTTTTTCGAACCCCAATTGCCCAGAAATCCAAGACAGCATTCTAACCGAACAAGGCATTATCGTACAATTAGACAAAAGCACCCCACATCGTAATGCATTTTTAACCCCAAAAACCAATGAAACTCATACTACATTATACGATTTTGATGATTTTGAACCCATTAATGCAAAACTAAACTATCTAGCAGACAAAATACAGGAATTCGAAATCCAAAATTTCAAAAATGTATGGAATGAATTATGCAGACAGGCACAGCGTCACCTTGATCTCGTATGGCAAATCTTGCGTCTTGATGCAACCCTTGGAGCGCGTGCATTCCTACAGCGAACCGACATCATAGCAGAATTCACAGGAGAAGCCCTCACAGTCTGGCCCTGCAAGCAAGTAAATGCATCTAAAATCTTTTACAACCATAAAATCAACCAAACATGCTACAAACTTTTGCCCATTCTCGTAGGAACTGAACTCATGTTTTCAAACCCAGGAGGCAACGATTTGACCCCTTTCTCACAAACCGTTGACTGCCATCACATGCATGTAGCCCTTTACCAACAGAATAATACATGGGTCAGTGAAACAGGATCCCCGCATGTCACAAATTTACCTTTAGAAATCGTTTGGAATCAAAATTTCTCCCTCTTCCATTTCAATACACCCGCCATTTTTCATGATCAACTTGCAACTATTTCAACCAACTTACTCTTTTTGAAACAATACATTTACAAAACTCACACACTCGAAAACATTGTCCAAAAACTCGTCAATTACACCGCCCAAATGTCTCTCAATTCCGATACAGTTTACAACATGATCTCAGGCACTGGTCAAGCACTCGGAAATACACTCTCTGGCGCCGGTCAAGGCATAGAACATGTAATAACCGGTACCACCCAAAGTCTCACAGATGGATTAAACAATTTACTCAAAGGACCCCTGCAAATCATTATTAATCTAGCCGTTATTACTGTAGTTATTGCAGGCGTCTTTTATTCGTTTCTCGCTCTTCGAAAATATTTCCCCTCTTCAAAGCATCATGCCACAAACGAACATGCATACGAAATACCATCAAACAACAGACATTTACATGAGACCATTCCCCCATCATTCGGCCATGCTCTCTTAGAATTAGCTAATCGTCGTGGGGCGCAAACACAGCAGAAATACGTCCTTGTCGATATTGATACCCCCCGAACTCCTGCAATCGAACTCATTAATCAAATTCAGCAATCTGCATCAAATACGCCACCCCAAAACGTGCCTGAAAAACATACCCCTCACATCCCAATCACACTTAACGGCAAATTAATGACAAAAGGCATGATTGACACTGGTGCAGTTTACTCACTCATCGATTCCCGAGTCGCTCAACTTTTACAGTTAGACATGAAACCCCCGCTAGTCCAAGCAAAAGCAGCAAATAATCTTCCGATTCACTTTATAGGGACCACTTTTGTCACAGTGACAGCCCAAACAATTCAGGAAACAATCATGGTCCATGTCCAAAAAGATTGCACAGCAGATATCCTTCTAGGCAAAAACTTTCTCAGTCGATTCTCGGAATACACTATCAACAATCAAAAATCACAGGTCAAATTTGGCAATGTTATACTACCTTGTGATGGCCTAGAATATAGCCCTCTTTCGACCCGTGGTGGAACTTATTTGGATGAGAAATTAGAATTACCACCCCGTACAGTAACCGAATTTACTGTCCCCTTGCCCAAATCGTACTTGCAGGTTAAACAGCTCGAATTTACTCCGAAACCCAAACAGAATCCCAAAGTCCATTTCGCAGCTTGTATCTCGGAAAATCAAAACAGTCGCATACGCATATCCGTCCTAAACACACAAGAAACAGTTCAAATTCTTTATCCTGGAACATGCATTGGTACAGTCTCATGTTACATCCCGAAACAAAATACTCCCGCTAACGTAACCCCTTCCACGCGAAACCAGCCCAACCGTTTTGATACATTCACATGGTTGAAAGAAAATGTTAATTTAACCTCCAGTGACCTCACAGAAACCGAGAAAACGCAACTCCTACGCGCCCTATCGAAGTATCCTACATTATATGCTAAATCCAAAATGGATGTAGGTAGAACCACCCTCGTTTCACATACAATTGACACCAATGGCTCCCAACCCGTACGTAGACAACTTTATCGGACGTCCCCAAAAGAAAAGCAAATCATACAAGCAGAAGTTGAGCAACTCGCAGCAGCAGGTGTCATAAGCCAAAGCAATTCCCCATGGTGTACCAACACAGTTTTAGTTCCCAAAAAAGATGGAGGCCATCGTCTATGCATTGATTTTAGAGGCCTCAACAAAGTCACCAAAAAAGATACCTACCCATTGCCCCGTATCGACGAAATTCTAGACACCCTACGTGGAATGAAATATTTTACGTCCCTTGACCAATCCAATGCATATTATTCCATTCCCATAGCACAGGCAGACAGAGAAAAAACGGCATTCAATTGCTCAGCCGGCCAGTATCAATTCAATTACCTCCCCTTTGGACTCACCAATGCCCCAGCCACATTCCAAAGGTTAATGGATGTTATTCTTTCGGGTCTGCAATGGAATACATGCCTTGTGTATCTCGACGATGTCCTGGTATTCGCAGACTCCCATGCCCAAATGCTGGAACGTTTAGACACTATTCTTGCCCGATTCTCACAAGCAGGCCTTAAGCTAAACATACAAAAATGCAAATTCTGCCAGCCCCAAGTCCAATACTTAGGCCACGTCATTTCTCAGCAAGGCATTTCACCAGATCCCCATAAGGTACAGGCCATCTATGACATACCCACACCCAAAAGCTCAAAAGAAGTTAAGTCATTCCTTGGCCTACCCTCATATTATCGCAGATTCATCCCAAATTGCTCCCAAGTTTCTAGCCCACTCACATCGCTACTCAAAAAGAATTCCGAATTTTCCTGGGGCCCTGAACAGCAAAATGCATTCACTAAGCTCAAAGAATTACTCATTCATGCCCCAATACTACAGCATCCAGATTTCACAAAACCGTTCATTCTGCAAACTGACGCCTCAAAACTCGGAATCGGCGCCATTCTCAGTCAGCTGGATAGTAAAGGTCAGGATCGCCCCATTGCTTTTGGGAGCCGCACATTGAAACCCGCAGAACGCAACTACCCGATCACTGAGTTGGAAACCCTTGCAGTAGTCGAATTTGTCAAGTATTTCCGCCCCTATCTTTTCCAGCAACATGTTATCGTACACACTGACCACACAGCAGTTCAAGCAGTCTTACAAAAGGAAAACCCGTCCCCTCGCATTGCCCGTTGGGGATTAGCCCTCTCCGGTATTCAGCTAGACATTCGACCCAAGAAAGGCACTGCTAACCGCAACGCAGATGCAGTTTCTCGATTCCCCTCACAGACAGCAAAGCAATCCTTTGATATTGAGCAATTAGAAACCCGCCCCGAAATATCAACTATCAATTCAGTTTTGGAAGCCGAAGCAACTGAACAAGAAGAGAAACAGAAAAACTTTGCCGAACTCCAACGCACTGATCCAACTGTCAAAACTATTTTAGCAAAAATCGCCCAAAAACACCCCCTTACTCTGATCAAATTCGCAGTGCATCAAAACATTCTCTTCCGTATAGTCGACAAACAGGCAAAACTATACATTCCCAAGTCCCAAGTCCAACATCTCATCGCCTCCCATCATGACAGCAAATTCACAGGTCATTTTGCGGCCAGGAAAACTTTACACTTGCTCAGACAGAAATATTTTTGGCCCCAAATGAGCCGTGATATCAAACGTTACTGCAAAACTTGCCACCTATGCCAGACACAGAAAACTCTTAGACACAAAGTGCATGCAAACTTGGTACCAATTCAGCCAACTGGCCCATTTGATCGAGTTGGTGTTGATTGCATGGGACCATTACCCCTCACTGAAGACGGCAACCGATTCATTGTCCTTTTCATCGATTATTTCACAAAGTATGTAGAGGCATTCCCGACCCCTGACATCACTGCAGCCACTATTGCCAAGCTATTCGTAACCAAAATTGTTTGTCGTCATGGGTCCCCAAAAATCATCCATTGTGATCGTGGCACCGATTTTGTATCCGATCTCTTCTCACGGATCACCAGTTTATGCAATACTCAGAAAATTCACACTACCCCATATCATCCCATTGCCAATGGGGAAGTTGAGCGTTGCAACCAAACCCTAGCCACCCGTATCCGCATGTACATCAATTCAAATCACACTGATTGGGATACTTATCTCCCGTATGCCGTTTTTTCGATCAACATTCATAAAAATGATAGCACTTCGTATCCCCCATTTGAATTACTTCACGGTAGGCAAGCTAATCTGCCGTCAGATGCAGCTTTAAATTTTTTCCCCACGTCCTACATGGTTGATTTAGATGATTACGCCCTTCGTGTAAAATCGCATTTTACAGAAGCACTCTCAACCGTGCAGAAAAGTTTGCAAAAAGCCCAAGCCCACTACACCCGTCAGTATAACAAGCATGCTCAGAACATACATTACAAAGCAGGTGATCTTATTCTTTATAAAAATCATTCGTGTAAACAAGGGTTGACTCCCAAATTCCTCCCTCGCCAAAACGGGCCCTATACAGTTACAAATTTCATGTACCCCAACGTTACACTCAAACACCCCCATAAGAATATTACATTTACGGTGCATGTAAACGAGACAACCCCTTTCTACCCTCGGAAAGCAACTATCGAATCTACCCCCACCCTTCCTCAACCTCGAAAGCCTTGAACGAGGACGTTCAACTCCGGAAGGAGGGAAATGTAACGTACCTGCTAAAGCAGTACTGTAAACATGTAGCATACTGTATGTAATAGACATTTATTAGATATTATTTTATTTTCACATTTTATCGTCTCAAGGATGTCTGGGATTCACACCCAAACATTCCTACAAAATTATGTGAAGTACTTTATTTTGATCCGTTCACACCCCGGTAGCCCAATTAACATGCCCTAATTAATTTGCACAAACGGCAGCTGTTCCCCTAGAACCTACACTAAACTACACATTCCACAGCTACCGTAATCCCCCCTAAAAATCGTAAACAACACCTGCACACAGTAAAATACGTAGAAGCCCCGCCGTACAGTAGTCTCAAGTGTAACAGTAGCGGCGGCCCCCACAAAACATGTGTATACAGAGAAACCAATACAGGAAGCATGCACAGAAGCACAGAGGTGTGGCCAAGCCCACCGTAGAAAGCGAGCAAAGCACAGAAAGCATACGGTACCAGGAAAGCATTAGAGAGGCGTAACTAAGAAAGCATAAAAAGCGTAGCCGGAAACGACGATTGGCGGAAGAAGATGGACAGAAGCTCGACCTCCCGCAGCGTCCAGGGAGTGGCCAAAATCGCCGTATAAAAGAAGAAGCAAAGCGTGATTTTGATCATTCTGGTTCTCATTCTGGTATCGTTTTATTTTTTGATCCGCGTTCGCCCCATCTTTATACATTTGCAAGCGGCCGACTATTCGAAAGCATTTAAACCGAGGCCCCCGTCCGTATTTTAATTCGAAGCGCGTTTTATTTGTCGACGTTCAAGCGACCGTCGAATTACCCGTTGTTTGTTGTAACCGTTCGCCCTGCCCCGTATTTGCCCCGCCGTATCGACCGATTGGTCCAAGTAAAGTACCTCACAGAAATCTGGTCGTTACAACGGAATGTAGAGGTGATATTTTTCAAAATCAACCTTGCAAACAAAATATAACGCACAGAATAAGTATGATTTTTAAATAATTCAGGGCTACCTTTATCATATAAAGATCTAGAACTTTCATTTAAAAACTCGAACATTATTAGGAAAAAAGTTTAATTTTTTTGTTGGAACTGAAAAACAATAAATAAGGACGTTTTAAGGCATTCTGATCGATTTTTACTGAGTTCTGAGTACTTTTGCTAGAAAATTCGGCCGGACCCCCTAATTTCTATGCTATACATATATGGATATTCCCTTGTGCCACATCATCCTGCCAACGTCTCCTATATGTATGGGCAGGTGGATCCGTTCATTTTCAAGAAAAAGTATGTTTTTTAATGTACGTCTGAACGTGGAAAATGAGAACACTTTATTTTGTGGAAAAACAAGTCACAAACCCAACCTAGAACTGCGGAAGGTTTTGTACGCCGACAAAAGACGTTAATTTGTATTATGGAAAAGTAACCGTATGTGACTCATAACAGTAGGACTCGGGTGAACGAACTGCAACTATGTATCCATATGTGGAAAAATTATACATTCAATATAACCTTGAGTAGAATGTCGCTATGTACACAAAGCATTGCATTGATTTTGAAATTCGAACCGTAGGACACTGTTTTAGTGTCACCATAGCATTGTTCTCTTCATTTGATTTGTACGATAATCTGCGTTGTTTTTCTTTTTGTCATTATAGCATTTGGATTTTTTAAGATGTAAAATTTTTTCTTCAAAAAGTGAGCTATGAAGACTTTTGTGGTCCAGAAATTTTTTGATGACTAATGATTATTTTGGATAGAAAATAGTCAAAATTGTCATTTTCTAGCCGCATCGCGCCATAAATAGATTTTTTACGGTGTTTTAGACAAAAATTATTATTGTTTGAAATTTTCGCATTTTTTGGTGAAAAAATCGATTTTTTTCGGGACCCTTTGAAATTTTGGCCAATCGATGACCCTCCGCTCCAAAAAAGTCGTTTGATCCCACAGACCGCGAGGCTCCGTTACATGTATGTATGCCATTGTCATATATTTTATTTTTGTATAATTTAAAGTCTTTTATTGGTTATTCAATAATTTACAAAAGTAATGAACATTTTTTCGAAGTTTGTGCATCAGGAACATGCGGATAATGAAGTTCTGTTCAACACTTGTCTATGTAGTGCATATATTCTGAAGACATATGCAGCGATCTCATGTAAGTAAGTTCAACGCGCATAATACCGATAAGCAGCTAATTACTATGGTCTGTTTTTCTTGAAATGCTTCTTAATAATGAAAGTGGAAAGCAAGTAGTATTTCAGATTTTCACGATTTTCTGGCAAACAATATATCATATAGCACTAGAAATTTGTGAGCATACTGACCTCAATTTAACAATTTTTCGAGTGAAAAATTTTACAGTAAGAGCTGAATGTAAACGATTTTGACGACCGTACTGATTTGTGTCATTTTTCTATTTGGAAGCATTTTATAAAAAACAGATTATAGAATAAAGATTTACTGGTTCATTGAACAGAAAAAGGATGACTGAAAAGTTTTTCCGATAACCTTGTTAAACGGCCAAAATTTGTCGAGTAGCACTCCGGTGTCGATACGTAGTTCGATCCAAATCAAAAGCTGATGAGCGAAAAATTTTTCTATGATTTTAGCCTCCCAGTTGTCAAGAAGAAGTATAAGCATTCTTCTGAAGTACGAGGGGAGGTAAAGTTCTGAGAATAGCATGTGTAAACTTTCAACAGAAGCCTTCTAATACATACTTTAGTGAAATATTTCATCAGAAGATTTTCGGAAAAGTTTTGCTTCTGCTCTAACTGTACCGAGTGACAGTAATTTGTTTCGTGGAAATAAGCGAAAATGAAAAATTCCAACACTGTGATGTCATAAAATTTCTGACGAAACTTGGAAAGAATGACAAAGAGTTCTACGCCGATTTGAGGAAGTATTTGGTATCCGTTAGCAGGCCATTGGCAGTTCCGATTCTCCACAAGCATTTGGGTCTGTCCGAGGTTTGCGCCAGATGGATCCCAAAGCTTTTGACACCCGAACACGAAGTCAGATAAAAATCAGGTTTGGAACTGACGCACCTGTACGACAAAGATTCCGAAGATTTCCACAATAGAATTGTGTCTGAGGATGAATCATTGATTTTTCAATATAACATTTGAACCAAAGCAATGTTCATACACTGGCTGCATGCCCAATGGCCCACTGCTCTAGGCGATAGTTCAAAAGTTAGCTGGAAAGATGATGCTGACCCTGTTCTTTCATCGATGGTTACCTGTTGACCGATTTTTTGCAAAAAGTGCTACAATCAATTGCCAATACAACTCCGAAATCATATTGCAACGGTGTGAATCGACGAGACGGGAAAGGAAGGGACGTTGACAAACGGCGTCTTGCTCATGGATGACAATGCGCCAGTGCACCGAGCAGGAGGTGTTTTGAACGCCATCAAGGACTTGGGACCAGGAATCTGCGGTTTCTGAAAGGCGGAATATCGATCAAAAATCCATTGGTGCCAAATGACTTGTGAATTTATAGTCTGTTTTTTCTCCGGTGCTTGTAGCCGAAAAAAGATGGAATGAAGTACACATTGCTTGTTTAATTACTGCGCTTGCACACACTATACTGTATTACGGGAAAAACACGGCAATTGAAATTTGTCGGGATTGAAGGCTATTAATAGCCTTCAATATAGTAATATATAATATAATAGTTAGGAAAAAAGTTGGGATTGAGAAAAAAATTTTGGACATGAAAAAAATTTGGTCGTTAAGATCGTGATACAATTGGTGTGTCTTGGAAAGTTGAAATCTCGAAATCCGGCGCATCGTACCACACATACCTGACCTGTGTAAGACCTCCGACCAGTTGGGGGCACTGTTTTTTTCCCCAAATCGTGCTTTTTGGGGAAAAAATTCGGAAAGGGGAAAAAAATTTTGGGCTCTTTCCCCATTTGAGGAAGAAAATTTTGGGGATCGGATACAGAAAAGATGCATTTTGGTGCATTTTAGAAGGTCATAATCTCAAAATTTTCCGGCGCTTCGCGCCGATTATAACTTTAATAATCATTATTATGCAGTACTTAGCTCAGGCGCGGCTTCTAGCACGTCTACCTTCATTTATCATATAATCTATAATAGTTTTCATCATCTTGAACGTATTATCTCATGTTTTCATTGGTCATCTTCAATATTTTATCATGATATTTAATGAAGATTCACATTTTTTCCTTTTGAGAAAGATCAATACGTCAAGTCTCTAAGCTTTTTGATGCGATTATTTCTTTTCTAACGTAAAATCAATTCAAACGCTTCATGGAAATATCTTTCGGAAATTTATACTCTGCTTACTCATATATTTTCGACCAAGTATGAGAGTTTACAAATAAATTACTGATTTTAAAGTTTTTCAAGTAAAATTCTAGAAATTACGACTTTTGAACACAAAATTCAAATCTAATTCTTGAAATAAATGTTCGGAAAATTGATTTTCCAGCGTCGCAGAATATCAATACCCAAAAAAATTTTCCAGCGCGAAGCGCCGGAAAGATTAACATTCATTTTGGGTTCTCACTTGTCAATCATCATAGAGAACTTAACCATCGATTTCTCATGTAATTCTCAAAGTCATTATGCTTTTGGATAGTTTGCTTGAAAATTTGTTCCAATGCTTGTACATTAAATTTTGAACTCGAAAATTTCAATTTTTTCCTCAATTTTAATGAATTAACGGGTCTAAAAACACCAGGAGGCTTGAAAAGGCTCTACCTGTACTTGGGGGGGGGGGGTTGGGGGGAGCGACCCCCCCAACTTTGCCAACCCTGTACCCAAAATCATTTCCCCCCAACCCCCCCCCCCAGTTTCGAAAAAAAATTTTTTCAAAAAAGTGTATGTTTTTTGGCCTTTTTTGGGAAAAATTTCGACTTTTTCCTACCCCCCACCCCCAAAATTTCGGATTTACCCCCCCCCCCCCCCCCAACTGGTCGGAGGTCTTACAGGTATGACCCTCCCCCAAAGTACAGGTATGGTACCACAGTGCTGGTCCTTTGCTTAGCTTTCCTGCGCAGAGCGAATATTTTTTAGCCGTGCGATTTTTTTTGGACATTTCTCGCACCGGACGGAAATTATTTTCAAGAGAGTTATCGAGTTTAGTTTAGAGTTTAGTCACAGTTTACCGCCGCTGGTTAATCGATCCCTAACATATATAGTCAACAACGATATTATCTCTACGTGAAATTATGCATGCGTTACTTACTTTCTGCATTTTTGCTAAACAAGCATTTGAAAAAAACAGACTATAGGACTATAAGTATATTTTTGTGCAAAGACGATTTGTGCCAATTGGCACAAGAGGCTAAAGAAATTTGTGCCAATGGCTCAAAAAAATTTTTTTTTGCTAGAAATATTCTAAATAGCGAGAAAACGATTTACGATTCAAAAAGAAATGGAATATGATGCTAAGAATTTGTATAATGCCCAAGCTTATATTTTCCTCAATTTTCGGCTACGAATATCTTTATAACATCGATACGATGAATGAATTGAGTATGTCTATGATGATTGCTTAACTCCTGAAGAAAACAAAGTCGGAAATTGAGCAAATTTTCGGTCGAAAAATTGTGCCAATGGTGCAAATTTTATACATCTGCATCAAACACCAAAAATAAAAATTTTTCTATACGAATCCCCCTCCACTGAATGAACAGAGGAAGTTCAGATTTTCTATTCATTTATCAGTATTTGACAAAATATAAATATTGGAGAGCGATCGGCTCATATAAAATAGTTAAGATTATATATTCATTTATTCGGCGCGGAGCGTAGCGAAAATGTTACGTTTTCAGCCTTTAAAATGCGTGAAAATCAAGGTAATTTAGTCTTCGACCAGCCGAAAAATTTGTGCCAAATGGCACAAACGCTCAAAATTTTGTGTGCCAACAACCATGGCTTGTTTGACACAAAAAAAACACTGATTGCACTATAAGATTGGGAAAAAAAATCCGGAATGTGGAAAAAAAGTTTTGAGATCTTTCCACAAATGTGGAAAAAATTTAGGGTTTTAAACTGGTCGAACCTCTTACAGGCATACCAGTAATTGAGCGGGATTGGGGGGGGGACCCCCATACCTGTACTTGGGGGGTGGGGGGGGGGGTGGGGTGGACCCCTCCCAACTTATCCTCCAGTTTGGAAAAAATTTGCAAAAAAGTGTATGTTTTTTGGCCTTTTTGGGAAAAATTTCGACTTTTTTCGACCCCCCTCCCCCCAAATTTTGGATTTATCCACCCCAACTGGTCGGACCTCTTACAGGTATGGGGACCCCCTCGCAACTTGGCCAACCATATACCCAACCCCCCCCCCCCCCCAGTTTGGAAAAAATTGTAAAAATTTTCAAAAAGTGTATGTTTTTTGGTCTTTTTTTGAAAAATTTCGACTTTTTTCGACCACCCTCCCCAAAAAAATTTCGGATTTACTCCCTCCCCCCAACTGGTCGGACCTCTTACAGGTATGCTTACAGGTATGATCATTAGTATGATCAAAGCTCGGGTGCGGCTCTTAGCGTGTCTACCGTCACTTACTATTTAATATTTAATAGTTTTCATCATCTTGAACGTATTATTTTTTTAAATTGGTAAGCTTCAATATTTTATCTTGATATTTAATGAATATCCATATTTACCTTGACACATTTTTTGAGAAAGATCAACACGTCAACTTTCTCAACTATTTGAACGGATTGTTTCTTTTTTAACGTAAAATTAATTCCAAAGCTTCATGGAAGTAATTTTCGAAGATTACTCTTCTTACTTATACATCTTTTCGGCCAAATTCATGAAAGTTATAAATCAATTGCAGTGGTTTTAAAATTTCTAAAATTTCTAAAATTCTAAAACTTACAATTTTTCAACACAAAATTCGAATGTAATTTTTGAAATAATGCTCGAAAAATTGATGATCAGCAGAATACTGTAAAAAACTCAAAAACACTTGAATAAAGCGTCTTTGAGCATATTTAAGCGAAAAACGAGTTGGGGAAAATGGAGAAAAAAATTTTGACCCCTTTTTCCATTTAGGGAAAGGCCGGCGGGGAAAAACAGTGGGATGAGGCGTTTCGTGGTAATTTCTAGTCATATATTTACGCATTTCTCTAGTAGCTCATAGGATTTTAAGACGAAACCTTTTCGCCAAAAAATTTTCCACATGTGCAAAAAATATTTGACTTGTTTCTACATTTGTGGAAAAAAGTTCAGGGAGAAAAGAAACAGTGATTGAGGTTTGACGGAATTGAAGGCTATTTGTTAGGAAAAAAGTTAGGAATAAGGAAAAGAATTTGGACATGGTGTCGTCTTTCAATAAAAAAAATTTATGAGTCAAGACCGTGATACAATTGGTGTGCTTTGGAAGGTTGAAATCTCAAAATCCGGCGCATCGCTAATCCTTTACTTAGCTTTTTCTGCGGAGAGCGAATATTTTTTTTAGCCGTGCTATAATTTGTTTGGATATTTTCACACCGTACGGAAATTATTGTTGAAAGAATTATCGAGTTTAGTGTAGAGTTTAGTCACAATTTACCGCCGCCGGTTAATCTATTTCTAACATACAGTCAACAACGATATTATCTTGGCACGAAAGTCTGCATGCGCACTTCCAGCATTTTTGCGTTACAAGCATTTAAAAAAAAACAGACCGGCGGAAAATTTTGAGGTTTTGACCTTCTGAAATTCACCAAAATGAATCTTTTCAATTTTGCAGTGAAAAAAATTTTTCTTATGAGAAAAATGCTCAAAATTTTTTCCATATTTCGAAATTTATTTCCCTAAAAGATCCCATTGAGGAGAAAAATGGTGCTCCAAACGAGACGAGAGAAAAAAATTGTGAAGATTGATGGAAAATCTCATTTATCGGCAAAATGTTTTCTTGTAACTAATGAAAAAGAGATGAGGTACAATTCAGTTGATTGGAACTACTGAATGTTAATTAGTAAGTGGAAATGGCCATGTCGGATAGAAAACATTGACTGCTATACTCATTGACCGGCGCAAAGCGCCGAAAAATTTTGATATTTTTTCTGTGATGGACACGAAATGAGATACAGTCTAACTCGGATATAAGACACCCCCTGGGGACTGTGGCCTGCTGTGTGTTATAGCCGAGTGTGTGTTATAACCGAAAACATTTTATTTTTAGACAGCGAGATTTTAGCGCAAATTAACACATTTTTATTGCAAATAATCGGTTATTGACGTTTGTTTCATTGATTTTTCATGTTTAGAGTCGCACATATCTTCTATTTTGTTCAACATCGAGAAAACTTTCTCGTCGCAATCGTCCAAAGTCATAATATATTTTCTCAATTTAACAATTCCAGATTTTGCTTCCTGGTAACTGCACATTGCGTTTTCTTCCCCCAAATCATCGGCATCACTGTCATCCGAATCGAATATGTTCACTTCAGCAACTTCGGTTGGCTTAACTAGTCCAGCAATTTCAGAATCTTCCATATAACCCGTCACTACTAAATTTTCGTCAGCATTCAAATAATTATGAATATCAAAATCCTCACTGATTTGTATTCGATGACGGTGCTTATTAAGAAATGAAATGAAAGGAACAATGCACAACACGCTCAAGACTAACCTACCAGCCTACGTTACATTAATAATTTACAAAGATAACAACTCAATTTACACCACAGTGTACTTAACTAGTGTGCACTGTTTCTTAAATTTGCCTATTGTGGTGTTTTATAGCCAAACAGCCGTGTTTTATAGCCGAGGTTCTTTTTTTAGTCATGTAATTCGAGCAGTGTTTTATAGCCAAACAGCCGTGTTTTATAGCCCATGTTGTTTTAACACACAAGTATAACAAAGGGACTTTCCCAGCTGTGTCTTATAGCTAATATCCGAGTGTGTAATAGGCGAGTTTTCCTTATATGTTAATACACTAAACGTGGCCGGGACCAACAACCTAGGTGTCTTATAGCCAGGAAAGTGTTATAGCCAGGGTGTCTTATAGCGAAGTTTGACTGTATGTCAAAATCGCAACGATTTTGCATGTTCATCATTGCAAATTCTGAAATAAAAATTCGGTCGTTAGTGCTCCGGGGTAATGACCAAAATTTTTCTTTAGCGCGGCCCATGTTTTATTAGCGCCGCGCTAAAAATAACAGTATTTCACGGGCGTAAGTTCTGATTTGTTTCTTATGAGAAAATCAGGAATGGAAAAATCATCAACATTGAAAACTGATAGAAAATAATCATTAAATAATCCACTAATTTTTAAATGTGTTATGCTTTTATTGACAAGCTTGAATTTTTTCTGCCTTTATTCTCAGTTTATCCTCTCCCATGGTTTGACACTTTTTGTCTGTTTTTTAGGTTTTGTATTCCGATTATCTCCAGCTAACCGCTTTTGTGTATAATAACTAACAGTACCGTTTCTCAGCTGAGATGAATGAAACGAAGAATTTATATTAGTAATTTTTTTCCAATGTCCGGCTTTGTAGACTCTTGTTGACTATATATATTTAGCCGTTCAAATGTGTTAATAAAGAAATTAAATTTTTTATATTTTTGTGCAGCAAAGACCGGGAACATTTAGAATCATGGGTACTAAAGGGTCATTTATACTTGCCTTTTTCGGCGGAACGGAACAGAACGGAATGCAATCCACGGAACGGAACGGAACCGAAATTTCCGTTCTGTTCGGTTCGGTTGGAGCTTCCCATCGGTTGTTCTCCGCAAAATCGCACTTATACTTTCCGATCGAAAGTGGAAATAGAATCTCAAACAAAAATTGCGCAATTTTATTAATTCCTGCGTGCAAAAATTGTTCTTGCATCCATCATTAAATTTAATTTGAGACGGATTTATCGACAGCCCCGCAAAAATTGGATTTCGTTTTCGGGCTGGTTTTTCTCGATTCTTACCATTGTTTTTCCCCCAAATCTTGCTTTTTGAGGGGAAAAATTTGGAAGAGTGGAGAAATTTTGGTGCTAGGATCAGACACACACTGCAAGAATTTTCCAGGGGTGTCCTCGGACTTTTCATCGAGGGGGGATAAGGGGTGGGTGAGCAAAGAAACAAAAGAAAGTTCCGCAAGCATGTGTTTTCTACAAAATATGCATAAAAATCATCAAAAAAGCTATATTGGAAAATGTTCAGGGAGGGGTGTTTTTTCGGGACAGGTGGTGCACAGGGTCTAAGGTCGGAGGGTATACTCCCCTACCTCCTCTATGTGCATGTATGGCAAGGATATTGAACAGATGCATTTTGGCGAATTTTAAGGGGTCCAAATTTCTAAACTTTCTTTAATGTCTAGGACTTTAACAAACATCATTATTTGTTACCCATCTAGGGCGCGGATTTCAGCACATTTTTCAGAAAAATCAATACGTCAACTGTCTAAACTTTTTGGAACCATTGTTCCTCCCTTAGCGTAAATTGAATTCGAAGGCTTTATGGAAGTAGTTGCCGGAAACTTGTACTCGTAGCTTTTCTTAATTTCTAGAACATCGAATTTTTGAACAGAAAATGTGGATCTAATTCTTGAAGTAAATTTCCGGAAAATCGACTTTCCAGCATCGCAGCACTCTTTTTTTCTCGCCGGACTTTTCCCCAAATGAGGAAAGGGGTCTAAATTTTCCCCCATTCTCCTCAAGTCATTTTTTGCTTGAAAATGCTCATATACGCTTCACTCAAGTGTTTTTGAGCTTTTTAGAACATTCTGATATTTTTAGAGACATCAACTCATTAAAATTGAAGAGAAATTAAAATTTTGTTTAAAGTTTACGCATTGTGCAACAAATTTTCTAGCAGACTACCCAATAGCATAATGAATTTTTAATTAGATAAGAAATCGACTGTATAGGCAACTAAAAATTTTTAAATCAGTTATTTATTCGTAGGCTTTCAAAAATTTGACCGAGCAGCAAAAATACTTTCATTAAGCTTTCGAATTCAATTTATGTTAAGAGGGAAGCAATTGCTTCGAAAAGTTTAGAAAGTTGACGCGTTGATCTTTCTGAAAAAACGTTTCAATGGAAAAATGAAATGAAGTTTTCGCAACATCTGAATGTAAATTTAAATCCGACTAATAGATTTTAAATAGCTTCTCATTTCGCCGCGAAAATTTTCGAACTTTTATATTCTAAAACACTGGAAAATGAATCTATGCAACAGACATTGCTGAATAGGAGCTTCAAACATATCTGTAATAAGTCCCACCAGTTGGGGAAAGGGGTAAACCCAAAATTTTGGGGTGGGGGTTCCAAAACATTCTAAATTTTCGGGTTTTTTCGAGGTTTTTTGGAATTTTTGGGACTTCGCCACAAAAAGCCAAAAATGTCTACTTTTTTGCAAATAAAAATAAGAAATGGGGTATTTCAATTGATAGAAACTGTTGGAAGTTAATTTGTTTCGGCCGCACCTGATAGAAAACTTTGGTGAAAAAAAGTTACCTAGTGGGGAAATCTCTGAAAATATATTACATAACATAGCATGGGTTGCTTTTAAATCTAAAACCTAGATAAGATATTAGTACCAGGGGCAAATTACTGGGGACGAATTTTCCTAGAACCATCGCCCGTACCAGGCCTTGTGGGTACTAATTTACTACCGTACATGCACCCACTGTTTTTTTAGCGCGGCGCCAATAAAACACCGGTCGCGCTAATGAAAAATTTTGTTCAAATTCAAATTTTTATTTCAGAATTTACTATGATAAATTTAGGTATGTACTTTTGAAGAATTTTTCTTTTTAAAGAATGCTGTCAACGTTGATTGTGCCATAGATAAAATGATTATGTATCTTATAATCACCGTTTTTCCCTCGAAGATTTTTTCCACGTGAGAACCGAACCCAAAATTTTCTCCCTCATTTCCCAAAAATTTTCCACATTTTTAAAAACGTTTATAATGTGGCTATGGATGCTTTTTTATGTATTTTAGGAGCATACCCAAGTATTTTGATTTTTTTGGAGTCAGAAAGCTGCCAAAATGAGGAAAAAATTGAGAAACTTCTGGTTAGGTTAAATGAGCTGATGAAGAATATATTGGTGTTCTACCCGAGCAGAGAAAGCATATTAACGATAGAGTTCTCAGGAATTCATCCGCTATTAACATTTCTGTATTTTCTCACTTTCTAAACTCCGGCGCGAAGCACCGGAAAAATTTTCGAGTTTTTATAACCTCGAAAAATAAATCTGTACAACTAATATTCGTGAACAGAACTTCTAAAATCGCAGTCTAGAACGATTTCTTCAATTTCCATCTCCAATAAACGCAAAAGTTCATGTTGCAAACGTTTGAAAAATTCCAAGCCTCGAAAGAAAATATTGAGAGAATTGATAAAAATCTCTATTTTAGGCAAAATAGTGACTGTTAACGATTAGAAAATGAGACGAGCTAATTTGATTGATAGAAACTGTTGAACATTAATTAGTAAGTGGAAGTAGATATGCTAACGGTCGCGCCTGATAGAAAATAATTATTATTATACCCATGACCGCGCCGGAAAATTTTGAGGTTTTGACTGTTCAAAGTCCACCAAAAGGCATCTTTTCGGTTTTGAATTCCCAGAAACTTTTTCCACAATGAGAACCATATATAAAAGTTTCTTCCTTATTTCCATATTTTTGTCCCCATAAGACCCCATTTGAGGGAAAAAACGGTGCTTGTAATATCCTGAAATAAGAAGTGTTGCCTTGGTTATAAGTTTACAATAGCACATTGTCAATAATGCTTAATACAATAACTATAACTTGATGACTAATGAAAAAAGAAATTACTGCGCGCTAATACAATTTTTTTGCGCAAATAGAGTCAAACTGCCATTAGCGGCACCGATTATGGGTGTGCCGCTAAAAAAACACTGCATGCACCTGAGTGGATTTGGGGAGTCTGGACTGCAGTACAGATTTTCATTGACCTTCAGCGGATTCTTGCTGACCCCTAGCAGAACCTGCTTCCCAAAATTCATCATAATGATTGATGAAAAAGAATAGAAGAGAAAAACTTCATACCAATGATGCTGTAGTTGAACGATTTTTCTTAACAAAGTGTATACGTACCTGATTCCAGAAGTAAACATTAAAACCTAAAAAAGTTCTGACCAAGCGAATAGTTTCACATTATTTGACTAATATAGATGTAAGAATTTGCTGCTTGGATGTTTGAAAACCTTTCTTTTGATTATCAAAAAAAGAAAATTTATATTACTACCCCTGTCCTGGCTGACCCTCAGCAGAATTTCCACGCTGTGCATACAATTTACTACTGATAGATTTTGGACTGATGAGAATTTACTGATTGGGTTTTTTAAACCATGTGTGAATTGCTACCAGTCTCTTCAACCCAGAAGCTGCTCTACTTGCACTTTTTTGACAGAAGCTCAATGACTGCCGAAGGATTTGGGTGTTTCGCTGCTTGGATTTTCTTACACAAAACCAGTTTATATATATTTACTACTTTGACAATATCCCAGTTTATCCCCTTAATCTGACTGACCATGCACAGGAATATTAAGGAACTAATCATTATTCATTACTAGCACGAATGTTCCTATGGTTCATACTTGTATTCAGTATTGCAGAAAAGCTGGGTTATAAAATTTCTACTCGGGCTGGGCATAAATTTCCTGTATGACGGTGGAATACGATACAGGCATCATCAAGGCTAACCATTTTTTCATCTCTGGATTTCCACTTGCTGTGCAAATATTTTCTTTCGTCATGAATCACATTGCATTGATTGTCATTTTATACACGAACGCACCGTTAAAAATACGACCTGTTCTATTTTGCAGGGTTTAGCTGATTTAGATAAAGTTGCTCCCAATAAATCATGGGCGTCCCGTTATTGGCCAAAATTCAAATGTCTTTGGAATTGTTGGCTTTTTTCCTATGTCTATTGACTATCGTTGGTCAATTCGGATTATTAGATTATTATTTCGTTTTATATATGAACGACAAAATCTGGTGGTTGTGGATTATAGCCGATTTACTCGTTTTGGCGATTATGACGTGGTTGTTGTATATAGCGTTTAATTATAGCAAAAAATGTATGCGCGAAAGTTGCTCGGACGATTCGAACGTTCGGTACGCGTTTTTGGCTTGGTTATGCTATTCTACAGTTTTGTCGGTTAAAGTCTCCACAATGTTCAACTTATTCTCCGGTAAGTTTCGTCACCTAGGTCAAAAAGCGTCGGTGCCAAGTTTTTTCAGAGACTTAAGCTGCCGCTGACAGTGCGCCTTGAAGCCCGGTTCATGCGTCTGCTCGTTGCTCGGCGAGCTTAGCTTCGAGGAAGCCGAGCATGCTCGACGGGCAAAAATTTGCTCGCCGAGCATGCTCGGGGTAGTAAATAATTTTTCTACTCCTCCGAGCATGCTCGGCGAGCAACACGTATTATAAGTATGGGCAGGTCCCAGACTGGGCTAATTTATCAAAAATTGAACAACGCGAGCATGACCAATGCGAAATTTTGTGCGCTCTGATCGGTCGATAGTAGGGATGTATCGGGCCAGAGAATATCGGGTCGGGTTGGGCAGCAAAAATACCAATTCGGGTCACAGGTCGGGTCAGAGACTTGTAGCAAACCAGGTCAAGGGTCAAAAAATATGTTCAGTTCATAGAGTGTAACACAAGCACGTACTCGCCACGTTACATGCTTGTTTATTACTTAGTGTAAATAAACATTCAAAATGAGAAATGTGTTGATTCATTTACAGAGAAAGGGCCATGCGATTTCATTAACAAGAAAAATCATTTTAATTTACGATGTTGGACTTTAAGTTGATGATCTTCAGCTGTTTTATTCCAAACCATGATTTTGATAAAACGAAGAACATATGATACAACTCTTTTGAAATTTGAGAATCGTTTCAGATTGAACAGAATGTTAGTTTCTTCAGTATCATGATTAGTGGTATTAAAAACATTCGAAAATGCTGTTTGTGACTCGACTATATTTGAGGATAAATGGTGTGTTGATTTTGGCCATTTTTCCTGGGGTTCTTTGAACCAGTTTGGTCCAAACCACCGGTTGTTGATTTCTAACTCTAGACTGGATATACCTCTTGTAGCAATATCAGCTGGATTTTGATTTTCAGATAATGATTAATTTGAACATCTGAATTTTCTCTGAAAAGTTTGATTCGATTTTCGATAAAAATAGGTTGTGGTTTTGATGTTTTGATCCAATGAATAGCAATTTCTGAATCGAAAAATATAAATTTTGATGCTATAAGGATATTTATTTGATTTTGAACGAATTTCATACCTTTTAAACTTATTACTGCACCAAGAAGTTCCAAACGAGTATTGTAAGGTTTTTATTCGGTGCTAGACGTGATTTTGCAAAAATGATGTTAACACGTGATTTTCCATCCGCATACTCGGATTTCAGATAAATACAGCCGCGTATGCTAACTGTGAGGCATCTGTGACATACCTGTACTTGGGGGGATGCTGGGGGGGACCCCCCCCAACTTGGCCAACCATATACCCAACATCACCCAACCCCCCCAACCCCCCCCCCCCAGTTTGGAAAAATTAAAAAAATTTGCAAAAAAGTGTATATGTTTTTTGGCTATTTTTGGTAAAAATTTCGACTTTTTTCGACCCCCTCCCCCCAAATTTCGGATTCCTCCCCCCCCCAACTGGTCGGAGGTCTTACAGGTATGATCTGTGAAAGTTATGAGATAATTCTGTATTGGAAATATAAGGTTATTGTGGGAAATATATCAACTTATAAAAACAGGGTTCATAGCAACCGGGAAAAGACCGGGAATTTTTAGTTGGACCGGAAAAACCGGAAATTTCTTGAAAAATCCAAAATTTAAGAACGTTTTATCGTATTTTCACAATAATTTTATTACTTCTTTGAATTTTTTAGGGTAAAGCCTCTAACTTCGAACATGTTTGGCCTTGACTTGATCCAGCGGCTTTAAAAATATATAAAATGGGATGAATTTTTTTGCAACAGACAGAAAAAAATATTCTATTGGTGTAAGTGCGAAAAAGTAGACCTTTCCAGATCGATTATTTAAAAACCCGCCAAGTGTTCAAAGTTAGGACCGAACCAGTCCTAACTTCGAACACTTTTTATTTTTTTAAGAAATTGGCTTAGAATCATTGAACAACAGCAAAACATTGCAATACGAGATTATAACAATCAACTGAATGACAAAAGCCGTTGCGGGTAATCGGGCCTGTAGGCAGGGGGTTGGGAGCCCCCTCAGAAAAAGACCTGTAGGCAGGGGGGTTGGGACCCCCTCAGAAATAAAATCCTGGCTACAGGCCTGTGGGTAATCATATTACAGAGCAATATTTTAGAAGTTCAAAAGCGAAGTTAAAGGTGGAAGGAAATGAAATTCAACAATGATGGGAGGCGGAAATCTGGAGATAATGAGTTCACTCGGTTCACACGGCGATATTTCTCCCGACATACATGTTGCGACACATATGCTTTTTCCAAAAATGTTGCAACATTAAGATGTTCACACCTGCGACATATAAGGTAACATAATGTGCGACATATGCTATGACATACACTGCGACATTTTCCACCCCAGCAAGTGCGGATTTAGGGGGGCGGCCGCCCCCCCCCCCACCCCGAAACTTTTGAAATACGATTTTTTTTTCTGTATACCTACAGGCAAATTTGAAAATTTTTTGAATTTTTTTTTAAATACTTAATTTGAGCACGGCCCCCCCCCCTCCGAAAAAATTTCTGGATCCGCCACTGCACCCTAGTATTATTTTTCGATGTCCAAAAGAAAGTCTGTTGCTATTCTTGGTCTTTCCCTACTTTTGGATGATGAGTTTTTTTTGCGCTTTTCATGATTACATGCACCAAACACACAAATAGTGCCAAATGTCGCGCTGTATGTCGGCTAAAATATCAGGCTAAGGGAAAATGCAAACTGTATGTCGTGTCGGGCTTATGTCGCGCTCGTTCACACCTGACGATTTTAATTAATATACGTGTGTCGCTTATATAAGGCCGGTTCACACAGGGAGATTTCGCGCAACATATACCCGACATACATGTCGCGCCATATATGTAACATACGTATGTTGATTAAAATCGTCAGGTGTGAACGAGGGCGACATACACCCGACATACTGTTAGCTTTTTCGCTCAGCCGGCTATTTTAGCCGACATACAGTGCGACATTTGGTTTTATTTGTGTTCTTGATGTGTGTAATCGTGACAGGCGCGAAAAACTCATCATCCAAAAGTAGGAAAGGTTGCATCCCTATTCCTCGAACGTCCCTTTTCCTCGAAAGTCCCGATTCTTCGAAAGTCCCGATAAATGGAATCAGTCTTGATGAAATTTAAAAAATTATCCATTCGAATCAAGATGTCAGGAATGATTATACCATTTGAGATGAGACTTTCAAGATCCTTCTCTAGTCCATCAATATTGTTGATTTCAATCTCCCATATGTTTTCTTGTTTCAGCAATGGTGTAAAAAGGCGGCCTGTGAGAGTTTCAACAGATGATGCATTTATTTCCTTAGAAGATCCGTCTTTCAAAATGAGGCCAAAGTTACAGCAATGCTAGATATTTGTTTAGAAATGTTTGATCCAAAGGTATTAATTTTTGAAATTTCACTTGTTGATGAATCCAACTTTATTTTTTTTTTTGATAATTGATTTGAAATATATGTTTTCGGGCTACCAGAATCGTAAAAGGCGTACGAATTGACAAGTTCTGATTTACCTTTTAAATTGACCACTCAACTCCGCACAGCATCAGAACTACTTGAGATGATCTAGATCTAAGACTTGTTGATGCATTATTTGCAGTAATAATGTTATCACTATGTGATGTGGAAGATTCGTTTTGATTGATATCTTTTGGACCATGATATATCAAATGTGTGTCAGTATTCAGATTCTGAGTAGGAATTGTGAATTTTTAAGGCGGTCTCTTCTGGCATAAAGCACGATTGTGATTTTCCTGACAGTAGACACAAGGCCCATCAGCAGAACCTTAACTAGATTGATGTCCTGTCCTTAAACAACAAAAGCAAAGCTTCTTCTCTTGAATTTTTTCTTTTCGTAATTGAATAGTATCAAATTGTTTACGCTGATCACCAAAATGCTCTTCCTTATAGAAAGCACACTGAATTTTACGATATCTCCGATTCCTATTTCTGGCTGCAAAAAGTGATCTTCAAGTTCTTGATCATTGGCTTGATTCATCAGAAATGGAATCCTGTTTTGTGATCTTGGTTCATTTTCTCTCATGTCCAATGCTGAAGATATTTGGAAGACGTCTTCTCGAACCACAATGATCTTATTCAGATTTTTTAACAGGTTGCTCATTTCCCAGAAAGAATCAGTTTTTAACTTGCCTAACTCAATCAAGATCTAACTCAAATCAGTTTTTCCAAGATTAACATATGCAGGCTGATTTAGATTCTCTTTCGATGAAGATAATTGACGAGTGATACGCTCTATAGCTTCTAACGTTTGTTTCAATTCAAAAGTTCTGTTTGAAGATGATGGAATCTTACGCTTCAGCATACAAAAATTTCAGTTCAGCATACAAAAATCGTTTGATAACATTAGGATCGCCATGTTTTCTCAAAATTTCAATAGCAAGTAGATAATTTGAATTTATGAGAGATATACCTTCAATGGATTTATTTGCTGAACCTTTCAAGATACTAAGAAGATAACTAAACTTTTGAATTGATGGGATAGTTTGACTGTGAACAGCAGATTCGAATGAATCCCAAAATTCCATCCACTTTAACGGATCACCATGATACAGAGGAGGCTGCAGCTTTGATAAATGGATACTGAGATGAGAATCATTAGATACTGATTGTGTAAAATTATTATTCAACAGTGGAATAGATTGTGGTGGACTAATATTTTGTTCTGATTTTCGAATTTGGTTGATAACAGACTTATACTCTTATTAGAAACTGTTTCATTGCCATTACAATTGTCTTCCAAGAAGCTGTTTGATTGATTACACGACTGATTGTGTAAATCAATTTCATGCGTTAATTGATCCTGCGATAAACTCTTTTGAATGTTCAACCATTCGGGATTCTGATCGATTACGATTTCAACTGTTGATTTGATACGCCCAACAAAATTTTCAATGATGGAACCTAAATTTTCCAGATCGTTAACATGTTCTTGGTTACTCCTATGAGGATCTAACTTTATCTGTAAGTCTGTTTGTTGGAGATCAGTTAAGCAACTGTGGAATCTCCTCTGTACCATTGTAATAAGTTGTCTGATTTAGGTAGAACGAGAAATGAAAACATTGTTTGATTCTGCGTATTGACTGTTATACTAACCTATTTGATCCAAAAAATGTCCTTTTACGGAATCACCAAAAATTTTGTGGTTACGTTGATCGAAAATACCAATTTATATGGATAAAAATATCGATTATAATGAAAATTATAATACCAAGAAAAATAAACACTTGTCGGACGTCAACCAAAAGAAAATGTACGAACACGCAACTGTATTCACATAAAACTGTCAGCCGTTTTATACAGATGAGGAAAAAGTTACAGAGAATGATAATATATTCAGTTTATTAGATGAAATCCCCTAAAAGTTACTTTTCTTACTAGAATGAAAGAATATCACTTTTAAACTAACCTTTTGATTTATTATTCATAGATTGGAACTCAAAAAAATGATCTTTAATAAACAAGAGTACTAATTTTTGATTCAAACACAAAAAATATCGCACTTGTTGTGACAACAGAAAGGTTGGTGAAAAAACGTTTTTCATGTTTCATTTTTAATTTTAATCGAAGTAAGGTGACAGTCAAGGTTAAGGAACATTCGAGGTAGAAAAATGGTTGAGGTAACGACACACAATTAGCCGGATCATATACGGACTGCTTTCAAACTGTTCGATCAATAACTAACTGTTTGAGGTGCACAAAAAACTGAAACCGTATGTTAAAACCTAGCTGTTGCTTAATTAACCAAGAAAAAACATTTTTGTTCTTAGCTAGTTGATACCAAGAATCTAGACGGTGTTACTTTGTATTAAAACGTATGAGCGTAGTTCGTGCTCTGGTAACGTCTGCCCAGCAGCTGCTATATTTTAAGATATGACACCCTGAACACTGCATCTTGTTCCGCTTCTGTAAGTACAGAACGTTCTATTGTCTGGATGAGGTATGTCACTTCTTTCCATATTTGATTTTCTGTTTTATTTTCAGATAGGATCGTAAAGGACCAAATATTTGGCCCAAACGTTCTCAAGCTCGTCCTTTCTTGTTCGGCGGTCGTGTTTTTATTCCTAGTTTTGAGCCATCATTACAACAGATTGAATAGTCCTCGGCAAACTTACTTGAGCTATTTGGCCAGCGGCATCACTTTAGACGTTATCGACAGCGTTCTTTTCCTACAATTACTCATCGACCCAGAACTGAAAGATTCGTCAAAAAAGCACACATTTCTGCCCGGTGCCATCATCTTTTTCGCTTGTTTCAATTTTGTTCTGCCCACTTTCGCTCTTTTCAAATTGCGCTATACGCGACGTTTGCCCCATTGGATGCCTTTGCCATACGAAAAGCTGTATACGTTGTTCTATTTTTTAACAGTCAATTTACCGTTTTTGATCATTCGAGCTTACGTTTGGCAAAAGGATAAAAATGACGTATCGATTTTTATTGTAAAAAATTTCGTTATGGTCATCTTGGCGTTCCGGGAGGTTTGGGTTTCCTATTTACAGTGGAAAGAAAATGGCGGTTATTTTACGAAAAAGGTAAAAATGCTTTTCAAATTATACCTATAGTTTAGCGTTCTAATTTATTTTTTCGCGCTTTTGATTAACAAAAAACTTTAGGAAAACTTGTATTTGATTCCATCATTTCCTCAGGCTTTAGATTGAAAAAAATCATTTGTGTGTTGCAGTAAAATTTAAATAAGATTTTCGCGACTGATTATCCTTAATATGTGTGAAACATACATGTAATTGAGGGGAAGGGCTATATGAACTCCCCCCTCCCCCCAGAAATCGTCGGCCATATGGCTAGCCATTGGGCGACCCACCCTCCAGGATTTTCCAATCCTATGGCTCGCCATATGGTGGTCATAGGGACCCCTATGCTTTTGGTTAGAAAAATACTGAAAAATGTCAGTTTTTTTTTATAAAAAATGTCAATTTAGAACAAAAAATGGCCGAAAATGTCAATTTTCTCGGCGCTCTGCACCATGAATACATTTTTTACAGTTTTTCTAGACAAAAATTCCTATTTGTTTAACCGTTTTCCTTACTTTTTTAGTGAAAAAATCAATTTGTCGCCCTCAGACACCCCTCTCCCTAAAATTTCGGGAATGAGTGACCCCGTCCACAAAAAGGTCGCCAACCCCTCCACCCAGACCTCAGGGCCCCGTTGCATGTAGATGTAAAATATTTTTTCATCTATATGAGAAAACAAATTAACGCACATTCACGTCATTCTCGTCAACTAAGTTGTAAATTTCCCAGAATTACTAGATAGTCAGCAAATCAGCCAAGAAAATAGAATTTGAATTTTTGTACACATTGTTTCAAACCTACGATTTCTACTTATGCTAATCACGAAAATCGAAGACTTTTCATTTTAATACATACCTTCTCAGCTTTCCGTTTAGACGTCAGTGCTCGAGATTCTAGCAAAAGTGATTAAAAATCAGCCTAAATCACTATCGTGGCAGAATTCTATCGAACCATTTTCGGGCGACATCGAATTTTACAACTCATTTGTAATAAACAGATTACTCATTCTAAAAATTTCTCAGTTCTAGACATAAAATGCAACTTGCATCGAATATTCAAAAAGTTATTTTAGTTCCTTTAACTTCGAACGGCCTTACAAAATTCCAGGCATGTTATAGAAAGGAAAGATAAAACAATAATTTCATTGTGTGGCACAGAAGGCAATTTTTCTCGGGTACAGTCAGTTTGCGAAAAAATTGATTGACTTACAATGCAGGTTTTTTTACCTGCATAAACATGTTTTGAATGCGATGAACTTTTTCATATTTTAGCATAACAAAAATGATGATTCGAGCGCTTCTTCAAACAGCAATCAAGTCAATCAAGCTTATTACGGCGGCGATAACCCAAGAAATAACAAAGTCGGCGATAACGTTTGCTCGTTGTAAATTTCGTGTAAAAAATACACATAATTAGATAGGGGCAAGAGGAACCACACACATTGCCATACTGCAATCCCATATAGAATACAGCAATTATGCGGTTAACACAGAGCTAGAGTGCGGGACACCCAGCCAAAGAGATTGAAAAATTTCAAAAAATGTTTTTTCTGCAGAAAATGGTCACATTTCAAACAAAAAATGACCATGAGTGTCAGAAACAGCCAAAACTGTGCTATATTAATTTGTATGGAATCTTAATAACTATAGTCGGTTGTTGATAAAATACATAGTGAATTGAAAAATTTGTAAATATCAAGAATGAAAATCAAGTACTATTCCATATTTTAACTATTTACTGCTAAAGAATGCATATGTCGCCACTGGATTGGGAGTTTGTGAGTCGTTCAAGTATACTTAACATTTTTGAGTGAAAAATCCTATAGTAAAAGCTTTCGTGGTTTTTCAGTTACCAAAACAGATTAGAGCTACATTATGTCGCCAAAAGTTTTGAGTACCTGAGTGTGCTCACAAATTTTCAGTCCCACGACTTGCAGAAAATTGTCGAATTGTGAAATATAACCTGCGTTTTATTGTTCACTTGGCATTTCAAGAAAAACACTATACTTTTCAATTTTTGTACTACTTTTAAGGCAAATACTCCTAACTTTTTTCCTTGAGTTCCTCTCTGAGCTTTAGGTAAAAAAACGAAAAACGTCCGGCCTACTCAACGCATAAAAATGGTATCATCCCAGTAGGCCGACCAATGATATAAGGCATCATTTTTTAGACATATAAATTCCCAGTAAATTGACTATTCCAATAATTCGAGTGTCCTGGCCCAGTAAGTCGACGCCCCACGATGTCGACTATACTGATGAAATCGATACCGGATTATAGTCCAAATTCCACGACGGTTTAATGATCCTGCACTAAAATTAGGTTGGACATGGCTGCCTTGACCATGGCCGTACCGTTAAGTACAAATGCGGCTTTAGGTTTATGCAAAGTGCAGTCGATCTGCTGGCACGGTAGAGTTACTGGAACAGTCGACTTATCGGAATAGTCGTTTATTGGGAGATAGTCGACCTGGTGGCACACGATATAATTCTTCCCCAGAACCACGAACTCCGTTAGTACATGCTTATGATATTCGTATGCGTTATTACATAATTCTGTATATATTTCACTCGTGCAATTGATATTTCACCGGCTTCCCCCACTACCGATCTTTTTGGTTTTACTTATTCTTTTCATAGAACTGTTCCAGTGGTGTACTCGTTTTCTCCCGCCAATAAACTGTTGGTCTTTACAACATTAATACGACATCACATTATACTTTTACATTGTTTTGACCATTGCTGTATTGTCTGTCAAAAATGATTTATGTAATGCTAGTTAGATCAACGTGAGCAAAGTATTCAATCATACAGAATATATACTGTCGGAGAGGAATGAAAATTCATTCTCGCACTTCGTCTGCGCCGTTCGCGTTGAGTTGAACATTTCGTTTATTGTTGTGTTTTTTGTCTGATTAGAGATATTGATTCTCACTCCTATACCTTCCTTTTTACTCAGAATTCTCAATTGGAAAAATGTCGGCAGAAGTCTTACCGCAAGAGGTTTGTATTTTATTGTTGGTTTTGGCTAAAGAAATCCGTCCTTGCCGTCACCGTTTTTCCTCAAAAGGCATATTTTGAGGGAGGAATTTGGAAATGCAGAAATAGTTTTTGTGCATGGTTCTGATTGAGGAAATGAAGTTTCGGAGGCCCGATACCAAAAAGATGGATTTAGGTGCGCTAGGAGCTCCGTTTTTTTCCTCGAAGATTTTTTCCACATGAGAACCGGACCCAAAATTTTTTTCCTCATTTTCCAAAAATTTTCCACATTTTTAAAAATGCTTATAATGTTGCTACGGATGCTTTTTTGTGCATTTTAGGAGCATACCCAAGCATTTTGTTGTATTTGTAGTCAGAAACCTGCAAAAATGAGGGAAAAAATTGAGAAAATTCTGGTTAGGTTAGTCCAAAATGAGCTCATCATGAAGAATATATTGGTGTTCTATAGGAGCGGATAAAGCAAGTTAACGATAGAGTTCTCATGAATCAACATTTCTGTGATTCCGATTAGAATCATCTAATTTTATTTAGTTCTTGGTCCGGCGCGGAGCGCCGGGAAAATTTTCTGATTTTCACTTTCTAAAACGCTGGAAAATGAACCTTCATAACGTTAAGAAATAAATTAAAATCAGACTGATGAAGTGTAATTTGCTCCCCATTCCGGCGCGAAGCGCCGGAAAAATTTTCGGGTTTTTGTATTCCAAAACGCTGAAAAATAGATCTCTCCAACAGATAATTCGTGAACAAATGTTTTAAAATCGCGTTCTAGAGTAATGTCTTCAATTTCCACCTTCAATAAATGCAAAAGTTCAGATTGCAAACGTTTAAAAAATTCCAATCATCGAGAGAAAAAATTGAGAGACTTGATCAAAAATCTCTATTTTCGGCGACATAATTGACTGTAAACGATTAGAAAATGAAACGAGCTAACTTGATTGATAGAAACTGTTGAGCATTAATTAGTAAGTCGAAGTAGATATGCTAACGGCCGAGCCTGATAGAACATAGTTATAATTATACGCATGACCGGCGCGAAGCGCCGGAAAATTTTGAGATTTTGACCTTTTAAAGTCCACCAAAACGCATCTTTTCGGTTTAGAGTTCCCCAAAATTTTTTCCACAATGAGAACCATACCCGAAATTTTTTTCCTCAAAAGACCCCATTTGAGGAAAAAAACGGTGGCTAGGAGGGTTAAAATCTCAATATTTTCGGCGCGCATGCGAATCATCAGCAGGCTTTTTATCTTTGCGCAGGATAGGTTGTAATGTGCAACCCGTACCTGAAATTGGCGGGTGCCTGAACTTGGTCGAACCCCATACCCAAATGTCGGAACCACCGTTTTTTCCCTCAAATGGGGTGTTTTGAGGAAAAAAGTTTTGGGTGTGGTTCTCATTGAGGAAAAAATTTTGGGGAATTCAAAACCGAAAAGATGCGTTTTGGTGGACTTAAAAGGGTCAAAATCTCAAAATTTTCCGGCGCTTCGCGCCGGTCATGGGTATAATCTTGAATATTTTCTATCAGGCGCGGCCGTTAGCATATCTACTTCGACTTACTAATTAATGCTCAACAGTTTCCAACAATCAAGTTAGCTCGTTTTATTTTCTAATCGTTAACAGTCCATTATGTCGCCCAAAATTGAGATTTTTCATCAATTTTCTCAATTTTTCTCTCGATGCTTGGAATTTTTTAAACGTTTGCAACCTGAACTTTTGCGTTTATTGAAGATGGAAATTGAAGACCTCATTTAAGACTGCGATCTTAGAACTTCTATTCATGAATATCTGTTGGAGAGATTTATTTTCCAGCGTTTTAGAATATGAAAATCCGAAAATTTTTTCGGCGCTACGCGCCGGAAACGGGAACAGATTTCAGTTCATCAGTTTGGTTTTAATTTATTTCTCAATGTTGTGAAGGTTCATTTTCCTGCGTTTTAGAAAGTGAAAATTCAAAAAATTTTTCGGCGCTCTGCGGCGGACCAGGAGCTAAATAAAATTAGATGATTCTAGTCGAAACCACCGAAATGTCAATAGAGCGGATAAATTTCTGAGAACTCTATCGTTAACATGCTTCACCTGCTCCTGTAGAACACCAATATATTCTTCATGAGCTCATTTTTAATTAACATAACCAGAATTTTCTCACTTTTTTCCTCGTTTTCGCAGGTTTCTGACTCCAAATACAACAAAATGCTTTGGTATGCTCCTAAAATGCATATAAAAGCATCCGTAGCCACATTATAAGCCTTTTATAAAAATGAGGAAAATTTTTGGAAAATGAGGAAAAAAATTTTGGGTCCGGTTCTCATGTGGAAAAAATCTTCGAGGAAAAAAACGGTGGTCGGAACCCCCTCCCCTCAACTCGGAAAAATTGGGAAAAAGTCAGGGTTGGGAAAAAACCAGCTGTGATACTGCATTGATTGATAGGTTAGATAGGGTCTGACGCAGACAAAAAAATTAAATTTTTAAGGTAATTGTCATTACTACTAAAAATTAGGAAACTCATTCTTTTCCCGAAGAAACTGCATTGCATACATGAACTTGTATCGATTCATCTGCAGGGTTTTTTTTAGCATGGTGCTATATATCGTAATCACCGTTCATTAGCATAGGTAATCATAATAATAAACAGTCTTTTCAGATCAATGGAACCACGAAAATTAAGGTTGCCAAAAATTCAGCAGCAACCTTCAATCTTTTAGTCGAAAAATTTTTCAAATTTCAATGTTGAAACGGTGGTCGGAATTCAAAAGTTATGCACGCACCCGATAGTTTAGATTCCCCAAACAGGTGAAATATCTGTCATTTTTCTGCTGTGACGATGTTTGAATAAGATTTCAAATGGAAAGTTTATGTTCAAAAAACAGTAAAATATTCAAACACTGCAAAAGGATCGAGAAAGATCTTGATTATTTTCAACTATGTCAAGAAATAATACAAGATTGAACATCATCCACGAGATTGGACGACATTTTTCAACCGTGAACCAGAACTAACATTCAAAATTATAAATCATTTGAATCCGGCGCAGAGCGCCAGAAAATTTTCAGGATTTTTTGTTTTAAAATGCATGAAAATAACTTTCTAGACAGGAAATCCTATATCGTAATCAAAAAAATCGTCAGGCCTTAGGTTGCACTGTGCATCAAAAAATCTGTACAGTACGGATTCGTACCAGGCCAAAAAACTCTGGTACGGAAAATAGAATCCTGAAACTTTTGAAAAATGCTCGAGAAGAAAGTTGGAGATATCACAAAATTGTGGTGAAAAATCAAAAATCGCCATTTTCCCAAATAACAACTTTGTCAACATTCTCATTCTCTTTGTCACTTTTGCATAGTGAATGACTGTGGCTCGAATCTGAACTCGCTTCTGCTCTAACTTCTTGGACACTACTTAGGTAATTTGAAAACATGTTTTGACATGTATGCTGAAGTTTAGGCAAATCAGTAATAATGAATAGCTAATATAACTGTACGTTTTCTGAAAAAAATCAATTGAAGTTGAAGTGCAGTTCCGGATATAATGAAAACTTTCAAACTTTTATCCAAATAGAACACGAATTTAGTGATTCCTAAAAGTATTACTATCGAACTAACTACTGAATATTTACTTGTCACAGTCTAAACTTCAATTTTATTATAAATCGAGCTTGTTATACTATCAAAAATACTAATTTTTTGTAGTCTTGCCCCAAACCGGGGCAACCCTAGCCCCAGCCTGGGGCTGGAGCAGCTGCCCCTGGGCCTGGGACAACCCTAGAAAAAACCCATCCCAAAATATCGAATTTGGGCTTTTATGGGGTTTATCATGGTTTTATCAGGGTTTTTTAAATTTCACAATGGTGGATCTGAACCAAGTAAAAATAAAGCCAATTCAACATCACTAATGTTATATTTTCATGAAGCGAAACATTTTCAGATCATTTTTTACCTTAGTTTGAAACAGAAATACACAAATTACTCATCCCAACAAATAAAATCATCCACCTTTGCACCATCGAAAATTTTTCTTATTAAATTTCATGAAGACTAGCTTTTCGACTGATGCAAATGACCGATTAGTGTGAGTGAACAAAGCCAAAAAATGTTGAAAAATTACGCACCGATGACGCAGTGGACACGATCAAGGAGAACACCTGATTATAAGACGACAAAATCCTTTTCATGTGAATGAAATTCAGCTGATTAAAAATGTACAACGGACGTTTACCAAGAGATTATTTAGTTAAAAATCTAGTCTTATGAGCATACATGTACATGCATGGCCGTGCGCAAGGGGGGGGGGGGCGGGGGGCGGCCGCCCCCCCCACTGAGGCAGTAACTCTAAACCGAAAAGATGCGTTTTGGTGGACTTTAAAAGGTCAAAATCTCAAAATTTTGGTCATGGGTATAATTATAACTATATTCTATCAGGCGCGGCCGTTAGCATATCTACTTCGACATACTAATTAATGCTCAACAGTTTCTATCAATCAAGTTAGCTCGTTTCATTTTCTAATCGTTTACAGTCAATTATGTCGCCGAAAATAGAGATTTTCCATCAAGTCTCTCAATTTTTTCTCTCGATGATTGGAATTTTTTAAACGTTTGCAATCTGAACTTTTGCGTTTATTGAAGGTGGAAATTGAAGACATTACTCTAGAACGCGTATGTTCACTTGTTCACGAATTATCTGTTGGAGAGATTTTTCAGCGTTTTAGAATACAAAAACCCGAAAATTTTTCCGGCGCTGCGCCCCGGAATGGGACCCAAATTACGTTTCATCAGTCTGATTTTAATTCATTTCCCAACGTTATGAAGGTTCATTTTCCAGCGTTTTAGAAAGTGAAAATCAAAAAATTTTTCCGGCGCTCGGCGCCGGACCATTCTATAGAACACCAATATATTCTTCATGAGCTCATTTTGACTAACATAACCAGAATTTTCTCAATTTCTTTCCTCATTTTTGCAGGTTTCTGACTACAAATACAACAAAATGCTTGGGTATGTCCCTAAAATGCATAAAAAAGCATCCGTAGCCACATTATAAGCGTTTTTAAAAATGTGGAAAATTTTTGAAAAATGAGGAAAAAAATTTTGGGTTCGGTTCTCATGTGGAAAAAATCTTCGAGGAAAAAAAAACGGTGATGCACACAGTATATCCGCGTAAGATCAACATTTCCTGGGGCTATTCAGTGAAAAAATCTAGTCCGCCCCCCCCCCATGAAAAAATCCTGCGCACGGCCCTGTGTACATGGTACCAGTTTCAGGCCGGGGATAAATCTCAAAATCGTTGGGTAGCAAATTTCTTTCCCAATTTTTTTAAAAATACAGTTTATTTAGGATACCTACATGATGTTCAGTTATTTCTACTGACTGGCACTTTTAATGTCATGTCTGAATATCGATTTGTCAATAAAATGGAGCAAAGAAACGTTGTTGCAAAGTAACCACTCATACATGCACACATGGTATGGATTTACCCTACCCTAAAAAATTTGTCAGAAGTTTACTATAGGCCAAAAATTTAACGAAGTAAAATGCAACAAACATGTTGAAAAGATTAGATAACTAAAAAAGATCAATTTGAAACACAGTTCATGAGTAATGTCAGCAAACAACTTTGTTGAGTAATTATTTGTACAAAAGAAAACAAAATTTCATTTTAAAGTAGAAAATTACTATATACCTGATTTCTGGAAAAAAGTACTGAAGGACCAATTTCGGTCACTTTGTATACCCTCAGTGATCGACCGGGTACCCGAGCCCGGTCAGGCAAGGCCCAGGGCCTGAGTATGCTGTTACGTATTAAACATGTTCAGAACAGTGCATACGACTTGTTCATCAGGTCATATTATTGCCTTTGCCAACCTAATCTACTATATTCCTTGACCTAACCAACTATTTTCATTGAACGAGTCACAACAGGAAATTTCTTGACCTAACCTACTATATTTCTTGAGTAATGAGTTGAATATATTTTGGAAAAATGTGTGAGTGACACTGAGTTGAATAAATTTTGCTTGAATGAATGGAGTATACTTTTTTACAATCTTATGTTGTTAGTTGTTACATAATGCAAGTAGTATGTATATTGTAGACTACATATCAGGCCCGGGCCCGGTAAAATTTGGAGCCCGGTTGAACACTGCCTGGGACCCCTGACCGTGCACATGTATGCAACTACTGCTTGTACAGCTGAAGACTGGTTGTCCAAAATTGACTGACAGCAAATCCCTGACCCTAAGGCCCAGCCCGGGGATAATCCCTGGGCTTTCCCCCTATGTGCATGTATGCTTATGAGGAACTACTCAGAAATAATTTTTGAGAATTTTCACTTTTCGGCGTTTTCGAGTGAGAAATCGTGATTTTCTACGAAAGATTTAAGACCTAATTTTTTGTTTGTGAGCAAACAGCAACAAATTCCACTCGTGTACTAAATGTGTGCTTGGCATGATAGATACATATCGATTAATTTATTTGCATTTTTTATGTACGAAATGTATCTTAAAAATACGATATTTTTATACTTTTTACTTTTTAGTAAAGTAAATTCAACTAAATTAATTATTTTAGTGACTTATAGTGTCTAGAAGATCGACTAATTTGAAAAAAATAGTTTCCAAGTGATTTTGTAAAAAAAAACAAAATCGTGGAGTTCCCGACTTTTTGTTTTTTTAACAAAAATTTGCCAACTCGTGGTAGTGACTGAAAACGAGAAATTTCAAGAAAAGTTCAAGAGTGAAATTATATTCTGTTTTTTTTTAAATGCTCGTAACGCAAAAATGCTGAAAGTAAGTACGCGTGTAAAATTTCGTATGAAGATAATATCGTTGTTGATGTTACGAATCGATTAACTGGCTGCGTTAAACTGTGACTAAACTCGATAGATCTTTTAACAATAATTTCCGTTCGGTGCGAGAAATGTCCAAAAAAAATTCGCACGGCTTGAATAATATTCGCTCTGCGCAGAAAAAGCTATGCAAATGACCAGCGTTGCGGCGCGATGCGCCGGATTTTGAGATTTCAACCTTCCAAAGCGCACGAATTGTATCACCATCTTAACTCCCAAATTTTTTTCATTAAATGAGAAACATGTTAAAAAAGTTTTTCTCATTTGCAACTTTTTTCCTAACAAGTAGCCTTCAATTCCGCCAAACTTCAATGCCCGTTTTTCCCGTAATTCAGTGCAGTGTGCGCACGCGCGGTAATTGAGCAAGCGATGTATATTTTATTTCACCTTTTTTTAAAAAAACAGACTAATAGATAAGAGATATAAACAAATTGTGGTAAAAAATCAAAAATCGTCATTTTCTAATATTAATGTCACAATTTCGATAAAATAAGAAATTCATTCTGGATGCTTTCTTTTCCGTTTGAAAGTACAGCATGATTACATGAATTGATGATAACAAATTCACACGTTTCAGACCAACAAAGTATCATTTGTCAGAGATGCTAACTGTGCTAATGAAATATTCTTTTGTCAGCACGGGTGCTAATGGGAGTCGTGGTGAAAAAACTCAAAAAATCCAAAAATTTTCCGGCACTGCTCGCCCTGAATGAGAAAAAGATAAAATCTATAAATTTGATTATAATTTGTTTGTCATTGTTAGTAAGATTCATTTTCCAGCGTTTTAGAATAATTTTTTCCGACGTCCGACAATTTTTCCAGCGCAAATCAAACTTTGATTTAATCAGAATTACAGAAATGTCAGCAGCAGCTGAATTTCTGAGAAATCTATCGTTACTAAGCTTTCACCTATTGTATAACACCGATCATCTCGTTTCCTAGCCCAATCTGACTTACCTGACTAAATTTTTTTGTACTTTTCCTTGCTTTTATAAAATGCAGACGCCCGGAACATAAGAATGTTTGAGCTAGCTCATAAAATGTGTGAATAAAGCACGTGTGTAGCAATATAAGCGTTTTTAAAGAAGTGGAAACGTATGGTTATCATGTGAAAAATTTCGACGAAAAACCGGTGATTCGCATTGCTCACCACGGCGCATCGTAATGTGTTTACAACCATGATCAGGGCTGCGAATTGCATGCTTAATGTGTAATCCCAAAGTTCCAACTAAGAAGCTAAATTAAAAAAACCTTTTTCATGTCAACTTCAAAATTTTCTATTTTTGGCCAATATTTCTATACGTCTAATCAAGCGCTATTGTGGTATTTAGTTTTGTATTAGAGATCCCGAGGCGAGATTTTCAGATAGGGATAACGTTCAGAATTTTCAAGAGTGAAAGTATTCCAACTTTCACCTGATGAGCCATTTTCCCGCGAAATCGACCACCCATTTTCTATTTCTTGCCTAAATGGGGGTTCCCACCTAGTGAATCATTTACAGAACCTGGGCAGTTAATCAGGTATGAAAAGTTATAAATTCTCAGGATTCCCCTATCGAAAAAGAACCGAAACAACAATTGAGTGACGAAAGCGCCATCGATTCTTTATCCCCTGGAAAAACAGAAAGCGATCCGGATAGAGAAAACGAGCCGAACCAGGCGGTCGTCGTTGATAACGATGCTGACAACGTCGCTGTCGCTCCTTTGCCGCCCAGCGAGTTTTTGGTCAAACATCCATTGATGTATACATGGGTTTTGTGGTATTGTAAATCGGAGAAGAACAAGAACTGGGAAGACTGTTTGAAAGAAGTGGCCGAATTCGATACGGTGGAAGATTTTTGGGCGTGAGTTGATGTGTAGTTCGGGAGAAGTAATTGCACACAGACGAAGATTTCTTCCCATATTTTTCAGTCACTTCACAGTGGGGCCTGAATCGGGCTTGGAATTTCCGGCCCGGTCCGAAAATTTGTTTAGAAACCCTAACGCGACCCGGTCTAAAATCGGGCTTTAATCTTGAGGCCCGGCCCCATTAAAAAACAAGGCCCGAAGCCCTAACCGAAAGTCCGATTTTAAGACACACTTTCTGAGGAAACCCAGCTTCTCATACAGAGATAAGTAAAAAATTAACCCTACCTGAAAATCACATATTTGGTGTAACTTGATGTGCTACTAGCAAAAATGATATTCATTTCGTCCGAAATTCAAAACTAGCATTGCTACAGTAAGACAAAAGTTGAAAATTTTCGGATTTTGACGTACACTTTTTTCAACTTCTGCAAGTTTAGGTACGGCAGACATCGTGTTCTGAAAATTTACCCAATATTAGGTCAATAGATGGCCCACAATTTACTGTAGGAAACATTAGTGTTAAGTACGTATGAAGAATAAGTGGTGCTCGAAACATCAAATTTTGAGAGCGAAAATTGTCATTTTTTCACAAAAATCGTAATATCTACTGCTAAAGCTCAGAAGCACCAAAAAATTCCCTATTCAATAGATTAAGATGTCTTCGACCTGCTGACAAATAATTACGGAAATTCATAGGGATGTTCCAGTTAACCGAAACTGAGAAAACGGTTATATTTCTGAAACCGAAACCGTGAAACTCAAAATTGGAAAACCGAAACCGGGATTTTGCGGGTGAATTTTACGGTTTTCACAGTTGTCTGCATAGTTTTCAAAATAAGGTATAAGAGCAGCAGAATTCACAACTCAATGGAAGATAGAAATAATGCTGGTGAAATGAAATCTTTATTCTTAGCAGCAGAATTAATTCCCCTAACACAAAATTCAATTTTTTCATTATTTGATAAATTCAATAAAATTATGTTTCAAAAATGATAACTTCTCCACTGATTAGCTTGAAATAGGATTTCTAAGTAGCTGAAAGATGATTCCTGTGCCACTGAATAGCTGTTTTAAATTTTACTGTGATAATGCCTTGCAAGTTTTGCCAAAGTAGGTATGTTTTTTTTGATTTGCCACAATTCTAGTGGATCTATGTCATGGGATACCTGTTTTCTGTTAAGATATGTCTCAACTTCCTGTTGTACAATGATATCTCTCTTTGAAGTTTTTCACTTTATTATTCGTTTCTTCACAAGTTTTTTCTTCATCACCACTACTGCCTCTTACAGAGTCCTTTGAGGAACATAGTGTGATGATTGGCTTCTTTGTTGGTGGAGTTGTCAATTAGTCCGTTAAATTCTTGGCAGCAATATCATTAACCAATTGTTTTCAGTTTAACTTCGACAATAATTATTGTAGACACATTTTTGAACATTTTTCCTTTGATCTTGGATCTAAAGTTGTGGCCAAGTAGATCTCATCTTTTTGGATCAACTCAATTTATGTTTATTCACAATCTCTTCTTTTTGGCACAATTTCGTTTATTTATTCCACCAAATGAATTTTCCTCAAATGGATTCGTAATGCACTGGTACTGCCAAATTTATTGATGATCTTTAGGCAAAATTTACAAGTAGCTGTTTCTTTATCTTTTCAAGAATCAAAATATTTGTAAATCAAACTTTTCATTCTGGAAATGATTAGTCTAGGTAGCTGTAAATGATTTGCCTGAAAATGTACAATATAAGATAAAGATATCTATTGTAACCTCCCATAAAAAAATTATAGAATGATAAGTGTAACAATATCAATATATATGAATATGTTCATTGAATGTCAAACAGTTGCAAAAAACTCGCTAGATATCAGGAAAAAATGTTTTTAGTAAAACAAATATAAAAAATGACTTTCCTGAGCCTGTACTACTTAACTATAAAATAAGGCTCAAAAACCGAAATTGAAACTGTGGTTTTGAAAAACTGAAAACCGTAACCAAAACCGTAAATTCAAAAAATGCCAAAGAAAAATGCACAACCCAAAAATGTGAAACCGGTCCATCCCTAGAAATTCATGTACTGCTAGAGGGTCGCAGGACTTGGAGTATGAATACCATCTTATAACTACATTACATTTTCTGATAATTGCGACCTCTATTGTGAGAGAATCAAAACTTGATACATTTTAAAAATGAGGCATCGTTCCTAGTGCATCAACACCAAATATCTGATTTTCGGCTATTGTTAATTTTTTACATATCACAACTCAGTTGAATCCTCTCAGAAATTGTGTCTTAAAATTTTGTGTAAATGAAATTTCATTTGGTAGAGTAAAAAACGGAAGCAAAGAAGAAAGGGTGAGAGTAAAGAGCATAGTTAGTCGGGCCGAGCTTTGGCGAATTTGCCTATGGTTTTTGGTTTAAAAAAATGAAGAATCGAAACTCTTTTGATTTTCTTCAGGTACACTGAAAACAATTAGGTGTCACGAGCAAAACTTATTTGATACAGTAATCACAACGAACATAATCAAAAACTATAACTTGCACATCAAAATTTTTCGGGCTTATGAAAAATAGGTCGGCCCGGCCCGAGAATTTTTCCAGACAGCCCGAAGTATACCTGTAATTGGGGGGGGGGGGGGCAAGTGCTATGGGGACCCCCAGAAATCATCGACCATATAGCTAGCCGTTGGGCGACCGACCCCCCAGGATTTTCCAATCCTATGGCTAGCCATATGGTGGAACCCCCATACTCCTGGTCAAAAAAATACTGAAAAATGCCAATTTTTTTAATGAAAAATGATAATTGTTGAACAAAAAATAGTCAAAAATGTGAATTTTCTGGGCGCTTTGCGCCATGAATATATTTTTTGGGACTTTTTTCCTGAAAAAATCGAATTTTTTTCCTTGAGAAACCCCTCCCCCAAAATTGTGGGAATTGCTGACCCCCGGCCCAGGTTCCGTTACATGTATGGCCCGAAGCCCGTATTTTGGGTCGGGCCGGGCTTTCGGTCTTGAATTCAGGCCCTATTCCACAGCATAAATTGCGATATTTTGGACAGAATTTGTATTCATTTTACTTGCGATCAAACAATAGCATTGTAGTGCCTTTTCGCTATTCGCATTGTCAGTGATGAGAAACAATTATTTTTCATAAAGAAACGAAAATTATCTCACTGTATATTTGCTACACAATATCGCACTAATTTTTCCAAGATTCTCAATTTCAGACTGTACAATCATATTCAATTGGCTAGCGGGTTGCCTTGGGGCTCGGATTATTACGTTTTCAAAAAAGGTATCAGGCCCATGTGGGAAGACGTGCAAAACAAAGAGGGCGGCCGTTGGCTTATTGTGGTCGAACGTAATCAACGCCAAGAGCTTTTGGACATTTATTGGCTGGAATTATTGATGGCCGTGATCGGCGAACAATTCGATGATGGTAGCCATAATATTTGCGGCGCCGTGGTCAACATAAGAAATAAAGGCGACAAAATTTCGTTGTGGACCCGCGATTGCCTCAACGAGGAAAGCAATCGAAAAATTGGGTAAAAACAGTTGTCATAGTGAAAGTTCTTCCGTCCATCGCATTTGCGCTCTTATTCTCTGTTTGAGTTGATAGTCGTCAGTTTTTCCATGCCTACCAGAATTGACATATGTAGCCTTTCCGTCCAATTATCTATACAACATTACATTCAATTTTTTGTTACAGGCAAATTTTTAAGGCGAAATTGGGCATACCAAATTCCATCAATTACGAGGTTCACAAAGATACGTCCCAAAAAACAGGCTCTATGGTTCGCGCTCAGTTACGCGTCTAAAAAACGCTAAGCTTTTCGATCGTGTCGTTCTACTTTAATATTTTTTGGCTTTGGTTTCTTTGTTATTCTATGTGCCCGTACAATTGCGAGATTTTACGTATTTTTGGGTAATGCGAAATAAATTCGTAAGATACTCAGATCAGATCAGCTTTGTTCGGAAGTCATGAAAACTCGAATTACGGACATATAATTTCCATCCAAAATTAAAGTCCGATTAAGAAGTAAAATGTGAAATCGTCTCGAAAAAAGTCAAAATGGGCGGCACATCGAAGGATGAAAATTTCTGAAACAGCCACTCAAAAGCGTTGCCGCACCTTCTACGTTCAAGTAAAAGGAAGCCCTTCAAAGTGGATTTCTGAGGTCAAGGCTTCTGGCGGAGGCCGCCCTCGGTTTTTACGGAGCGTGGCAGAGGAGGGGAAATTTTTGCACGGGGAATCCGATGGGCATATTGATTTTTCACACAAGTTTTTATTCTTCGAGATTCTTCAGAAAAACGTCGGATATGGTTGTTTTTCACCAAAAATGCAGCATTGTGGGAAATAATCAAAATTTTGGACTTTGTCGCTCGTTCTAACATCCATTCTCTACCTCCTCAGGAACCCGACTAAGCAACGAAAATTTTATCTCAATTTTTTGTTTTTCTTTTGAATGTTTTTAATTGAAAACATAAAATGTTTTTAATACAGTTTTATATAGAACATAGTCTTTCAAAACACAATATCTGTAAAAAATTGCATTGGTAGGTCTTTTTAACTTTTGGCCAGTTTTCATTTTCCAATCTGGCAACACTGCTGGATTTTTATGACGGGCATTGCTGCAGAACAGGCGATGCAGGGCTGTGTCGGTGGTACATCTGCTACAATCCTGTGTGTGAGAACAGTTACACATCTTGATTTTTTTATGATGCATCTTGAAATTTTTGCGAGGCATCTTGAAAGATGTTGTGCATCTTGTTCGAAGGTAACGATTTTTTTCAAGTGGTGTAACTGTCAAATTAAGTAGAAAATGGAGCCATGTCCAATTAAACGAATTTGTGGCCAATCACATCAATGGGAAAACCCATACCATATTTATAAAAAAAATACGGCCATGTCACGGTGAGTGACATGCTGTGACCCCGTTGGGTGGCTCGCTTTGGTATCTACTTCGGGAACCTAACCAAGCTGGTACTGACTCTAGGAAAACCTAGGGTACCTTGATATTGTCCTAGGGTTCTGCTGCAGAGTAATGGACAATGCCGCCGGGTCAGGGGTGGCAATCCCTAGTCCCATTCAATGAGAATGAAGGACAAGGCCATTTGTGGAATGGCCTACTGTAGGGGACCTGATTGTAAACCTAAATCCCCTTTTTGGCCCTAACCCGAGGGGTTCAAGGGCTACTCTAACTGAGGGAATTCTCAAGGGAAAACTGACTCAGGGATGGGTTGTCGCAAATATACCCTCAACAACAATAATCCCCTGATAAGACTTACCTAGTCCTTTTCTCAACTACAACTCGGCACGGGGGTGACAGGTTCAAGGGTTCAGGGATCCTAGGATGACAGGAACAGGGGTGACCATGATCCAATTCGGGTTCAGCATGGGGTGTACTGTAGATGGGTCGGCAGGCGATGCAAGCGATCCATGAATGGAGCGATGGAGCGTGCTAAGCGAAGAGCAATGGGTACCTCCCATGCAGGAGTACGGTAACGTAATGCAATGATGGGCACTAAGTCGTATGCAAATTTATTTGACAATATAGGCGGTGGATGCGATATATGTAAATGAATATAAAATAAAGTCGACGAACGTAAGAGGCAAGCTAAAATGCAAGGGAAACGATTAAGGCCCAAAAATGAGTACAAAACTAACAAAACAGGCCCTTTTAAAGGGCCCCACAGACCTACAGTATGCCCTGGGCAGAGCTAACAATGCCCAAGCTAACTTCTGCAGTGGAGATCACTGCAGAAGATGCCTATGGTCACATAGACATTTTCCAGTTCGAATATGTTAAGCATTGGGGCGAGTTTCACTCTCCATGCTAAACATATGAATGTCTTTTAGAGAGAATCTTGAAACTAGTTGTTTCACGTTGCGTAACATTGCTAGTTTTTACTGATAAGAGGTGCAGGTAATGCTCCAATGATGGCCATGAGCTTGTTGAGCTTATCTTGGCTGAAATTATAACTAACAGGTTACATACTGTAGTCTATGTGCACAATGGAAAATAACAAAAGGCAACAGAAATGAAAGCACAAAATGAAACAGAAATGAAACACAAAAAAATACACACAAGAATGCATGTAAAATGTAACAAACTAAACCCAAAAATAAGAGTAACTGACTGTAAAACAAAAAGTGGCAAAAAGCATAAAGTATGAGCATGATGTGAATCATGTGACATTGGGCAAAATTGATCGGCACGTGACACGGCTGTCCTTCGAACAAAGGGCAACCTCGTCCTTGTGATGGTAGATGGTTATGCGGTATCTCCATGGAGGTTAAACCTTTCAATGGGTGTGACAGCGGGTGGTCAATGGTTCAATGGATTTTCAGCGCATTCTGGCTCATGGAGTTATGTTGGTGATGCGTGGAGTTGCTGACATCAATTGATCTGTGTGGTTGGTGATGCTTGGAGTTGCTGATGTCGGTTGATCTGTGTGGTAACTTGTGGAGTTGCCATTTGTCCACTGATCTGTGAGATCTATAATGAGATTAAAAGAAAAATTTTAGGGGGGAGATGCAGGCTATCACAAGGATGCGCCTGTGATATGAGGCAATACCCTAGTTCAGATGCTTTGATTGCTGCTCATTCTCTTCTTTACACTAATGATCCAGCATGGAACAAGAGTGGGTATTCCGTGAGGGGGACTGCAGTCATTGGAAAAAGGAGGTCCTCGTCTATAAGTGGGAACAAAAGCAGAGAAGAGCTACTTGATTATGGGTCGAAGACCTCTTCATCAAGAAGTGGGTCCACAAGATCTTGTGCAAAATCTCGACTTGTCGACGGAATCAACAAGGGTGCCATCTCAAATACCTGTGAAGTGGAAGGTATCTCCTCTGCTTCACTTGGTGAATCAGGTGACAGGTAGTGTCTTAGCTGTTTGACATGCACAGTATCTTCTTGATCTGTCTCAAGCCGAATAGTGGCATTAAGATATGCCACATTCATTACAATGTAGGGCCCATTGTAAATGGGCAGCAATTTGGGCGTAAGACCACGTTTGCCGGTAGTGCACAGTTTGAGCACTTGGTCCCCAACTTTGTATGAGACATCTCCTGCCATGTGATCATAAGACCAAGCATAAGCGGCCTGTGATTTCTCAATCTGACTCTGGATTAAGGTCAAAGCATTCGTAAAATGCTGTTTGACTTCCATGTCATATGTGGAAATATCAATGATATGGGCCGGAGGGCTGAATGAGAGTGCGGCATCAACAGGTAGCATGGGCATATGACCATACATGAGTTCAAAGGGGGAATATCCTGTGGACTCATTCATGCTAATGTTGATGGCAAACACAGAATATGGGAGGTGTTCATCCAAATCAGTATGACCTTGATGGACATATATACATAGCCATGTAGCTAAAGTTTGATTAGCTCTTTCCACTTAACCGTTTGTCATCAGGTGATAAGCAGTCGAATGGATTTTCTTAGTCGAACAAATGGCAGTGATTTCAGTCATCAGTTTTTACGTGAAATCAGTGCCACAGTCAGACTGAAGTATCTGTCGTGCCCCATGCTGGCAGACAATTTGTGTAACAAAAAGGGGGGCTATGGTTTGCGCAGTGATATCTGGAGTAGCGAAAGCTTCAACCCATTTGGTAAAGAAGTCAATAAAGACTACAATAAAATAGTTGCCAGCCTCACTAGTGGTCATTGGTCTCATACAGTCGACACCTACTCGATGAAAGGGCCCTGTAATGGTGGTAGGTTTCAGAGCTGCTTGGGTTTTTTTTCTAGTAGGTTTATTCCATTGGCACAGATCACATCGCTGACAAAAGGACTTGACGTCCGCACTGAGGGAAGGCCAGTGGTACCTGTGGGCTATTGGCCATGTGGTATGTTTAGCACCGAAGCGTCCAGCTAAAATGTCATTATGATGGGACTTGATAATGGTAGTAACCATGGATCTGGGAATGACAATTTTGTTGGACTCGCCTGTCCACTTCTGGAGGACATTATCCAACAAGTGGTAGCCATTAACATCATTCTGATCACTGTAGGGTTTTAGTGATCTAAGAACAGAGGCTATATTTGGATCCTCAAATTGAGCTGGGAGAAGGTCGCGGTGCTTTGTGTCCATGGATATCTCAGCATAAGACTCTAATCTAGGGAGGCGCTGTGCACCACCAGTGATCAATTCAGATGATCTCGCCAGGGGCTGAGCACCATCAGTGATCATCATCATCGATGATGACATGGTTCCCTGAAACAGACACAGTATAATTGCCCTGAGGACAATAATGACACTGTGCTGTGAAATTTGTTGCATCGCAGACAATTATCTTGTCAAGAGTAGTGCACTGACCTTCAGTGGGACTGCATCCACCCACATCTCCTAAGGTACTTAGAGCTGTAGTGCCATCCCAGGAAGTAACATGTCCCTCCTCAATGAAGAGGTTAGTCACTGTCTTGCAGACGTCACTGCAGCACCATGAGTACATCATGTCCAGTGTTTGATTAGTGCTACAAAAGCCAGTGTAGATTTCCACAAGCTTTTGTAAACCAAACACATTTGTATGATGTGCTAGCATACAAGCCGCAGGTGCTAGGTGCTGAGTAGTAATGATGTCTGCAGTAATGCCCCTAGATCCAAAGAAACCAGTGTTGGTGCAGACTTTATGGTTACACAATGTGCATTTCCATGCTAATGTAGTGATTAGATCAGAACTAGGAACATAGACTACAACATTCATGCCTCGTAGACTCCATGAAGATTTTGGTGGTTTGCATTCGACTTTTTGGAACCGCTTCTTGAAAGACCACAAAATTGGTACTGCCCAGCATGTATTGCAGTACTCATTCCTAAGAACAGTAATGTCACCAAGGCCGAATTTATTATATACAAACTATTTACTAACAGTGTCTGTAAATTTACACCAATATTCACAGTGTGGGCCCGTCAGGCGGCCTCATTCTTCATTGTCATTGGATGATATTGGCTCCTCGCCGGGGAAGTCGATGATAAGGCCCCCGCATGGGTGGACTTGGCGAAGAACACCATTCTTTGGGTACCACAGGGCCGTAGCCGTAGGAAAAGGCATCGCCTGATGTCATCATTGACAGTGCACAATATCTCTCAAAAGGCTTTGGCCACCTTGGTCTGTGGGTTGGCCGCAGGGGCCAATGGTTGTTGCTGGGCAATGGCCCCCAGCGTCTGGTCCCCTGTCATCATCCTTGACGGTAGTGCGGCAACACCTGGTGTCGGCTGTGTGTTGTGACTCACCTTTTCCACAGCCCTGCGGATGGCATCCACTGCCAGCGACAAAGGTTGGCTGTCCAACAAAATCTTATGGACAGGTGTTGCCCAGATAGTGCCGTTGGCGATGAACTCGAGGGCTCATCCAGCGACCTCAGTCCCCAATATCCACAGTGCCACAGGAGCCGCGAGCACCACATCAGTGGTGGTAAGTGTCTCAACCTAGAACCACTCATTGAGCAACACCCAGGAAAGGTGCGGATATTTCTTGGCCAAATCCGTTGACCAAACGGCCCCCATCACATTGGTGATGTATGATGAATCTGTAAATGAGAAATTATTAAAGTCGGTGACTTACAAAGACCTCTGATTTTCAGACCTGAAATGTCAGAAAAAAATGGTGGTATACCTATCAGATTCATTGATTCCATTAGACCGATGAGGTCCAGCATGGAGTCCATTGGAATTCCAGGCGGCGGCCTCTGGGCAGCAAAACAGGCCAGAGGGGCCAGTGCCACTGCCTCTAATGGTCAGTACAATGCGACCTCCCTGATGTCGCCAGTCATTTTCTGCATCATTGACGGGTTTAAAGTGACCAGCATCATGTATCTCAGGGGCAGTGGTGATACGGCAGGTGTCAGTACTGGTGCTGAAACCACTGCAGCAGCTAAAAATCCAATACTGATTACACAGACAGGATAACACAGTTGTGAAGGATCCACCAGGTGTTCAGCAAGCACTTCATCATCCAGATCAAAAAGATCTGGATTAAGAAGACTGTCCATAGCCCCAATGGCATTACTTGGCCGTGAGGGTGGCTGATATTGGTTCCCCATCCCCTTAGGAGGTAGATTAGCATATCGCCAAGGATACCCATTTGTCCCCTGGGGAGAGTAACTGGAATTAACATCGTCATTCTCACCAGGCATCATCAGATTCCAATTTGGGCAGGCAGTAGCCCTGTGCACTCGTATTTGATGGCAACAGTGACAGGGTCTGTTGCATTGATCAGTCTGGTGCACCCTCGTTCGACAAAAATAGCAACGGCTGGTGTCGGTGGGGGCAGTATTGCTAGGACCAGTGCTGTTGGGACGTTGAACCTGGAAACTGGCGTCCTTGTGGGTGCAACATCCATAGAAGGAGCACATCTGTAAATGAGGCCTCAATGGGTGATCGCCAATGTTTTGGACATGCACCGACTGCTGCATAGGTCGCATCAGATTTCTTGGAGCTGGCATCATTTGCTGAGCTGTAAGTCATGCCATATGGGCTGTGAGCCAAGCCATCTCCAATTGTAATAGCTGAATCTCGTCGGATGGTGTCAACAATGGACGTTGAGCATTGCTCCTTTGGTTCGACATTGACCTGAAATTATTGTCAGTCTTTTGTTCAGAAGAGAAAACAGAATTAGATGGGGCAGTTTACCCAATCTCATCCTGAAAAATCTGCGATTCTGCATAACAAGCTGCTTTAAGAGTCTCTTCAAGAGTTGTAAATTCCCTGAACTTAATACTATCTCAGAGGACTGGTTTCAGCCCCCTCAGAAAGAATGGTTTTATAATCGAATCTCTGACATCAGTTGTATGATCCCGATAAGCCACCATGGATAGTCTCTTAAGGTGTTCAAGATGAACTATCGCAGACTCAGTCTGCTTCTGCAGATGATCTTTGATCAACTGCTGATGCAGATCTGAGTCACGCCCTACTGGAAAGTCTTTCCATAGAAAAGTTGTAAACTGTTCCTAGTGGATCAGCTGCGGAGTACCACAGCTAAAGTCCCGATAGTATGCAAGAGCAGGACCTGTAAGGCAAGGCTCAAAAAATGCGATTTTATATGCATGATCAGTTTCACTTACCCCTTGAAGTGTAAAGAAACTGGTTAAGTCAAATATAAAATCAGTTAAAGACTCACCAAAAGCACCGAAAAAGGCAGGAGGGGCCATGAAGCTGGACAGGGGAGGGCTACTCAGATCACTCATAGCCTCCAACTTTTGGTTGAGAGGTCCTCGGGCATTCTCAAATGTATCTTGTACCTTGTCCTCAATCTGTGATGGGAGGTCAACTTCCGACTTCATGTCTGAGAGCTCATCTTCCTGCAGGGTATCTAAGACTGATTTATGAGCTTGTGAAGCTATCCTATCAAATTGAATAGAGAGAGGCTCAATGGTCTATTTAAACTTAGTACTAAGATGGCAGGAACCTCTATGTGTCTCTATTTTGTGAGAAAAGGTAAGTGTTACTCTTTGAAACTTGTGGCGAGGATGTGTGGGAGGTTCTTGACCATTTTTGTGACAGCATTTTTGAGGCTCTAACAGCTTGTTTTTTTACAACAACTAGCGTAATGGGGCTAGAAAAGAACCATGTTTGTAGCTTTCAGAATGATCTATGCAAATTAAGTTGACACAGAAGGGAATTTATCTGGTCACCCCTATACTTGGAGGTGTAACCCACTGTGAGGAAATGTCCCAACCAAATAAAGAAAATGGGGCTAGACCCAATTGATTTGAATAAAAAAATGAATTTGAATGAAATGGCGGTTTCCCAGCTGAAAAGGGACAGGAGAACTCGTGTGGATGAATAAACCTGCTCAAAAGGGATTTTATTTGGTGGCTAACCCGTATGTACTAGTTTACAAAACCTTGGATTTGGGAGAACTCCTAACCGACAAAATTCTACTCACCAGGAGTAGTGCATGAAGTGGCTTAGAAAGATAAGTAAAGGTGGACAACTTAAAGTAAAATTAATGGGTGTAAATGGATAGGGACAAAATTAGTTTACACACCTGATCACGCAAAGGGGATGGGCTATTATGCAACCAGCCTCACTCACTAGGAGCAATTGTGACCTCTGTAAAGTGTGATGACTAGACAGGAGGTTCCCAATGGGACCACAATCACATATACTTTACAACCGTGCCCAGAATGGGAGCTTTCACTTTTACCAGAACAGGTGCTCACCTGGAGCATTATATACAACTGGTGGCTGGGATTCCAATCTCTGAAATGTAGTGAGGATCACTAGGTCATCAGTGGAGGCAAGAGCACCAGGTATCAAGGTGCTATTCTGACACACTCAGTCAGTAAAAAGGTGGCATGGGGGTCCTTGGCCCAGCTGTGCCTGGTGGAGGTGGGGATATGCCTGACTTCCTCCAAATGGTTTGAGGCAAACTCAAAGCATCTTGAGACAAGGGTACAGTCTGTCCCAGGTAATGAGTGTAAAGTGACGGCTGAGGCCAACCCAGTTGTAGTGTTTAGGCAGACTCTAACACCTTCGCTGAGGCTGACTCACGGCATATTATGCTACATGGACAACCAGCGGAGGCGGACTCAGGATTAAGGGGGGGACTCTAATGCAGACATTATTAGGCCAGCTAATGAAGGCATTTGAGTGAAAGAAGGATTACAGGGGGTTCTTTTACACTTTAGGCCCAATGGGTGGCTATGCTGTAAATCCTGACGAATTATTCCGGCGAGGACACTAAAGGAGATCATAGAGGAGAAGAAATGAAAGAGATTCAGATAAGAAACTTACAGGAAAGTTGTCAACCCTTGCAGGCGTCAGACACAGGCAGTACGGATGCCTAACATTTGCGTGAGTTAAGCGACTAACCCAGCTGAGGCTGAGTGTAACCTGTTCAAACCTGCAGTTAAAGCTTTGAAGGCAGTCACATGCTGACTAACAGTGCTGCTACCAAGATGGACAATCTGATTAGTAACACGGACTGAGGGCATCTCAGATTAAGTCAGCATGTTGACTGATGTTTCCCAGGCATCAGTGACTTGCAAACATCAACCCTTGGACAAGAGCCCTAGGTGAGAGGGTCATTTTCCAACAATCACCTACAACTCAAGCGGCATCTTTGGAAACCAACAGTAACCTGGTGCTGACGTCAAGGGTATAATATACATCACCACACACTCGGTGTCAACCTCAGGTAACTGGGATGTAGTGTCATAGTGTCATATGGCAGTATGAAGCTGAGGCAAGAGCATGCAGCCACTAAACCTCTATAGTAAGACGAAGCATTACCGTTGCAGACATCAGAATAGGATTGTAAAATCTCAATTCCAATACTGGAACATGAAAAATTATCATTGCGGACATCAAAGGATAGGGCTGTGAGGCCAAGGACCCTGCTATGGTAACACCGAGTATCACCCTTGTTGATGTCAAAAGGACATTGCCGATTATCGACTACCCTACAACAATGACACAAGAAGCAGTTGTTGCAGACTTCAGATGTGGGGTTTGTAAGGCCCACACATCTCTGAACAACAACACGTGGTGTTGCCATTGCTGATGTCAAAGACAGGATTCGATGAACCAACCAGTCCTGATGCAACAACATGAGCCTCTACTGTTGTCGACATCAGAGGGATGGTGCTGTAAGATCACTGACTTGCAAAAACAACATGTTATCTTGCCATTGCTGATGTCAGAGGTAGAGCTGGTGAGGCCCCCCACCCCTTAATGCAACAGCAAGGGATCCAGCTGTTGCAGACACCAGGAGAAGGATGCATAGAACCAGCATCCCCTGAACGGGTTCATGTTATGCGGCTGTTGCTGACGTTAGAGGCATGACCCAGAGAGTCATGTACTTCAATTCAACAGCAGCATGTGAGTTAGGGTCTCTAAGACACAGGGCCGTATTTAGAGGGGGGGCGGGGGGGGGGGGCGGTAGCCCCCCCTGTCGTTGTATCGAAAAATTTTTTTCCAGCCCTTGTTGTAATAAATAGCAGTTGGTGGAAACTAGTGACACTGACGTTCATATTACCTATTCAAATATCCTTGAATTTTCATTCTAAAACTTTAAATTAAATTATTTTTTCAGAGTAGCATTTTAAAAATATCAACTATAAATTATAATGAAACGTAGCTTAGAACAGTTTGGCAGCACAATGAAAAGTAAGCGGCTGAACGGACTCGCGCATATGTATATCAACCAACATGTTTCGTTGGAAGTTAACGATGTCATAAATTTATTTGCTCAAAAGAACAAAAGAGGCTTAGATTTTTTATTATGATTTTTTGTGATGTTTTTCAGTGATCTGCAGTTGTACGGATTCGGTGCGCATTATTATTGTTGATTGTTGAAATAAAATTTTGAAGAAAAATATGCCTTATTAAACCTTCAACTCACATATGTCGCTACACTACGCTATATTTTCTTGACACTTCAAAATTGTCTATATTTTTGAAGTCGCCCCCCCCTATCAAAAATTCCTGGATACGGCCCTGCTAAGACACACCACATGAAAACAACAACACGTGGTGTTATCATTGCTGATGTCAGTGGTTATGACTTGTGGAATCATCACCACTTGCAACAACTCACAGAGACAGAAGGAACAGACTGTACAGTAGGTGCACAAAATAATAAGAATGACCTACTGAAGGGTTGCCAAAATATAACACATGTGTGACCAATAAAAATTTTTTTTTTTTTTTGAATAAGGAATGTTTGATTTAGTAGGAAGGAAAAGGATAAAATGTATTTTATTTATTTAGAAAGTAAAAAAAGTAGGTTATGAGTTTTTATGTGGTTTGATTTTGAGATAAGAAAATTTATTGGGTGAAAAAGTTATTATAATTGGTGTCACACATTACACATAGATGACCGAGAAAGTGAAAGTAAAGTAAATAAAAAGTTTGAGGCCCATGAGATAAGCAAGGTTATCTGATAAGCATGTTGTTAAATGTGTCAACAGTGTGATTTGATTTGTTTTGACTGAAAAATAAGCAACTTGGCGAGTGCTCCGTGAAGATAAGAAAAATTTGAAAAAGTTTGTTGACACCGATACCCAACACAGATAACAAAATCACAACCACACTTGATATCCAGAATCAAGAGCGGAAGGAGTGCTGTATCTCATGATTGTGAACCACGAAACCTAAGGGGTCATTAACCTCATGGGCTGTGATACTCAAGTACCCCTGCGTAGGTATACTGTAGGCAGAGTATGTGCAAATTGCAGGCATACTGTAACCAGTCCAGCTCTATGGTGGTACTGTAACCCCTCAGATCACAAGCAGAAAACGAAAAGGCCCCCTGGAAGAGAGAATTAAATGAGAAATGAAAAGGGAAGAGGGAAACTCAGAGGAGATTTTAGCAGAATACTCTATTTTAACTCAACTCTGGGAAATTTCGACTCTCTGGGATCGACTCTATGGAAAAAAACTAACACCAAGGAATTTATTAAAGCTTACAGGCAGTACACACACATAAGGTGATAAACTATATAACGGGAATCAATAATTGGATCACTGGTAAGGGCTAATCCCAGCTTACAGTAATAAAACTCTACTCAAGAGCGTTGCGTCTTGAGTTGGTGATAAACTCAAACATAAGGGCCATTTTCTGACCTAAGGGGCAGTATACCTGCCTTAAGGGAGGTTTCCACTTACATGAGGGCTAGAGGCCATCCTAAGGATCAGTTTTCCCACTTGGAAGATGATCACCTGTCCTGAGAGAGGTTTCTCTGCTCAAGTCGTGATTTTCCTGATTTGAGAGAGGTTACTCCACTCAAACTAGAATTTAAATAATTTCAGAGAGGTTTCTAGACTGAAATGGTAAAAGGTTCGTCCTTAAGTGCTGTGAGCCAGACTTAAGGGTCGATTTTCCAGCCTCCCCATATCACAATAAGTAGAAAATGGTGCCATGTCACATTAAACGAATTTGTGGCCAATCACATTAATGGGAAAACCCATACCATATTTAAAAAAATACAGCCACGTCACTGTGAGTGACATGCTGTGACCCGGTTGGGCAGCTTCCTTTGGTATCTGCTTCAGGAACCTAACCTAGCTGGTACTGACTATAGGAAAACCTACAGGGTACCTCGGTACTGTCATTGGGTTCTGCTGCAGAGTAATGGACAATGCTGTTGCCGGGTCAGGGGTGGCAATCCCTAGTCCCATTCAATGAGAATGAAGGACAAGGCCATTTGTGGAATGGCCTACTGTAGGGGACCTGATTGTAAACCTAAATCCCCTTTTTGGCCCTAACCCAAGGGGTTCAAGGGCTACTCTAACTGAGGGAATTCTCAAGGGAAAACCGACTTAGGGAAGGGTTGTCACAAATATACCCTCAACAACAATAATCCCCTGATAAGACTTACCTAGTCCTTTTCTCAACTACAACTCGGCACGGGGGTGACCGGTTCAAGGGTTCAGGGATCCTAGGATGACAGGAACAGGGGTGACCATGATCCAATTCCGGTTCAGCATGGTGTGTACTGTAGATGGGTCAGCAGGTGATGCAAGGAGTCCATGAATGGAGCGATGGGCAAGTGCTAAGTGAACAGCAATGAGTACCTCCTATGCAGGAGTACGGTAACGTAATGCACTGACGGGCACTAAGTCGTATGCAAATTTATTTGACAATATAGGCCATGGACGCGATATATGTAAATGAATATAAAATAAAGTCGAGGAACGTAAGATGCAAGCTAAAATGCAAGGGAAACGATTAATGCCCAAAAATGAGTACAAAACTAACAAAACGGGCCCTTTTAAAGGGCCCCACAGACCTACAGTATGCCCTGGGCAGAGCTAACAACGCCCAAGCTAACTTCTGCAGTGGAAATCACTGCAGAAGATGCCATAGACATTTTCCAGTTCGAATATGTTAAGCATTGGGGCGAGTTTCACTCTCCATGCTAAACATACGAATGTCTTTTAGAGAGAATCTTCAAACTAGTTGTTTTCTGTTGCCAAACGTCGCTAGTTTTTACTGATAAGAGGTGCACGTAATGCTCCAATTATGGCCATGAGCTGGTAGAGCTTATCTTGGCCGAAATTCTAACTAACGGGTTACATAGCATAGTCTACATGCGCGACAGAAAAATAACAAAACGTAACAGAAATGTAAATACAAAATGAAACAGAAACGAAACACAAAAAATGCACAGAAAAACACATGTAAGATATAATGAATGAAACGCAAAAATAAGAGAAAGTGATTGTTAAACAAAAAGTGGCGAAAAACATAAAGTATCTGCATGATGTGAATCATGTTATGTTGGGCAAAATGGATTGGCACATGACAACCCCCTCAAACATCAAAGTTCTGATTGCTATTGATCCAAAAATGACAATCCTCAACATTGAAGAAGAATCTGAAGATCTTCTAGCCACCACTGACGAGCCATATAAAATGGGAAGCAGTGCCTTCAACTGTCCTGAAGAAGGCTGTATAAAAGCTTTTGTACTCCATCACAACTTGTTGCAGCATCTTATTTTGGATGACTACAAGCTAATGTCATAGTGAACAAGTTTACATGATGTCACAATACAAAGCTGTAGTAGAACACTCGAAAGTGTTCACTTGACCCTTGGCTCAGCTGAAGTTCAAGAAGCTCTTCAATTGTATTATGATGCTGACTCATTTGATATTATGGAAAAAGGTTGGGCATTAAAGAAGCATAAGATATGCTGTCCTGTGACAGAAAAACATGGTCAAATTTGCTGGAAAAATACAACAATGGCAGTCTATATCATCGAAAATTCAATACTGAAGTTGTCTCTGAAGAAATGAGGCGGAACCCATCTTTTGTCAGATGTGACTTCCGCACACCACAACAAATTTATGGATTCTGGCCTAGGGAAGCCAGCCAAGAAGAACCTACTACATTTTATAGTAGCAACCTGGAAGGAGAATGTGGTGATGAAGATGAAGAAGAACTCTACCAGGATCCAGCAATGTTTAGAATATGAAAATTAGAATACTTAGAATATGAAAGCGAACTGGTGAAAACAGATTGCTTTGAAAAGTTGTTCCAATTATTAGTATGTAGATCTGTCTTTTTAAAAGTGCCATCTGATTTAGAGCAAATCTTCTATCTGATTCAGGGGGATTTTATGTTGAGCTCTTATGACATGAAAAAGATCCAGAGTTTGTCACTTTTTGTTGAAAATTTGAACAATCTTTTATCTTATAGTTAACTAAAGGAACAGGGCTTTTCTTGATTTTTAATATACAATGGGTGTCAATACTTTTACGCAAGATGGTTGGTATGTAGCCACATACTGTGGCTGCAACGTAGTCGATTTGAACCAGAATTAGTAATATTCTTACCAAATGGAACACAAAACCTTGCACATGAAGTTTTTTCAACAATATCAAATATTCGTTGAACTTTGTATAATTTCCCATCTAAGGGATAACAATGTTATGACCAAATTTTTATGAGTATAGGTGACAGCCTGCAGTGCGTGAAAGGTTTAGTTGGATTATTAGAATTTTGGGTGAATGAGTGCATTCTTAAACAAAAAGTTTTATAATTTGATTAAAAAATGGCTTCCACTTGTTTCACTGTGGTACACTCAATGGTTTTTTTTAATTTGATAAAACTTTGTGGGTATGTGGCCAAGGGCTCCAGCCATAACATAGTGGAGTTTAATCAATGACACTGATTATTTGACTTTTCAGGGTACAAAAATGTGTGAATTTGAGGCATTGACAACTGCTGAAAATTGGAATTTAAAGTGTAGTGTAAACCATAATTTTGATGCTACATATATCTATACATGCCCTGCATATACTCTAAACGTTGTTACATTTACTGACAAAGTTTTATTGATCGACGTTGCATACCTAACTACTTATAGACCTTCAATGATTGTGACCTAAAGTTTCGGAAATTACCAAAAACTTGTACCTTTGGATGCATGTTGCAAAACGAATTTTGATTTTTGGATCAAATAAATACTGGATTATTGCTCAGCGCAAAAAACTGTATAGGATATGTTTTTTGAGATATGATTAATTTTTTACTTATCACAACCTTGCTGGAGTCTTAGAAAAAATGTGTCCTAAATGTCTAAAAACCAAAGGAATTTATTGTTGGACCAGCCAAAAATTTCACGCTGTTTGGCACAAACGTTAAAAATTTTCTGTGCCATTCCAAGTAATTTCGATTTAGTCGCAGGTCAGAATTGTTGATAAAAAATGACCGCTCATCCGATATGATTACTGTATTATTCGGAATCAGAAATAATCAATATTTGCAATTTGCAACCAGACCACTGTTTTTTTTCCCCCGGGCCTTTTCCCCAAATGGGGAAAGGGATCAAAATTTTTTTCCCCATTTTCCCGAAGTCGTTTTTTTCGCTTTAAAATGCTCACAGACGCTTTATTTACGTGTTTTTGGGCTTTTTCAAGCCTTCTGGTGCATACCTGTAAGACCTCCGACCAGTTGGGGGGGGGGGGGGTAAATCCGAAATTTTGGGGGGGGGTAGGAAAAAGTCGAAATTTTTCCCAAAAAAGGCCAAAAAACATACACTTTTTGACAAATTTTTTTAATTTTTTCCCAACTGGGGGGGGGGGGGGGTTGGGGGGGGGGGAAATGATTTTGGGTATAGGGTTGGCCGAGTTGAGGGGGGGTCCCCCCCCCAACCCCCCCCCCCCAAGTACAGGTATGTTCTGGTGTTTTTAGACCCGTTAATTCATCAAAATTGAGGAAAAAATTGAAATTTTCGAGTTCAAAGTTTAATCTACAAGCATTGGAACAAACTTTCAAGTAAACTATCCAAAAGCATAATGACTTTGAGAATTACATGAGAAATCGATGGTCAGGTTCTCTATGATGACAAGTGAGAACCCAAAATAGATGTTAATCTTTCCGGCGCGAAGCGCCGGAAAAATTTTTTGGGGTATTTATATTCTGCGACGCTGGAAAATCAATTTTCCGAACATTTATTTCAAGAATTAGATTTGAATTTTGTGTTCAAAAGTCGTAATTTCTAGAATTTTACTTGAAAAATTTCAAAACCAGTATAATTTATTTGTAAACTCTCATACTTGGTCGAAAATATATGAGTATGCAGGGTATAAATTTCCGAAAGATATTTCCATGGAGCGTCTGAATTGATTTTTGTTAGAAAACAAAATAATCGCATCAAAAAGCTTAGAGACTTGACGTACTGATCTTTCTCATAAGGAAAAAATGCGAATCTTCATTAAATATCATGATAAAATATTGAAGATTACCAATGAAAACATGAGATAATACGTTCAAGATGATGAAAACTATTATAAATTATATGATAAATGAAGGTAGACGTGCTAAAAGCCGCGCCTGAGCTAAGTAATGCATAATAATGATTATTTAAGTTATAAACGGCGCGAAGCGCCGGAAAATTTTTGAGATTATGACATTCTAAAATGCACCAAAATGCATCTTTTCTGTATCCGATCCCCAAAATTTTCTTCCCCAAATGGGGAAAGAGCCCAAAATTTTTTTTCCCCTTTCCGAATTTTTTTTCCCGAAAAAGCACGATTTGGGGAAAAAAAACAGTGAACTAGACCCTAGCACCGTTTTTTTTTCTTTCCTCAAATGGGGTCTTTTGAAGAAAAAAATTTCGAAATGAGCAAAAAAATTTTGCGTATGGTTCTCATGTGGAAAAAATTTCGGGTAATTCAAAACCGAAAAGATGCGTTTTGGTGGACTTAAAAGGGTCTAAATCTCAAAATTTTCCGGGTCACACTGTTTTTTTTCCACGAACTTCTTTCCACAAATATGGAAGGAAAGGGGTCAAATTTTTTTCCACATGTGGAAAAAAATTTTTTCGTCTTAAAATCCTCGTTTTTTTCGCTTAAAAATGCTCACAGAAGACGCTTTATCGCACTGTTTTTGAGCTTTTTCAAGCCTTCCGGTGTTTTTGGAGGCTAATTCGTTAAAATTGAGAAAAAATTGAACTGCTCGGCTTTAAAGCCTGATCTACTAGCATTGTGGAACAAATTTTCTAGTAAACTATCCAAGAGCATAATTGACTTTGAATTACACGAGAAATCGATGGTCGAGTTTTCCCGTAGTACAGTAAATGTGTGGATATTGAAAGCTGTGAGATAAATTTTAAAACGTGCAGATCTGTAGGTTAAAGTTACAAATAACTATACAAATCAAACATGTGAATAAATTTTCATAACACTCGCGAGTGTCTGCACAATGATGCACGCGTTGGATGTAAGTTGTTCATTAATTTAAAAAAAAAATTTAGATTTAAAATTTGAAAATTTCGAAATTAAAAATTGAAAAAATTTTAAAATTTATATTTGAAAATTTTCAAAATTTAGAATGAATAAATTGAAAAATTTTTGATTTAAAATTTATAATCGGAAAATTTTACAATTTATAATTGAAAAATTTTGAAATTTGAAGTTCAAAATTTAAAATTTAAAATTTTGATTTTAAATTACAATTTTAAATTTAATTTTTTTTTCAAATTAATAAACAACTTACATGCAACGCGTGCATTATTGTGCAGACACTCGCGAACGTTATGAAAATTTATTCACATGTTTGAATTGTATAAAGTTATTTATAACTTAAACCTCCAGATCTGCACGTTTTAAAACTTATCGCACAGCTTTCAATATTGACACATTTACTGTACTACGGGAAAACTCGAGTCAATTTAGCCGTTTTGCGTGTTTTTGACTGGGTGGACTCGAGTCCATCTAGCCATTATGTGGGTTTTGACTGGATGGACTCGGGTCCATCTAGCCGTTTTGTGGGTTTCGGCTAGACGGACTCGAGTCCATTTAGCCATTTTGTGGGTTTTGGCTAAATGGACTCGACTCCATCTAGCCACTGCCTAAATATCATGAAGATTACCAATTAAAACATGAGATGTTCAAGATGATTAAAACTATTATAGATTAAATGATAATTGAAGGTAGATATGATAAAAGCCGCGCCTGAGCTACTGGATAAATAATGATTATTATTAAAGTTATAATCGGCGCGAAGCGCCGGAAAATTTTGAGATTTGGACCTCCCAAAATGTATCTTTTCAATATGAAAACCCCAAATTTTCTTCCACATTTGTGGAAAGACCTCAAAAATTTTTTCCACATTCCAGATTTTTTTCCACATTATAGTGCAAATGTGGAAAAAACAGTGCCCGGTCATGGGTACAATCTTGACTATTTTCCATCAGGCGCGGTATTTGGCTCAGGACATCGTAACTTAGGTTAATTTTAAATTTTTAAAATTTTAAAATTTAAATTTTTCAAAAATTTAATTTTTTCCAATTTTTCCTCCAAAAAAACGACATTTTTTCCAGTGAAATTTGCATATTTTTTATGCAAAATTTGCATTTTGTTCTGAAAATTTAAAATTTTTTGTTAAAATTTGCATTTTTCCACAAAATTAGCATTTTTTCTCTCACAATTTGCATTTTTTGTAAAAATTCAACTTTTTTTGAGCGATTTGGCTCAAACGTCGTAACATTAGTGAATTTTAAATTTTTAAAATTTTAAAATTTAATTTTTTTAAAAATTTTATGTTTTTCAATTTTTTATCCGAAAAAACGAGAATTTTCCCAGTAAAATTTGCATTTTAGCCTGAAAATTTGCATTTTTTTGAAAATTTGCAATTTTTTGTCAAAATTTGTATTTTTTCCTCAAAATTAGCATTTTTTTCTCACAATTGCATTTTTTGTAAAAATTCAACTTTTTTGAGCGATTTGGCTCAAGTCGTCATAACCTTGGTGAATTTTAAATTTTTAAAATTTAAATTTTTTTAAAATTTTAATTTTTTCGAATTTTCCCTATAAAATACATTTTTACCAGTAAAATTTGCATATTTTTAATTCAAAATTTGCATTTTATTCTGAAAATTTGCATTTTTTGTAAAAATTCATGAGCGATTTGGCTCAAGACGTCGTAACGTTGGTGATTTTTAAATTTTTCGGAATTCAAAAAATTTAAACTTTTTTAAAAATTTAATTTTTTTTCAATTTTTCCTTCAAAGAAACGACATTTTTTCCAATGAAATTTGCATATTTTTTATGCAAAATTTGCATTCTATTCTGAAAATTTGCGTTTTTTCTCGAAATTTGTATTTTTTCCTCAAAATTTGCATTTTTTCCTCAAAATTAATATTTTTCTGTAAAAATTCAATTTTTTTGAGCGATTTAGCCCAAGACGTCGTAACTTTGGTGGATTTTAAAATTTTAAAATTTAAATTTTTTTTTAAATTTAAATTTTTTTCAATTTTTCCTCCAAAAAAGACGACCTTTTTCCATTGAAATTTGCATATTTTTTATGCAAAATTTGCATCTTATTCTGAAAATTTGCATTTTTTCTCACAAGTTGCATTTTTTGTTAAATATCAACTTCTTTTGAGGCTCAAGACGTCGCAACATTGATAAATTTTAAATTTTTGAAATTTTAAAATTCAAATTTTTTTAAAAATTTAATTTTTTCTTCAATTTTTCCCACAAAAAACGACATTTTTTCCAGTTAAATTTGCATATTTTTCATGCAAAATTTGCATTTTATGCTGAAAATTTGCATTTTTTTTTTGTCAAAATTTGCATTTTGTTCTCACAATCTGCATTTTTTGTAAAAATTCAACTTTTTTTGAGCGATTTGGCTCAAGACGTCGTAACTTTAATGATTTTAAATTTTTTAAGATTTTAATTTTTTTAAAATCTGATTTTTTTCATTCTATCCTCCAAAAAAAAGAGAATTTTTCAATTAAAATTTGCATTTTATTCTGAAAATTGGCATTTTTTGGAAATTTGCAATTTTTTTCTCACAATTAGCATTTTTTTTTGCAAATATTCAACCTTTTTTGCAATTTTTTCCCAAAAAAGTGCGTTTTTTGATCAAATTCGCAATTTGTAAAAATTTGTAAAAAATACCTTGAAAATTTGCATTTTCTCTGAAAATTTTTTTTTGGAAAATTTGCTTATTTTCCTAAAAGTTTAATTATTTTTTGACTAGCTTTTCAATTTTTAAGCAAAAAATGTGATTTTTTTCTGTAAAATTTGCATAATTCATTTCAATTGCATTTTTTCTGAAAATTTTTTTTTCTTAAAATTTGACTTTTTTTGTGGAAATTTGACTTTTTTTTGCAATTTTCATTTTTCTCAGAGAATTTGCGTTTTTTGACTGAAAATTCACATTTTGTCTGATTTTATTCAGAAAGTTCTAATTTTTTCGTGAAAATTTGCGTTTTTCATAAAATTTTCTCTCTCAAAATTTTCATTTTTTGGAAAATTCACATTTTTTCTAATTATTTTTTAATTTAACGTTTTTTCTTGAACATTTTCCTTTTTTTGCTGAAATTTCGCATTTTTCCCCTGCAAATTTGACATTTTTACCCTGAAAATTTGCATTTGAGTTGAAAGTTTGTATTTTTTTCTTGAAAATTCGACGTTTTCGCCTTGAAAATTGGCATATTTCCCCTAAATTTGCATATTTTCGAGGAATTGTATTTTTTCACGCAAATTTTCAGTTTTTTGCTGAAAATTTATATTTTTTCTGAAAATTTACACTTCTCAAAGAAAATTTGAATTTTTTCTGAAAATCTGCATTTTTTCCGTCAAAAATTTTTCACATTGTTCTTGAAACTTTGTATTTTTTTTTGGAAATCGAATGTTTGCTGAAAATTTGCATTTTTCCTAACAGTTTGCATTTTTTGTTTGAAAATTTGCATTTCTTTTCTAGAATTTACATTTTTTTCATTCTGAAAGTTAAAATTTTTTGCTCAAAAATTTGCATAATTTTTATGCAAATTTTTTTTCTTCACAAACTTGATATTCATTTTTCCATGGAAATAGTTGCCAAAATTTCATTTCATTAGCAATTTTTTTGAAATTGTTTTTTTGTGGAAATTTTTATTTTTTCCTGAAAATTTGCATTTTTTCCTGAAAATTTATTTTTTGGAAAAATGTCACGTTTTCTTTGAAAATTAGCAAATTTTTTTTAAACTCATATTTTTCTCCAAAATTTACAGTTTTTTGTTCAAATTTACATTTTTCCCCGTAAATTTGCATTTTTTTCCCTTGAAAATTTGCATTTTTCGTGAAAATTTGACGTTTTTTTTCTTAAGAATTTGAATTTTTTCTTGAAATGTGCATTTTTTAAAAATTTGCATGATTTTTATGTAAATTTGCCATTTTTATGAATTTGTAATTTTTTCTGGAAAATTTGCAGTTTTTTTGTAAAATTTGCATAATTTTTATGTAAATTTTCATAAAATTTCTTGTTTTTCAGCTAACGTCCAGTAAACCGTACGTCCGCAAGAAAGCCGTTCTTTTACTGTACAAAATTTTCTTGCGTTACCCATTCTAAAATTGAAATTCTAGAAAATTCTAATTTTCAGAATCGATATTTTCTTTGATTTTTGAACATTTTTAATGAAAAAATTGAATTTTGTCATTAAATTTCAAAATTTTGTAAAAATTTTTGTATTTTAATTTTTTATTAATTCTTTTTCCTTTTTACATAATTAAAGAAAATCGAATTTTGACATAAAACTGAAAAATTTTGTAATTTTTTATATATTTTAATTTTTTCCCTTCGGTTTAACTTAATTTTTAGAAAATATTTGAGTTTTAGCATTAAATTTCAAAATCTTTTTGAAAATTTTTGTATTTTAATTTTTTTTTGTAAATTTTTTTCTTTTAATTTTACATAATTTTTAGAAACAGTTCCAATTTGGCGCGAAATTTTCAAATTGTGCAAAAATTCTTTATTTTAATTTTTTTAACTTTTTTGTTAATTTCGCATAATTTTTG